>JAOXNO010000024.1:20813170-20927324 GCA_028565335.1 Limnodromus scolopaceus | reverse complement strand
CCCCCCCCCCCCCCCCCCCCCCCCCCCCCCCCCCCCCCAAATCCACAGAACAAGGTAAGAAAAAGTTTTAAAAATGGATAATAGTCTGCCAAGAAACCCTTTTCCAAAAACATCTTTCTATTACAGATTACAGACACTTAAGATTTATGTGCTGTTTAGTGGAGCCAGCCTTGTTGAATACAATGCAAGCAAAAATGGAGATAACATCTTGCTAATATTCAAAACTTCAGCACCCTTTTGACCATAGAAATAAAGAGATATAGGTCTTATAGAACTTTAGCTAGCCTAAAAACTCATCAATGATCCCATAAACCCTTCCACACAGTGCTAAATGTAGAAAAGAGATTTCTTTAGTATTTTTGGCCTGGCTAGTGCAAGGTCTGTACTGCTGCTTCAGCTTGAATTCATTCATCTGTCTGCAGAAAAGTTCAGAATTCCTCATCTGTGTCTGATCCCATATGCTTATGCTGGTACAAAAAAATGACAAGAAGTGCTTGCATATATAACAGACCCAGCTGCACAAAGGGGATCATATTACCCTCCCATTTAATTTTTGGATTATTGATTTTTAAGAGCACAAAAGCTATTTTTAGGAGGTCTTGCATGAACAGTTGTTGGCATTTTTTGAATTTCCTGTTACAACACAAAATTATTACATGGAACTGTATTATTATTTGCTGAAGGAGATGGAGGAGGTAGTACTTTCCAATTATAGATAACCTAGTGGGCAGTATTTTTTCAAGGAGGTAGAGCACTTGGGTTCAGCTCCCTCCCTGTCTAGAGGAGATTCAGTCCCTTGCCTTACATCTGTGAGTCAGGTGCCCAGACTGTGTGCAAGCTCTGGCTCAGTCCCCGACTTGTGCAAACATAACTACTGTGCAAAGAAGTCAGATATACTGGGACAAAAATAGGGCACAAGCTGGTGTGTGGTTTTGTAACCTGGCAGCAAAGGTACTCACTTGGGAAGGACAGGATCCATAAGCAGTCTGTTCATTTTGTCCTCATTGCTCAGCCCTAGCAGGGAAGCAGTGCTGCGAGCAGATGCTGAAAAGCAAGTTCCCCAGGAACAGACACAGTCCTTGGGCTGTTTGTATCAGGGTGGTCTGCAAAGACCAGCTCCAGTGGGCAGGGTTGAGGCCTCCCCAGTAAAGGGAAATGTGCTATTGCAGGTTTTGTGGAAGTTTGGCAGCTAATGCACCCAGACAAATCAGGTGCTTCCTACACACAAGGCCTACACTGTCCTCTGTGGAAACAAACTCTGCTTAATTGAGGTCAGGCTGCTGTCAACAGGTATCCCATAAGGTGCGCTTACCCAGGTTGACTCCTCTGCCTTGAATCTGAACCCTTAATTAGTTTGAATTGATTTCTCTCAAGTACCCTCATGTAGATAACCCTCAAATCAAAGGGATTAGCCTCCAGTTTAACTCCATTGAAAAAAGTTAATTGGAGAGAAAATGAAAGGAAAGCATGAAAAAGTGGATCTTTAAGGGGAAAACTTTAATGTCCTGGTGAAAAAGAAATGTCATCTAAGGTGAATTTGAGAATTTAACATAGGTGGAGTGATAGTGTTCCTGCGTGGTAACATTGCATAGTGTTGCCTACCTTTCAAATGGTTTCTGTATCTATCTGCTATGTTTCACCAAGTCCAAAAAAAGAAGTATTTGTCACTTTAAAGCATGTTATCACTCTGGGTAAAATTGTGCATTTCTCCCTCTTTGATAACTGATATTCCTCAGATAATGTTGGGACTGGAAGCAAAGCTTTTCCTTTTCTCAATATTCAGCTCTGAAGCCAAGCTTCACATAGGACTCTTCCCCCCAACCTTGAGTAGCCCCTGTTTCTAAGTACTCTGCCTTTCAGAGGAAATAGTGATGTAGTGACCTTTGAATATTTATTGAGTGGCATAAGTTAACTGGTGTCCCCTGAGGGTCTGTACTGGGACCAATACTGTTCAATATCTTCATCAATGAGACAGGGAGATTCAGTGCACCCTCAGCAAGTTTGCAGACAATGCCAGCCTGAGTGGTGCAGTGGTGCACACATGCCTGAGGGACAGGATGCCATCCAGAGGGATCTGGACAAACTTGAGAAGTGGGCCTGTGTGAACCTCATGAGATTCAACAAGGCCAAGTGCAGGGTCCTGAACCTGCATCAGGGCAACCCCTGGTATCAGTACAGGCTGAGTGATGAATGGACTGAGAGCAGCCCTGCCGAGAAGGACTTGAGGGTACTGGTGGATGAAAAGCTGGATTTGAGTCACCAATGTGCACTTGCAGCCCAGAAAGCAAACCGTATCCTGGGCTGCATCAAAAGAAATGTGGCCAGCAAGTTGAGGGAGGTAATTCTGCCCCTCTGCTCCGCTTTGGTGAGACCCCACCTGGAGTACTGTGTCCAGCTCTGGAGTCCTCAGCACAGGAAAGACATGGACCTGTTGGAGCTGGCCCAGAGGAAGGCCACAAAGATGATCAGAGGGCTGGAGCACCTCTCCTATGAGGAAAGGCTGGGCAGTTGGGATTGTTCAGCCTGGAGAAGAGAAGGCTCCCGGGAAACCTTATTTTGGCCTTTCAGTACTTAAAGGGGGCTTGTAAGAAAGATGGAGACAAACATTTTAGAAGGGCCTGTTGTGATAGTACAAGGGATATTGGTTTTAAACTAAAAGAGGGTAGATTTAGACTAGATGTAAGGAAGAAATTTTTTTACAAGGACGGTGGTGAAACACTGGCACAGGTTGCCCAGAGGTGATAGATGCCCCATCTCTGGAAACATCCAAGGTCAGGCTGGACACGGCTCTGAGCAACATGATCCAGTTGAAGATGTCCCTGCTTATTGCAGGGGGGTTGGATTAGATGATCTATAAAGGTCCCTTCCAACCCAAACTGTTCTATGATTCTATGAGTGTTGTAGCCTTCTTGTGGAGAAACCCTCTCTGTAGAAGCGATTTGATAGTTATACAGAAAAGAGAACTTGTTTTCCTGCAATGTAAAATGATTCACACCTGGCCTATCCTCACTCCACAGTATGCTAAATAATGCATGTATTTTCTAAAGGATATTAAAACATGGCTGTAAAAAAAAATGAAACTGAGAGAGCAGCTCATATAATGCACTACATCAGGGGACAAAAAATCAGTAAGTATAAACAGAGAAAATAGCTGTGTCAGCCCTCATGGAGATAACACATTTTCTTCATAATCTGATGCATGGAACAGGCAGTTCCAAAGAGCAGCTGTCCTGATATGGGCTTGAAAATGAAAGGAAGCTGAAAAATAGTAGAGCTTTCTAGCTGTAATCTGCACAGTACCTAAGCACTAAGAGAATATTTCAAAGCATGAAATGCAGCAGTATGTGCATGTGGTAAAGCAGTCAGCAAGGAGACTATAGGTGGCATCAAGCGGGTCTGGGAGAGTGCTATGCCGGTTCTGCAAGGGTTAAGAGCAGAGTGAGGCATTTCTACCAGGACCTGCTGCAGGCTGGGTAATAGGCCCAGGTGCAAATCTCACTTCACCACCACCTGAGTGATTGAAGAACTTCTTCCCCGCCTCTTCCTTTAGGTCACAGTGGGTTTTTTTGTCTTGTGATTTCAGACTCCTAAATCCAGTCAAACTACCTCTGTTGGAAAAAAATAAGTACAGGCAGAGAAATACCTCCTTCTTCCAAAATCAGCTTTGAACTGGAAGATAGCACGACTATATGCAAGTAAATAGGTTTCAAGACAGTGTGTGGCATGGCAAGAATTACAGTGGGATCTCTTTCAGGCAGTGTGATGTGTACCTCTAAAATCTTTGTTTTGCATGTTGATACTATTTTTTTTTTTTCTTCTTCTTAGCATTCCTCTTGCTAAGTGCCTTGTTTCCTCAGCTTATCAAACTGTCTTTTTTAGGGTGCTTGTATAGCTTCATGGGCCTTGGGGGTGTTTTGTACCTTTCATTTCCCAGGGAGTAAGGAAGTTCTCCAGGTGTGCTCTTGTCTCTGCATGAAGTTTAATATAGGCTGCCTAGGATGTTCTGATGGTAGTGCTTCATTGCAGGGGACTGGGTGACAAAAGATACAGCACGGGACTGTGATGGCTACATGGAAGTGGGGTTGCATCAGCAGAAGATGTGAGGAGTAGGGCTGAAGGGTAGGTAAGGAGAATGCTTGCAAATAGGGCAATATATTGGTGGGTTCGTTAAGAGTAGCTGTTATGTAGTAGAGTAGATGCTATGCATCTTTTATGAGCGATTCTTTCCACCTGCTAGGTAGGTTTGTAGGCTACTGTTTCACTTTTTTAGGAAACTTGGCTATCCTGTCAGGTATGTCTCTTTCATGGGGTATTTTTCTTGCCTGGAGCTGTAAAAAAAAGAATCATACCAGCTCATCTGGTAAGAGTCTCTGGTCATGTTCTGTCTTGTAGCAGGAACATGAGAGGAGGGACAATGAAAAGAAAAAAAAGGGCACCTCAGCCTCCAAACACACCACCGTGTAACACTGAGGCTGTCTCTCACAGTTCCAAGATAATTATTTGCTAAAAAGGACAAATTCTGCCTTCCTGTTTTTGGTACTACTCCTGGGAACAGCTGCTGCACTCCTTTGGATGAATGCCTGTGTTCAAATTTGTGAAGTATCCTATGTCCTGTATGGCATATATGCACTCTGTAGATTTTGTCCTGGAAGGGAGGTGAAAAATGTAACAGGTCTAGTATGTCATGTAATCAAAGATTTATAAGTAGCCATGCATTTTTAATGCATATAAAGTAATAAGAGCTGTACAGTAAAAGCAGAAACGTGCCATTAAATGGTTGCTCTTGCCAATTTTCCACAAGGTATTATCAAAGCCCCATTTCAGCAGCAGGATCGCAAGACTACATCCTCCAATAGGAAGACAATGATTTGATCTGGCTCCAGTTAAGGCCAGAGCATCCTGTGCTTGAGGGCCTGCTCAGCTTCTTATGCATATCTTTAGAAGAAGCTCAGCTGGTCAGACCAAATGGCTAATCAAGAGATGTTTTTTAACGCATCCTTTTATTTCATTCCCATAATGGACAACTTCAAAGCCAGTATTTAAAATAAATAAAAAAATAAAGGTGGTTGAGATCAAAGCAGAAAGGAAGTGTTAGCACAGGATGGATCTGTAACCCCCTGGCCCTGGGAACTGCTTGGCAGAGAAAAAAAAAATCTTCTGTCCCTTCTCTTCATATATATCTTCCAGTGTATTAATCTTCTTTCAGTGTTTTCTTTTTCCTAAGCATCCCACTTTCTCCTTTTGTAGTTAACTGCCAGAGAGATGTATTTTCCCTTACTAGCTGCATCAGAATTTCCTAAGGTTAGGGGAACTTGTGCTTCTGCAGAATTATTGAATTCAAGTTATTTGGTGATACTTCTTCCTGCTTCTGCAAACCTTGCAGGACAGCTAAGGCACATATCATTTCATTTTCTGGAACATTTAGGTCATTGATTTGTCTGCTAGCCTGGCAGTGTTTTATTTTCAAATTGTAGATGAACAAGTGTAAAGATCTGTGAGTATAATAAAATCAGTGTGAAAAGAGACTAAGGTTCATCACAGGATTTCTTGCAAGTTAATTGTTGGAAGCATTGGCATGCAATCTGGCTTGCTTATCAAATTGATTAAAATGGTTGGAGCAAGAGGCGGCATTGTATCTAAATTCGGCCAGATTCGTCTTAAGAAAAAGTTTGTTTTAGAAATGTAACAAGAAAAAAGTAAACGCTAGCAGCTGGTGTCTTGCCATTTCATGACCTGCCTTAAATGGTGTGTTTGGAGAATCCTGTTGATGTGAAAGGTCTGGTATGTGCTGCTTTGCGGAATGCTGCTTGTTACATCCCTTGTGGTGCCTCCTGTGGCCTAAACGAAGCTCTGGTTCAGCAGTTACAATTTGTGGAACAAATATTGATTATTTGATGTCTAAAACATGCCAGATATTTTCTGGTTTTGCTTGGATTTCTATTCTTTCTATTCTTTGCCTTTATGTATTCAGTGATATGTGTTTTGGAGGAACTACAGTATCAAAATTGTTAATTTTCTGCCACTCAGCACGTGTGCTGATAAGCCCTCCAGCTTTTCCTCTTTGGACTCCTGACATCCTGCTTCGTTCATGTGTTTCCTGTGAGAGAACTAAGCCTGCCTGCGTGGCCCTGGCTTGTTTCTATTTGGCCTGAGAAGCTAATCTTCACAATTATTGTCATCAATTCAAGCCCATCCAAGTAGCTGGCTTTGAGAATATTTGAAATACTGCTGCCACTGTTTCAGAGACCCAGATGTACTAGCCTGAAACATTTATGCTACTAAAAGAGCTGTGAGAAATTTTGGATGAGGCTCGTGTTGACTTTGCAGCCAAGATTTCACCCTTTCATTATAAGACTAGCTTTCAAACTTTTGATCAAACCATGAACTAACAGATTTAGTTCCCCCACCCCTCAAAATCTAATTTGCAAATATAATCTTCAACCTGAGACTCACACTGCAATTGCTGCTGATTGGAATAATGCGAGGGAAATAAGGCTGTATAATTCTTTATGTGATATCATTAAATAAAATGCCAGCACTAGTTAAAATATCCACCAAATGCCACAGGTTTATAGTATTCACTAATTGTTCTTCAGTATTTCCCTGAGGGTAGAAAAGACTTTAGTCAGAGGTGAAGAAACAATGGTCTGATCAATCACAGACTCCTTGAATTGCAAATAAGAGTCAGTAGCCAGCTCAGTAAACATGTTCCCACCAACCTCTGTAATGCCGGTCTGCTGAACTTTCTACAGCCCTCTAATGTCATTCTCATATGATTCTTTACATAATGTACATGCTGAAATCTTTCTCACTGTTCTTGTTGTTGTTTTTTTATACTGCCAGTAAGCAAATTTAAGAATGTGTGATATTGAATGTTATTTGTCCCCAGCAAAATTTGATTTATAGAGGCTCTTGAAACAGAGATGCTCTATCTTCCTATCTGCACAGTGCCCATCATGTCAGAGCCAGAGTGACATGCCACTGATAAAAGCCCTAATGTAAAGTCTTTATTGCACATGAGTTACAAGCAGTTATTATCTTGTATAATATGCTACAAAACTAGTAGTGGTCTAAGAAATGGTGCTAAGCTACTGCTTTAGTCAAATGCCTAGAGTTTTTACAACTATCTTGTAAGAATATGAATATGCAACTGGGTATTATTACCCCCTTCATCGACAGGTGAACACCAGCACAGCTCAACTGGGACCTTAATGCTTTAGTGTCATTGAGGCCTCTGTGACACAGCTGTCATGTCGGGAGCTGCCAGAAGGGATTGCCTTTGCTGCTGCAGAGAGATGCTGCTGGGAACATCTGCAGTTCCCAACGGTTGTCTCTTCCATTACAGGGAAATCTCAGATGTTCCAAGCACAGAACAACAAATAATGCCTTGATCCCCCAGGGCTTTCTTTTTGCCATCTGAGAAATCATTTAACAAGTTTCTGCCATGCATTTGAAACAGAAGCCATCAGTGAGTTTGCCTTACTCTCATGATCAGATTGAGACTGAATATCATCTTTGGAAATATGCTTCAGACTAACCAAAACCATTGAAGTCCTACCTGTATTCCTAGTGGAATTGTAAAGGACTGGGAAAGATGCAAAAGTAGACAGGATAACCTAATCTTTTCTTCTGTCTGTAAGCTGAAAAACTTGATGTAATGATGTTGTGTGAGGTATGGCTCCTGAGTAAGGCAAGCTTTGTTCAGTGGTGCTTTTTAGTTAGAGATACACTGTTTGCTGATGGTTTCAATTCTGTTGAGATCTGGCTGTTGGAAAGTGCTAAAATGTTTTATTGCCCAGATCTTGGATAAGGCATCTCTAAATAAAAAGCCATTTGGGACTTTATTTTTTGCTTAAAATGTTTGGCAAAATTGGATTTTATTCTTGACTCAGCAATATATAAATAATATAATTAGATGGCAGCAAGAAGTTGTGTGTAAAGTGATCGTAGTTGCCTGGCTCTCAGACTGTTTTCATACAGGTGTCTGTTGCGCTATGCTTCCTGATCAGATTTTGCTAGAGATCTCTGCTGTATGTAAACATAAAAGAACTTGGAAGCTGCTAAGCTTTCCAAAATGTTAGTGTAAACATGTTACATATGTAGGACTAGTGAGCATTTTCTAGACCAAATACATATCAGAATGTGATTAACTGATTAATTAGCTAATAATCAACTGCTATTGGTCTTAGGCAAGTCTGTGCCACGTGGGGTGGGCTTGGTTTGCAGGGATGATTCAGTGTGGCACTTGTACTCTCTGCAGTGGAGATGTCTCCATCTGCACTAGTAGCTGGTGCTCTATTTTCAGAAGTGGGAATAAATGCTCCTAAGGAATAATTTCCGTGGCTGATTTTAGGCAATTACCATAGAAACATACTTCATAATCTAGTAGCACCTATCCCTACATAAAGCAAACCCAGACATCCAATTCACATATCAAAACCTGCACATATGAATTCTGCCTCTGATGTTTGGTGAGACCGCAAAAGTACAAGTAGTGGCAGGATGTCCGCATGGGTAATACGAATATTAGGAACCCTTTTCCCCTTCTTGTCCTGCCTGCTTCATCTTCTGAGCCTTAATTTTAATTTTTTGCCCAGTGGCATGGGAGATGGTGCCCAGTGAAGGCTTCTGCAGGAGTTAGGTTCCCAAGGAATGTGTTTTTTAGATGGTAATAGCAACAATGTTGGTGTCAAGAGGCTTGTTTCAGGTTCAGTTAACTTGCTTTTTTCCCTAGTTCATTCATGGTTGAGACTAAAACCAGTCATATCTGGGATGGTTTTGTGTAGTTTCATCTCTGTCCATCTCACCCATTTTGCTCAAATGTTGAACTGTGCAGCAGTTCCTTCTTGGTGGGGGAAAGGCAACCAGTCACATTGTATATAGTGATCACTTGACACACAGCTCCTTGTTGAGTAACGTAATCAGTGATCGCAAGCAAAGCTACATTGGTACGTACTCATTCCTTCTGGTTGCTTGAGGGTTAGGTTGAAGAAAACAAAGGGTGTTATGCTATTAGAGAGATCTTGCAAGCTGGCAATTAATAATATTGCTCATATAGACTATCTTGTGTCTTAAATTTACCACCTCATATGGATAACCCCAAACTTTACTCCGAGTTTTACTTTAATTCTCCTTAACCTTCCTGTGAAAATACAGCTCTAAAATAAGAACATACTGAGAGGACTGAAACTTCCTTATTATTATATACAGTTTTGGTACAATACAGTGTGGTATTAATGTCATCTATGATCATGTACTGTTGTCGGGGCACTGCCATATCTGGACATAATGCTATGACTTTTATAACCTTGTTACAAAAAGCAATTAAGGGCAACATCCAGGTCTGCAGTTACATATCATGTGGAGATGTAAGGAGCTTCCAACAGTGAATTTAATTAGCAGCAAACACAGAGTACTCGGTGACCTGCAGTGCAGATAACACAGTTCTCATCCAGCAATATCGGTCTCTTCCTATAAAAGGGTACCTAAACTGCTCTGATGCTGGACCCATGCTAACTGACAGACTTCCAAGGGACTTCCAAGGGAAGGAAGCTTCCAACCTAGAAGGCTGAATCAGAAAATGCAATGTCAGTAAATCCAATCTTGTACCAAGCAACAGCATGGGTAGCTTTGCAGTGCTGAGGAGTAATCCAAGAGGAGCTATGTGCTAATGCCAGGAGTTGCCAGACATTTCTCGAGAATGTTTAGAACAGATTTTGATAGTCAAATCTGCATTGCACAAAGTAATAAAATGAGTGGGTACTTCATTTGTGTTACTGCATAAGGAGAACCATGACATACAACTTTGTGTGAAAGGGAGTCTTTAGGGCTTCTGTGTTGGCTGTGATGAAGGAATTACTTATTTGACATTGAGGGGATATTAAAAATGAATTAAGCCAGCCTTGGTTTTATTAAGGTTTGCAGTGCTAAATTCCAGTCCTCTGAAGTGTCTGAAGTTACAGAAGAAAGCCTGCTAGTTACCCTGTGCCCCTCAAACCAAAAGAGCTGATAATTGAAGCCATGATCAGTTGGGAAGTAAATGAGGAGGAGGTGAGACATGCTTTTGCATGGTGGGAAAGCTGTGAGCATTGGTAATAGAGTGTTATAGTAGCTGGCTTTTACTGCAGACACAGGGCTGGTGCCAGTGCACTAGGCACAACATCCTGAACCAGCTGAGGTGGAAGACCCCTGAGCTTCTCCCAGCTGAGTGTCACTAGCCAGCACAAACTTCATTGAAAACATCTGGAGAAACAGAGCAGGCAGCTGTCTGCTAACAGGCAGGGTCTCGGGACTTGTAGGTTGTGTATCTGTCCCCAGTGAACTACTGAATGGGTCTGTTTTGTAGAGCCTCCTTGCATCTGTGTGCTGTGTAGCAGACTTAATGGTGTTCACCCTGCTCTGCAAGGGGCTGGGCAGCCACACAAGAAAATGTCTCTTGGTATTTCTGTGGTCCTGTGGAAGAACAATACCTACCATGAGAAGGGCTGCTCTCATTTTGCTGCTGACTTTCTCTCCTGGTCCATGCTGTATGTTTTTTGGGTTTCAGAGCGTTGACTTAAATCTTCTTATATCCATTTCCCAACCTGATTCTGCCTAGTGCCTGACTTAAAGAGCCATTTCCGCTATGATGATCCTGTTGAGATGCTTGCAGTGGGTTACTTGCAGGTAGCTGACTTTAACTTGAATTTGATCCAGAATAAAAACAGAGATTTTTTGGATTGTTCTTGAGTCTAACCTAAAATCTTCAAGCAATAGGTGCAGCAGAAGTTGAAACTGAGCTATATGTGCCGGAAGCAAAAAGCATAGGATTTCAAATAATTATTATTTAATTTATAATTTGGTAGTAAGTGGATTCCCTAATTCTCATTTAAGCTGACTTCCATCAACATAACTACCAAGAATAACTGCCTCTCAGAAATGTAATTTAGGTTACTCACTTCAGGATGCTCAGAATTTCTGAGGCTTGGATCTCTCCAGCAGCCTCAGAGTAAAGAAACTGCATTTCAGGCCATAGCCTATTTTAGTTTGCTTCAGATCTACCAGTTCACCTCCATCCTCTTTGCACCACCTCAGGAAAACAGAGCAATTGAAACCACCTCAGTGTAATTTTTAGCTCTGCGCTGCAGCCAGCGAGTGAAAGGCACGAGACGGCCTCGCAGATTGCTCCTAGGTCCAAACCTTAAGCTTGGGAACTATCTATAGATACATATAAGGAGAAGGATACCAGTGAGGCTATGCAAGATTTCTCTTCAAGTCTTTGCCCTGTTGCAGGTTTGTTCTGTGACGTTGAGTAACTTAATTTCTTTGGCTTCACATCTATCTGTAAGTTACAGGCCTTCTTCTGCTTAGCGTGGCTGGGGTGAATATTACCATTTTAAAGCTTGCTCTGTGCTCTGACCTGCCCTTGGGGAGGACATGTCGGTACCTGACAGAGGAGAAATGGGCAGTAAGGCATTTCTTGTTTAGTTTTAGTGGCACTTAGCTGGACTCATCTGTCTCCCAGTGGCAGGAGGTGTTTGCAAATACATATGTGTGTGAGTACTGGGATAAGGTGTGTCCTGCACCATATGGTATATGCAGATGTATGTTGGCAGGTGTGAACTGTGTAACTATATTTGTGTGCATTGAGGATGGTTTTGGAAGAAGAAAGAGGCTGCTGAGAACTCTGGCTAGATACTTACTTTTCTTATAATGTATTACTTTAATTTAAATTCACTTTACAGTCAGTGCACATGAGAATTATTTTGAAGGTTTAATTTGCTAGCTGCTGAAAGCAATACGGTGGCTATCAACAGAGAAGAAATAGCTTGGCTGTTTGTTAATGCTCTTGGGCTGTACTGTAAGTACCCCAGGCAGCTGTAATGGTAGAGGAGCAAATAAAGTATTGTTGCTTTTCAAATAATTTGTTTTATTTTATCAATAGTTTTCTGTTTCTAGATATTTACATGTAACGTATTTTCTGGGGCAGATAGCTGGGAGAATCTCTGTTGATTCTGAAAAAGATTCAGACAGAAAAGCTGTTAAACTATCTAGAAAACATAACGTTTGGTCTCTTATTAGTGGCACAAACTTCATTACATTTATTATATTTGGATTGGTGCTAATTTTCTGGCCATTTTGGTCAGCAGAAACTGTACTGAATTGCCTATATTTGTACTGGGAATTTAATTTCTTAGGATGGCGAGATTTGATTTTTATCTGCTATAAGCCACCATCTGGAGTAAGTTTATTTGTGTTACGTGGCTTGCATGTATTTGTACTTCATACTGAGATCCCTTAAATTGAATTCTCTGAATTTTTACATATCATATAAATGACATTTGCTTGCAACACAGTGGAGTGATTACAGTGAATACTAAAATGGCAACATTCTGCAGTAAAAAAAATTACAATGTAAAATGAACATTCATTTACAACAGAGTGTAAATTTATACTATTTAATGAAATGCATTCACTGTGCAGTGAAATACTTCTCGTGCCTATTGAAATACAATTACAAAGCACTGAAACTTATAATATTTAAGAGACATTCTGTTACACAGTAAAAATTGTGTCATGTTTGTTAAAGAGTGAAATAAACATGGTCTGTGCATATGTTTATTTCTCTATATAGATAAAATTTAAAAAATTATATCATGACATCAATCTGCTATAGACCAGTAGTCCTATACCTGGGTTATTCAGTATCATTCATGTTCTACCACATAGCAGTAGGTCATTAACTGTTTCCTTGTGGTTGAGAAGGTGCCTCAAGGTGAGGGTTATGAGGGGACATGGCTTGGAAGGGACTGTGATTTGGTATAGAAATTTCTGGAGCAGGTCTCTTGTGACAGATGAGCAAATGCTTTTAGCTGGTAGGTTAATCTTCTTACCCATCTACATGAGGTTGGTGGGGCCAGGAGACATTGATGCATCTCTTAGAAGGAAAAAGAGAGACTGACCAAGAGGTTGGTTTACAAGCAAAGTGGCCTCCATGTGTACAATTATGTACAAGCTCTCTCAAAGCAGTAACAGAGATCTCTGGATAGACATTATTTTGCCACCATTGAATAGAATATACTTTGTTGTACTTGGCAAAAAAACCACTATTGCCCATATGCTGGACTTGTTTCAGGGAGGGATTCTTCCAGCTCTTGTAGAAATGGCTGCAGCAAGGAATGGTTGACGTGCCATTGTAGCTGTGGGCTGTTATTCACACAGGTGCTGGAGATGATTGAAGCATAAAAAGAAAATGCATTTGTTGCAAGCCCAGTACTGTTCACTGCCACGAGAGAAGGCTAATGACACAAATGCATTTGTTCTCTCATAACTCTGCTTTTCATAGACATGTACAGACAGAATGTATATGGTTTTAGACTCAGAAATGGTCTTAATAGTATATGCCCGGTACTTGCACTAATTCATTAGGCCATAATTGTGCTAGTGAAATGCAGGGTTTCTGGCTATGCCTGTTTGGGGTTGTTCTGGAGAGCCATCAGCCACGCCATCAAAAGTCATTTTTCCTTTGTTTGATGCAGTCTTCCTTTGACAGTCTTCAGCTGTTCTGTAAAGTTTATGGAAAAACCTCCTAGAGGGAGCCCCAGCCAGCAGGCTGCACTGGCATCACAGCTCCAACACCTATCCCTTACTGGCACTAGCACTGAGGCTTCCAGGGGAGGCACCAATTACTGCCACCCTCAGGCCACTCCAACTGATGGCAAAACCTGCTCATTGCACCTCAGGCTCTGGAGAGCACCCGGGGGTGACTTTAGATCATGTCAGCAGGTGGTGGTAGGCAGACATTCACTTATGTTGTTGGGGTGAAAGTCTGTGCATTGGAATTGCTGATGCTAAATTAACCTATTTATTTGCTGATACCAGCGCAGCAATCCTTACCTTTCCACAGACCCCAAAGAACAGGCAGGTTCTCACTCTAAGAAAAAAGATTAAACACCCCAAATTTTGGTGCTGATGGTCAAATAGTGCAAAATGCTTTCAGCAGTGCAGGTTCTGAGCTGTTTTCTCTTTGTAGCCATTGTTAAATTGCTGAGTGAGGGTAACCACTTATCATGGTTTACATGCCTGTTTCTACTCCATAAATGCAAGGAGACTTGACTCTCTTGGGCTAATAACTCATCTGTCCATTTCAGTCTTCATCTCAGCTGAGGAAGTTGTTACATAAAATGAATGCAGTGAAGATGAAGATGGCCATTCCCTCGCCCCTTTTCAAAAGCCATCAACTCATTATGTTGCCAAATAAAATGTTAAGACTTGATATTCTGAAATAATAAAATCTGATTTCCAGTTGCCCTATTTATTTCAAAAGAGGAAAACTTGCAATTTTTTTCCAACCAAAATACTGGCTAAAATTGAATGGGCAAGAAGTTCAAGAATTTGCCTGGGGTTAACTTATGGATTTGCTGCTACTGGTTTTTTCCAAGCTGCCTGGACATTGCAGAGAGAGCAGCTTGCCAGGGCTCCTCTGTGTAGCCTTTAGGCCCAGATGGACAAAGATATTTGCTCTCTGCTTTCACTTAGTTTTACACTTCACTTCAGTCCCTAACTTTTTTCCTTAGTGGCTCTGGTGTATATATTCATTATATATTCTCAATAATGGTGGTCTTAAGGTTCAGTGACTTCCTTGGCTGTCTCCTTTTAGAGCATGAGCAGTGCTTAGCAAGGGAGAAGTGGAGGACTCTGAGGAGACAACTGCAATGGAGCTGACAAATGGGAAGGAGAGAGTCTGGGTGGAAAGTGACAGGAAGTGGATGAGCGAAGGAGCTGTGCTCAAGGAGAAGCAGGTCAGGGGAACAGAGAGGATGGGCTGAGAGGAGGGCACAGGGTGCCAAAGGAGGGCAAGAGAGCCTGAGAGAACATGTGGCATCCAGGGAATCCAGAGCTGGAAGGAGGAGGGGGTGCCTGAAATACCCTAAAATAAGGCTAATTTGAAGAAAGGCAAATTTATGAGGAAAGTGGGAAGAAGGGAGGAAGAGAAAATGATGCAGAGGCTATGTGTGGATGTGGCATTTCCAGCCTAAATGTATGCAGGTGGCAAAGGGAAGGTTGCAGGAGGAGGGCAGGGGCATGATGAAACCAGCTTGCAGGGCAACACCATCACCGTCCCCCTCTCTGCTTACCCTCTCTGGCTCTAATGCCCCCCTCCCTGCCTTGCAGCTAAATTTGTTCTGCTTCTAGTACTGTTTCTGTGCTAAACCAACCAGCACTGTACAAATTAAGAGGACAAGATGTTCAGAAGTGGCAAATTCACACTTTTGTGTGTGTGTGTGTTTTCCTAGCACATAAAAGCGAATTTAGATTGGTGGTGGGGAGGGCAACCAAATTTGGGGGATGGGGGAAACTGCACAAGAAAGCATTTCAGAACTCAAAGAGCTCAGTGCAAGATATCAAAGCAACTTATAAGTGAAGCTTTGAATTAACAAGGTGGGTTGCGGTAGCACTGATGCTAATAATAAATGGCAAGTTTCTTCCCATAAAGACCTGAGCAAAATCACACATTTTCTTGAGACAGGTCCCTTTTTTTTCTTAAGATTACAATTTCTGCAAATACAGAACAAAATTTCCTAGCACTATTTGACCACTGTGTCCTCAGTTTCTCTGGGTCAGATGGCATTTAGCATCCTCTGTATCCCTGTTGTTTTGGCTCTCTATTGAAATGAGTTTTCTGACATGGGACACAATAGCTTCCAAACAGAAGCAGTACAGATCAGCCTGGGAAAGCTGACAGCAGCTCAAGGCTTGGTGGTTGCTTTTCAAACCAGGGAGCTGCTCAGTCCCACTAGGAGCTGGCTTAATTCTGTGGAAATGAAGAACGGAAGAAAATCTTTTCTTTAACTTAAGCTTTCCCCAAAGAAATGTCAAGGAGAACACATCTGGCTGTCTTCTACAAGGAACTCGTAGATAGGGCCCAGATTTTTAGTTACGCATGAACCCAGAGGTACAGATTGGAAAATACCCTCTTGGCTGAAAGTACCTAGTTTCCTAATTCCTTGAGCCAGAAGGGACTTCTGCACCTTAACTGCTTCTGTAAATTCAGACTTTGAGATCAAACTCCTGCAGCTGTGCCATATCTGTGGAGGGATCTGCTACCCCCTTCCCTTCTCTGTGACTCAGCAAGGATTACATTTTTCAGTGCAATGGTTAACAATTCAAACAGAGGGGAAAGAAGCCTGAATATGCTACTGCCAGTTGCTAGGTTTAATAAAAAGTTTCTTTTGACCTTATTTTTTCCAAGAAAAGTGGCTTTTCAGAGGAAATGGTTCAGAGTTCTTTAAAGGAGGAAGAAGGGAGGGGAAATCCAAACCTATTTACCATGTCAAACCCAGTGAGATTCACTGAAGAAGGGGAAAAAAGTTTGAAACCTCTAAGTTTCACATTAAGACTTAAAATTAAATTTGGTTTAAACTGGAAGCACTACATTTTTCTCCACTCTAAACACACCCAAGGTTGACCTTGCACTGCTAAGGTGTTCTCTTCACTTGCTCAGCCATCTCTAGCGACTCCTTAAAAAGGAGCTAAAAAGAAAGAGAACCTGTTAGAAGTCTGGAACTAAAATCTGGAGTCCCCTCTCCTTCAGGTTTTTTCTTCCAAGTGCTAGAGTTTGTCCAAGGGAAGTGGTGGGCATTGATACTCTCCCCATGATGAACAAAATCTCTCTTGCCAATGTATTAAGTGGAGAGATGCAGTACGTTGTCATAAACCCAGCCCAAGACTCTCTTGCAAAATAATTACACTTCAAGGAAATTTTAATCCCATGTTAATGAGACCCCCTACAATCTTTGCGTTCTCAGTCATATTGGAAACTGATTTATAATTAATGACAACTGCAATGCCATTACCTTTGCATGAGAGAGATCTTTAGCTATCTCCTCTGAAGGGTTTGAAAAAAAAATTGAAAAACACGAGAGAAAGGTTTAATGGCTGCTTTGCCATGTTAATAATAACAAGTGGCTTTCACTCATAAGTACCTGGAAGCGTAGAATATATGAGCAAAAAAATAATCTTTGTACATAAAGCATTCAAATTACTTATTTGCTTAAAACCAAGAGTGTATTCCAGGTGGCGTAATATTTAATAACTGTATTTTGCCTTTAGAGAGGAACTGAAATTAATACCTTGACCAGAATTTGACAGTTTACAGAGTTCGTATTCAAGACAGGGATGTTTGCAGGTTGGATGTTATTAGGAAGCCTCTTAGATATAGGTTAGCTTAACATAAAAATTTCTTGTTGTTATTATTTTTGCCTTCTGCTCTTTTTTTTTATTTTCTCCAAGATTTACGAAATAAATAGGTCCCTAATGTATCTACATTCCTCAATAGCATTAAAAAATCTGGGTCTGATTAATTAAAATCTCATTATCCATCATAATTGCAGTAGGTATGTAAAAATATAAGATCTATTATTCAAGGAATTAATGCATTTCTAGAACTCTTTGGGGTTCAGATGAGAGTTGGAAATGAGTACTGTATAATAATTTCTTTCAGGAGAGCTAATTAAGTCTGTTCATTTATTCAGTTATCTAAGCCTAGTCTAATCCCATATACCGCTAAAACCTTGTGATGCTCCCAACTTCATTACTGATTTGAATTAATATGAGGACACAAACAGAAAAATGTTCTTTCCATTTAGTAATGCATGGGAGGTGCCAGGCCCGAGGCACACAGGGTAAATCTGTAGCCTGCCAAACTTACCTTTTCTTCCATCCAAATATCTGGACTCCTTTTAATAGGAAAGTACTTCAGTCCTTCTGGAGTCTCTTCAGATAAAAACACAGCTAAAGCTACCTATATTGCAGCTTGCCTTTGAACCCCAAGAGGTCTGGGGGAGGAGGGGGGAGGGAGGAAGAAGGGAGTTTGCAAGCAAGCTGTAATCACAACTCTTGTTACAGTTGGCATTTACTTTGCACAAAGGGTCTGTGTTATGGGAAAAGAAAAAAATGGTCTTTGTGGTCATCGTTATCCCTTTCTGCTTCTCTGCTTCATACCAAACACTGGTGTGTGTACACAAACAAGAAAAGAGTCTACTTGTCAATAAACAAAGGGTATTTGTTTTAGATGAGGATTAATTTTGAGTACATCTGACAGTTCTCTGTTTGAGGATGCTTACTGTTAGGGTGGGGAAAAGGCCATGAGATCTGTTGTCTCCTGTCTCTTGTTAAACAGGCTATTGGTTACCTCTAGAACATAAAACCCAAATACTTTTTTTAAAAAACGTAATCCAAATCCAAAACGTAATCCAAAGAGTAAAAAAAGTAATCCAAATTATTCTCACTGTCTTACTCTAATTCTGGGGACTCTTTTACTTTGGAACTATTGTGTTATAATACATTAGTAAAAATGAGAAGGTGACTACTTGGTGTTTGCAAGGCAAAACCAATATTGTCCACCCAACACTGGATGCCAAAATGTAATTCAGAAACAAGCTAAAAGGAACTGTGGCCTCGTACACCGCCTCATACAGCAAGTGCAGTGCTTGAATATATTTTATTTTGAGGTCCGTTGTTTTGCGATGCTGCCTAAGTAGATTCGAGAATTATGTACAATGTGCCTGAGTTTTCATTCCTTCAATCACGGTCCTACTTTATTTTCCCCCAAAACTTTCTACCCCAATGTAGGCGGTTGAATAAAGGCTAAATTCTTCTAGCCTGGCAGTGCCACCAACAGACTTGTCAGCTTCCCAGAAGACATAAATGCCTAGAAACTTGTTTCACTTCCCATTTGGAAATGGAGCTCTTCTGAAAATGAGCTCCAGGAAAACAGTCTTGGTATGTACCTTTTGGAGTTGATAACAGGTATCCAAGCTAAATGTTTACTGGGAAAACTCTGGAGACTTCAAACCTCATGCAAACTGGCCATACTAGACACCCATTTGATTTCTTTTCATAAAATCGTGCCATAAAATTAATACTTAGATCTGAAGGTTTTTGAGTATGTTGTATGCTGTTTCCTAAGGAAATCAAAGGGGAAAACAAACAGCGGTTCTGGAAAATTAGCATGAGTATATTGCATTAGGTAAGAGATCTACAGCATACTTCTGTTTTGCCAAGGAGAACTGAATCCTTGCATTGCTGTAGTAAGGGAATTATTTACCAGCAAGCTGATGTAATAGAGCAATGGAGGGTCTGAGTAAACTGACTTACAATTTGCTGTTTTGTATATGAGTCTGCAGACCTCCTTTCTGGTGAACTGAAAGCGTACATAGCCTTACCAGATAGATGAAGTGGCATCAGCCTTTTAAAATTCTTAGCATTTTTTTTTTGGCTGTGTGCAACTTCTTCATAAATTCTACATCCAGTTTATTTTTTGCAGCCCGGGATGCTACAGCTTTTGATTAACTAGGGTTTGGGTTTTCTCTTCCGTTTTTTAAAGAATCTTCATTATTAGATGCTGACACCAATTGATTACGCCACTTTATTACATCTTCTAATAATACATAGCCAATTAAACCCCTCTGCCTTTCTAAGGGTGAACAAGCCATGTAGACTCCTAATAGTCCCACCACAGCATGTTGTTCCTTTGTTACTAAGGCAGCAATTAACAAGTTTTT
Organism: Limnodromus scolopaceus; assembly: GCA_028565335.1. NCBI lineage: Eukaryota > Metazoa > Chordata > Aves > Charadriiformes > Scolopacidae > Limnodromus > Limnodromus scolopaceus. The sequence continues at coordinate 20,907,780 of JAOXNO010000024.1, read as the reverse complement.
AATGGAACAAAAGCTCCCAGAGACAAGCACAGCATGATAATAGGAAGGTATCTACTTTTTTTCTTCTCGACCTGACAAGCCCTTCCCCCCCTTGAGTTGAACAGCCCCATCAAGGTGCTCAGTGTGGGATTTTTATTCCTTTCCTAGCTGCTGCAATGCATCTAAAAATAATGATATTTACACATGTTCAATTATTAAAGGGTTCTAAAACATAAATCTGAACTGCAGTTCTGTTAAAAGCAAGAGGTGTTTTAGTGTCAGCAAAGGGGAAAAATTATCTTTTCTTTTCCTTTCTTTCCAAGATGATCTCTGTGGTGCCATTGAATTCTGCACTGTCAGGTTTTGCTGATGGAGTAATTGTTTTTTAAAGTGATTCTTCCAGTTTTTAATGTCATATTTATGCAAATCAAAACACACCAAGAGAAAGAGAGGACAAGAAGGAGACTTGTCATCTTTCCAAAATAATCTATATGATTATTTTTTAAATAAAAGTCTCAGTTGGGAAATAATTGCCTCTGTGCCTGAGATTAATAATAACCAATTTGCTGTTGTTTTTCATTAAGAGAGTTGGTTTTCAGCTGAGCTATTTAAAAATCTAAAAAGGCGCTTCCTTAAATTCTGTCTATTTTTAAAGTAAATGAGATGTTCTTAAATATGTTATGGAATGCAAAACACGTATTTTTCCCTGTGAACTTCAACCTGTCTGGGCTTAATTTTGTGCTTTGGTGTGTGCTAGGTATTTTTAGATCTGAAAGAAAAAGGACTGTTGCATTCACATTACTGGGGAGCCCTAGTGTTCCGATCTACTCTTGAATGCCCCTTCTACGTGGGGAAAGAATGGAGTGGGCTGGTGGGTGGCTGGCTGGGAGAAAAAAGGCTGGTATAGGAGTCAGTTCTTCAGAGTGATGGAGGAGCCCTGGGTAGATCATCGAACTCCTCTGTATAATCAATGAATGGTAATGCTGTTGTCCTTTGTCGGTCTATTTTGCAAATGCAAATTTAGGAAGGCTCAATCTGTCTCCCACTGAGTGGCTGGACAGTGTCTGCCTTGGTCTCAGGCAGTAAGAGTAAGAAGAAGGAGAGCTTGCCAGTTTGGAAAGTTAATGACCATAAATATGTCCATTTTCTCCCAGTGGAAAGTAATGTTTCTGTCTAGGAAAGTGTAGTGTTTTAATTTTTAAGGATAAGATGTCACAGGAGATGCATGTGGGCGTTTGTGGTATAGCCCATAATCTGCGTCCTTCGGAAAAGCCTGTAACTGTGAGAGACCTACACTAAAACTGGAAACCACGTCAAATATGACTAATTTCAGGCTGTGCTGTGAACTTAGATCGTGTTGGGAAGTTGTGAAGAGAATCCATCCTGAGCTTTGAGAAGAGATTTCAAATTAAAGGTAACATGAACATGTCCTGAATTCATGCATCTCCACATATACCTGCATCTGAAAAGGTGCTGTTTTGGTTGTTTCTGGTTTATTTTTCAAGGAAATCATGTAGGAAGCTGGTGCAGTTCCTCAGTACTGCTGGTGTAACCGTGGTTTCTTTTCATTTTTTTGTGGGGTTTTCTTTTGTGGTTTGGTTTGGTTGGGTTTTTTTGGTTTGGGGTTTTGTTGTTTGGTTGGTTTTTTGTGTTTTTTAAAAAATTTATTTATTTATATATATTTTAAGCTAGAAAATAGTAATTGACTCTAAAGAATTGCCTAAAACAGGCAAAAACGTTGGCCTGGAAACTTTGGCAAAATTTAGATTCACTATAGAAGCTCATGACTTGAAGCTCATTTATTACAGTTCATTAAAAATGCAATGGGTGAGCTGGTGTCTGTCAGTGCAATTAGTCCAGGGTGAGGGAAAAACAGGGACTCATTTCTTTTGGATAGTAATAGCCTCTCTGTTGGACTTTTGTCTTCATAAGCAAATGCTTTATCAGTAAGTAGGAAAAAAGGGTCTTGCGCTTCAGTGCTGTCACTTTGGAGAGATGCTTGAAATGCTTTAGCAGTCATGTAGCTGCAGCAAACAAAATGTTAGCGCAGTAAGAGACTAGAATAAAACATGAGGTATAATCACACCCTTGTAAAATAACTGATGATACATCTTCATTGGGATCTCAAGCTATATTATCTCCAAAATAGTACAGTACAGTACTACAGAATGAGAGAGGATCTGGAGACATGAATTTTAAATGGAAATTTTCTGCTTGTCTTTAGCCTTAGTGATGGAAAAGTCAATTTTAAGCAGGAGATGTATCAGAGGGTGTGTGACTGACGGAGAAGGTGCACTTCTGCCTGCCCTTGCTCATAACATATTAAGAGGGAGTCAATTATACTGGAAGACAACAAATTGAAATTGAGAGGAACTGTCTGCACCATTAAGCAGTGTGACTCTCCAGGACTGTGTATGCAAGTCTATCGAAACTCTCAAGAGGAATTTTACATAGGTGAGCAGATTTATCTGGCAGTATCAGTCCCTGGTTCTATAGGAGTATGGTGAATCAAGCACTCGGTGACAAGGTACAGGAGAAAAGTCCTATATAAAAGGAATATTTTGTGACTCTGCATATCCATGTTGCTCACCCCTGAGAACTTTCCCTGCCTGCGGTAATTGAATCTTGTTGTTCCTGCATTGGTTTGCACTGTAAAGTGGCAATATAATTTCAGATTACCATGATGATAGGGCAGCAAGAGTCTCTGATCAGGCTAGCCTTTGCCTAAAGGTTGTGTGGGATGTATGGGTCAAGCAAGCTGACCTACTGTGAAATGTGCATGCAAACCGTGTGCTCTGCAGCTTAAAACGTCTCCTTGAGCATCCCATGTCATGGTTTTTCCCTATTCTGCTGTGCAAGGAGAATTGAATAGGGTCCCATATTCACAGACTCAACAGACCCTTGCTCCTGAAGAGTGCACTGGCCCGCAGAGCACGTGCAGGTGGGAGGTGTGAGCACACGGGTAATTTTTATCAGATGTTTCTCTTGCAATAAATTTATTTGAGGTAATTTCAATAACTTGATACACCTGCGCTTTTCTTAATAGGCTGTTAAACCATTTCAAACAGTCCAAATCTCCTTGTGTACAATGGGATATACAAAATCATGGTAATGCCATTTCTGAGAGGAACAAACTGCTGTCAGATTCCCCTCCGTATTCTCAAAGAGCGAGCGTACAATTGCAAATCCATTGAACTGCACTCCATTATCTCTTATTAATGGGAAATTGTCCATAAATTGCTGAGGCGTGACTGGTTTCTTTTCCTCAACACAGCTGCAGTCTCTTTATCCTGTGATATTCCAGCCTCTCAAAAACAAAAAGAAAAAGTGGTGTGTAGGCGTGGGAGGGATGGGAGGAGGGGGGCTTGAAACCACTTTCGGCAGCATCTTCCAGCAGCCCCTGGCAAGAGAAGCTTCTTCCCTGCTGCCAAGCTGGCCCAGCATGGGACCATGGCTGTGACTGGCTTCCCAGCAAAGGGGTGGAAAAGGTTGATGAGCAACAAGAGGGGAGATACAAAAGTGGGACCATGAAAAAGGAAAGAATTTACCATGGCACGGCGAATGTGAGGTTATATGAAGAGAAACTCTTCTGTTCACAGCACTGTAGTGGACCACAACCCCATTGGCAGGATGCCCTTTCAATAACACCAGCTTCCCCTCTTCCTCCTGATGCTCTTTCTCTGCAGAGGAGTGATGCATGAGGATGATCTCAGAGAGTGACTCAGCACCTACCAAGGGCTGTGGAAAGTTCCCTCTTACCATTTGTATTGGATCTTGTAGCCGCTGGGAACAAGAAACCAGTTTGATGGTTGGATTTCCAAAGGGCTCAGTGCTCCTTGGTACAGAACAAAAATCTGCCACAAACACCACAGAAGGAAATACTGAAGACTGAGAGTATCTAAATATGGCCCAGGGCTGCCGTTATTGATGGCTTAGTGCTGCTTGAAGGGGGAGGATGGTGGACAGTAAGGTAGAGGGGAGACTGGGCTCTTAGGTCAGGAGTACAACACTGAGATATGTTGAAGTTGGGTCTCGCAGTGATCAGCTTTGCAATCCTAATTCGTCCTTTACGTTTTAGAGCCCCATGAGCTATCTGCCTAAGCTTTGTGCATCTATACAAGCAATACAAATGTTTCTGAATAGCAAGAGACACGGGGCAGAACAGAGGTCCAGTGGCTGCCCGTTCTGCATGGTCCCTTGCCTCCTGTTATGATAGGATGAGGAAATGAGCTACCTTGTGTGGTGAGTAACAAAAGGCCATACAGTTTTCCCTGTGTTAATTATACTACAGACTGTTTAGTTCTGTAAAAGAAGTGCTTGGCAGGCTTTCAGAACAATTACGCAACTCCGTCTTCTGCACTCTGTGATAGCATCAAGAGCAGCTCAGCTGTGAAGCTGATGAGCCTCAGCACCATCCACTTCATGGTGGACAGCTGGTGAGAGCCTCTGTCCTGTCAGCATGCAGAGCAGGGCACCTGAGCTTACGCACCAAGTTGGTGGGACTAAACCGTGTGGAAGGAGAGAAAAGACAAGGGGAGCTGTGCGATGCAAGCCACAGTCAAGTTAGGGAAGAAATAAGATCTGATTAATGAGGTGCACGGGCTAGAAATGTTTAAAGTGAGATGTTTAATTAAAGGCATGCTAGCCAAAGCCATTGGAGAAAGTCCCTGTTGTTGTCCCTATGGGCTTTGGGGTGGATGTCTAAGTCTTTGAGGGACTTGAGTTCTGCATCTCCCTTGCTCATCAGCATGTGGCAGAGCACAGGCAAGTCACCTGTTTGTGGCTCGGCCTCTTCATGAATTGAAAGGAAATAATGATCGCAACCTCCTTGCAGAGTGCTTTGGGATCAGCCATGGAAAGGACCAGCAGATATCATCAACATTAAGCAGTGAGAAAAGACAGTAGCCTCTGGGAGTAACATACAAGGAACCCCAGGTCTTGACCAGGCTTGATAGGGAGTGACTTCTGTTAAATAAATGGTCTGTGCCATTGAAGGGTACGACCGACACAGCAAATTAGCATTTGTGTAATTGCATAGTGAAATACAAGCAGGACATGAGAAGCAGTATTACCTCCAGGTTCCCATGACGACTTTTCACTACAATAAATGTTAAAGAACAAAGGTACCGTAAGTGCAAGGTTGCTCACCCACTAATTACTGCGCTCTCAACTTCTTGCCTGAGGTCTGCAATGCAAAACATAATGGAAAAAATGTCCTCTTTTTTTAAAGTGGCAAATACAACTTTGTGTACACTGAGCACCAGCTCTTCTTTCTACCAGAAAAGTCCAATGCAATTTGTGACGTAGCAAAACAGATCCAGTCATCCAAAGTACAGGAGAAAATATTAGTCTTTTATGAGGATGCTCAATAACAATGAAAGGATTCTAGGACTGATTGCTGAAGAAAATTATGGCATTGAAGAGAGAAGTGGGTTTTAGTCCTTTGACACATAAGCATTTATAATGCAATATAATAGAGGTCTTTTCCCCAAAGGATATGTGAATTCCATTACGTCCTATTACTTGCCATAAATTTAATATAAGAAATCCTTTATTTAGAATGACATGTAGAGATGGATATTTATGAACAGATTCTTGGCTGTTTTATATCAACATTACCTCAGCTGAAAGTTTGTTGTTTGTACCTTAAGTGCTACTTATTGATTGATTTATTCTTTTTCTTATTTCCCCCTCATTGTCTGTTTTCTTTCATATTACATATGGGCTTTCCCTGTGCTCCAAGTCTGACTGTGGGGAGATATTAAATAATTTAGTGCCTGTGATTCTAGAAATCAGGGCTTGGGCTGAGCCCAGTCCTTCAGAGACAACTGTCACTTCCCTCTTGCATTTTGTGACATATTATAGAACGCTACTTCTCTGTGCAGCAATTTTGTCATTATTCAAGATAGAAGGAAAAATGGGAAATCCATTACAAGACAGACTTTGTTATGACACAAGAGAAGAATCCCCTGGGAAGTTAGATTAAATTCTCTTTGAAAATAAAATAAAAATGCCACCATGCTTGACAACATTAGATTTATTATATATTTATATCAAACTCTAGGTACGCTCCTTGTCAAAGCTTCTTTAGATGCTGCGATATGTGAGACAAAGCAAATCATTCCTTGAGTCATTGAAGGGGAAGTTTATTACTAAACTGGAATTAAAAGATTTGAGTAAGAACCAAAATCAGCAGTTTCATCGCCTAGTTGAAGGCTGACTGCTAGCTGCTTATGTGAGCCATTTGAAACCACTCAGCTGTGAAGCTGGTACGTACAGGCAGAGGTACATGCTATGGACTACTTATGTTTTACAGTGGCTTAAGCAAATGTTTTACTCCGCAACTGGAGCTAACTCAAAGAGCAGCTCAGTTAGCAGATATGGCTCATTTAATAGATGGTAACTTGCTACGCCTTACTAACTAAATTGCTCTTGATTGTATACCCGTATCTTGAAACAGAAAAATGCCATTTTGTATGATTAAATCCCAGGGACATTGTTTATGTTCAAAAATTTTTCTGCAGCTAGTCCCAGTCCTACAAGGAGCTGGACATGCTCACCTCCAATTAACTCATGTCATAGGTACTTGGCATATTTTAAGCTTGCATTGTAGGTGCGAGAAATTGAAATTAATGGAAAGAGTTTACTTTCCTCCAATGTGCATTATCTGAGATTGTGCATCTCAGAAGTACTGGCTGATTCATCTTCGTGATCTGCTCCCAGAGGTTAGGTGTATGCATATGAGGAAACTGGAGTGGTTGTTGTCATGAACGAGTTAATTTCCTGCAGGAAAACTTGCAAAAGGAATGGGGAATGAATTGCAAATGGCATCAGGTTAGAAAGGGGAAAACAAGATAGCCAAAGAAGAGTAGACATCATCTGGAGAAGATGCGTCCATATTGGATATCTGGTCTTTCCCAGGATCCCAGGCATGGTGGGGACAGACGCGCAGAATGTAGCTTCCTATGTAAAATATACCTGTGTATGATGAGATTGTAACAAACATGCAAATAAATGCTGGACACTAGGAGTATGTTTGCAATCAGCAGCATTAGAGAAGGTTGTGTCTTTAGATCTGTGGGAAATCTTTGTGAGTTTGTCAGTTTGACTTGCTTCAGGGAAGTTAGTTGTGAGCCTCAGAAAGCAGGGGAGCAAGAGGTTTTTCTTGCTTTTATGCTATTGCCACTATTCAGGAACAATAATGCCAGAAAATAAGACCGTGTTATTTTATGATTCCCAGATGTGTTGATAAAAAGCCTGTGGGGGAAAACAATACATGAAAACATATAAACAGTAAGCTCCAGAGAGACACCTCTGAAATAGGAGGGGAAGAAAACTGTATGTTCATTGTGGGAACTGGTATATTGGCCAGAAGGGAAGACGAGAGAGGGGAAAGGAGGAGGAGAGTAAGGAAGTTTAAGAGAAGAAAAACAGGAGAGGTGAAAGAAGTTACTTGTATAAATCGAAGAAGAAAGGAGACTTAAGGCTTGTTAAAATAAAATACTTCTATCCCCAAAGTTTTCCTTCTGTACATTGAAAAGCTTATGAAAGATTCTGGTTCTAGCTGTGAATTTAGCTTCAAGTCCCTGACTATAGCACTTTGAGAGAGCATTAAGATTCATTTTAAATTTTTTATTCCTTTTGATGCAATAAAACCTATATAGTACTTTCCTAAATGAGTACCTATTAAAGGGACAAAGCTATGAAAGAGTCATTTCCCACAAAATACGAAATCCAATAAGGTTTATTACCTACCATTTAGTGAATGGCAGAAGCCTATGAAGTATATGAATAAGTTTTCAATCACCAATTCATTTGTCTCCTAGAAGATGTACAGCACACAGTATATCCAACTCTTCCCCTCCCCCATAGGTCAAACATAGCATCAGATTTGTTTATGCACCATTTAACTTTCTTATATCTTGTATGACATTATAACTTTGTCTTTTATCTTCCAACCACTACTGAAAGGATAAATTCAAAATACAGCTTGACCCTGCGATGCACTTGACAGCCAAGTCTCCCTGCACAGTCTCTAGCTCCACAGGCACTCTAGGGGGGCAGCAAGCCATTTTTTCCTCTATTGCTTCTGTTTGTTCAGCAGCGTTGATTAAAAAGCTGTTTCCTGTTTATATAGATCTGTAGGAATTGGCAAATATGAAATATTAACAAAGTCTCTACATACAGCATATCAAATGGGACAGGGGTGGAGGGGTGCTGCCACTTTTGATCGTACAAAGGAAGGTAAGCTGCCAAGGTTTTGTTTGGTGGAAGTGGCAGCCATGCCACAGCTTGGCCGATGGCAGGTTTGTTCAGGATGGGTGCTCAGAGGGCTGTATTAGAGGAAAGCCTCAAACTTTTGCTAGGGCAAATTCTCCTCCTAGTCTTGCTCAGGTGGACATGGTCTGAGTAGAAAGACTGATGCCAATGGCTGAGGCCTGTTTCCCAGATCTGTGGCCAGGGCTGGCTGCTGGAGGAGGAGGTGAGAGAATAAGAGTAGTTGCATGACACCCTGCTTCAATCCAACCAAGCCTATTCTCCAAAGAGATCTCTGTTCTGATGGTGGAGAGCAGAGTTTTGAGAAGCAGAGGAATCGCTGCTTTTGGTGGCTAAATTCCTTGTAGGATTTTTCAAAAGCTTGAAGCAGATAATTGCTGGGACACTTCCCTTTCTTCTTTATAAAATGGGGAGAGTATTACTTCCCTGCCCTGTAGCACTGCAGTGAAGCTATACGTACTAGAGATATTGCAAGGTCTAAGATGCTGTAGTAGCAGGGAGATCTACACAAAACTTGCTTGGGGCAAGCCATTTTAAGAACAGCCTGTCAGTGTGGCTAGTAGGATATTTCCCATGGTGTTTGTAGGTTCATGAAATCTTTGTTACCGATTATAATTGATGTTGACACTTAGCACCACAAGCTGTATTCTTGGAAGATAACCCTATTTTTTAGCTGCTTTTGTGGTATGGAAAGAAGAAAGTAGTATAGGATTGACTCTTTCCATCCTCTTGAACAATGCGATTAAGTGAAATTAAAAGCCTCTTTCTTTAGACTGAAATTTGTCCATATTCTTTTGGGTCCCTCAAGTAGTGTAGAGGATAGGAAAACTATAATACATGAAAAAGTAATAGCGACTTTTTTGAAAAGGCAGAGGATCTCTAGGGTTGATGTTTTATGTAATATTTAAGTGATGGGGTTTAATGTTTACAGGCATTCTTTACTTTGCTCTTAAAAAGGAAAAGAAGTTATAAAGACTTCTCGATAGATGGAGAAAAGACCACAAATAGCCTTATCTCTGGAGCCATGTGGAGTTGAATACAATTTTTTAGTGTTTTCCAGCATATTCCACTCACAAGCTGCAACTCTGTCCTGCTGCCCAGATGTGGGCTGATGGGCACCTTCTGAGAGCCGTGGGGCATAGAAAACTGGGGGATTTTTGCCTCGCTAATTCAGGAGGCTGTCAAAGAGCAAGCAGATACATAATTCTCCACCTGTATTTTATGGAACTGTCCTGATTCTTGGGAGGGGTTTTTTTGGGTTTTGGGTTTGTTTTTTTTTAAATATCTTTTATTCCTGGCTTCCTGCTTTGATCTCTCAGGGAAAAAGGATATATATGCAGCAATTCACAACTTAGTCTGCTGGGCAGGGGAGATGGGTGGGCAGTCCATTCTCACCTTGACAGGCTCCTGCAGAGAAACTCCCGCTACTGTTAATGGGAGCTGGTGACACGCATGAAAGAAAGAATTTCTTTCCAGGGTGTTAGGCTTTTTTTTTTATTTTTTATTTGAAATGCTGTTGTCAGACAATGCAGTAAGAGGATTTGCATGGTAATATGATGGCTGATGGATTTCTTCCAATAAAATCGAACAAGCTGGTTTATGAGGTACTTTGTATATTTCTTATTTGTATTATAGGAGCAGCAAGGAGCCCGGGGATATGTCTCTGCTGTATGACACTCTTTGCATATGTGTTACAAATAGTCATGCTCTGTATATTTTCTGTCTTTTGGGGTAGGTTTTCTCTGTCTCCTCACTTATTGTGAAGTAAGCACGTATAAAGGCAACACATTTGTATGGATATTATTCATCTCTGTTTGTCCTGTGATAATTTGAAAAATCAAATGATATCAAAGATACATGTGAGCGTGTTTCAGTCCTGACAGGAAAGACTCACAAAAATGGATGTCATGTCATGAATTGACATGAAAAAGGAATCCGATTTGAATAATAAAATACTGTATTTTTTTTTCCCAAAGCACTGGTTTTCACACTAATGCAAGTAAGCCACATGTGCAAGCATTCAGCCCTCATTCTGCTTGCCAGTACCAGGGAAGGTGTGATAATTTTGTCATCTGTGCCGCTTGGTTTTCTGTGCGTTAGCTTTGCTTCTAAATTAGACTCCACACTATTAATGGCTCAAAAATAATGTGATAAGTCAGCTCATAATTTTAAGAGAAAGAAAAACAAAAAAACCCCAACAGATTTAAAGGTAGTTCTGATTCTCAGCTGTGATATATCTGAACAGCTCTAGTGATCTTTTTAAAATTTGATTCTTTGCTAGAAAGTGATGCATTTTCTCTGAATACAATAGGTCTGTTCTGATTTACATGAGCTTACGATCTGGCTCTGGCTAACTTACTTTTTGCTGGAAAGCAATGTCTGATTTATTTTGCTTAGAAATGTCAGCCTTGTTGAATTAAAGGAACAGTATTTGGTTCTGGGAAGAGGGGGAAGTCTCTGTAAAGAGAGGGTGGCAGAGCACTGGAAGAGGCTGCCCAGGGAGATGGTAGACTCTCCTTCTCTGGAGACATTCAAAACCCACCTGAACAAGTTCCTGTGCAACCTGCTCTGGGTGGACCTGCTTTGGCAGGGGGGTTGGACTAGATGATCTCCAGAGGTCCCTTCCAACCCCGTATCATTCTGTGATTCTGTGAAATGTGGGTTTGAAGCATGATATACTGTCTTCTGCTTTCCTGTCTCAAATATGTATCTTTATGTATATAATTACCAAGAAGAAAAGAATAAAACAGATGTAAAAAATGCCATGGAAGATTGTATGATTATCCCAGTAGGAAATAAATTCAATTTATGTATGAATTATGCACATAGCATTATATTTAAGAAAGTAAATTTTAGGGAATTATAAAATTGAGTGGGCCAGGTCCACTGGGAGGAAGCAGTGAAAATGAAAGGGGTTGGAAGAAGGCTGGAGTACACTAACAGGAGCAGTAATTACAGCAGAACAGGTCTTAGTTCCTTTGGAAAAATGGAAATTAGAAAAAGAAAAAGAAAAAAAAACCCTGAAGAACAGAAAATCCACAAGAGAGGAAAGTGACATTTCACAGGGGAGTACTCAAGAGTTGAAAGCAGAAAGCAAGTGCTGGGAATTAAGGAGAGTTGGCAGGGAAGTAGGGGAAGGAATGAAATAGAAAGATTGAGCAGTCAAAAAGCAGAGTGAAACAGGAGCAAGCAAAATGGGGAATTTCATCATCATGCTCTGAGTGGCCCTCAGAGCTGCCAGGCTGTGCCTCAAACACCCAATCCTGTACAGACCCTCCATGCCCATTCAAACTGCCTCCAAAAATTTTATTTTGTCCTATCTCTTTACTGGTTGAAGGAGATGGTAAAGGATCTGTGGAGCATAAGGATATGCATTTTTACATTAAATAAGGAGGGAAAGGAGAGGGTGCAGGCTATGAAGTGGTAGTCAGGCATCAAACCAATATGAAGTGAGCATCTAATGGGCAGACAAGGACTTCTTTAGAAAAATGAAGCACTGAGGCTGCATGCAGCAGTGTTCCTCCTGAGGCTCTTTTTGAGGGCTTAAATTGGAAAGGCTTGTGAAATACTGTAGTTAAATCAAGTGAACCTTTCCTGAGGGATTGACCAGCAAGTTATTATGCTGTTTCTCTTTGGGATGGAGAGTTATGCTGGACTGGTAAGTGGGGAGAAGGAGAGAAGTAGCCTTTAGTCTGCTTTGCCTTTTTTTTTTTTTTTTTAAATAAATAACCTTTATTAATGAGGCCAAAAACTTACTAAAAAGCAAGTTGATATTGCTGTTGAATAACACAAACCAGGATGTACCAAAAAAAAAAAATAATCGAAAACCAACCTAGAAAGAACAAGAAGTATGTACAAATTATTAAGAAATTTAAGCTGGAAAATAGGAAGCGATGAATTTTTTAGGGGAAATTCATTGATAGAAGGGCCTAGAGAGACGTGTCATTTCCCTGTAGCCTAAGTCTGAATTTGCAATGCAGAAACCTTTCTCTAGCACAAGTGAAAATGCTAGATGCCAAAGAACAGCTGAATGTTTGAGAGGTCCAAAGCCTCAACATTGAAGATAACTTTTTTCAAGGAGATATGTGGAAGCAGGGAGAGTGGCCTTGGGAATGACAGCTCACTCTGCACTTCAGTCCCTGCACTGAGAACTCGGTGCTGTCTGGAAGCACCTCGGGTTTCTCAGGTCAGGACTTATGCATGTTTGTTTTGCAGGACGATGTGGAGGAAAGCTGATGCAGAATGAAAACTGGAAGGATTTCAAAGAGGAATAAAAAGGATTGAGGCTATAGATGGGGACACAACTAGATGTTTTTGAGAGAAAATCTTTCCTGAAGGTAAGAATAAAGAAGTCCTAATTCTTTTAAGTGTTGTAACTAGTAAGGACAGTGTGACTTAAGGCAGTAGGAGTACATATGGAAGCTATAAAATGGAGATGACTCTATCATTCAGAATTAGTATGGGCAGAGGTCTTATAAATATTCATGCGCTTCATTGGTCAGTGCTAGGCAGAAAAGGAACATGTTACGATCTACCAGATGTCTATTTATTTTCTTTATTATCCAAAGATATATCTTTAATATAGGATAAAGCCTGTGGCCGATAATGGCAATTGTCAATGTGGGCAAGTGTCCTTAGACCCTGGCCGCCCTTCCCATCCTCTCTGGCAGGCAGGGAGTGAAAAGTGCCCTTCTGCATCCTTGTGGCTGGACAGATCTCACTGGAACCCAACAGGGTGCATAGGGCTTCAGGGAGGACCTTAGACATGTCCTGAGCAACACTGGTGGGGAGGTGCTTGGCCAGGCCATCCAGTTCCTGTCGTTGCCTGGGGTAACTAAGGGGGTCTTGAGCTTTTGGGGAAAGCAGGAAAGGATGGCATTAGGAGTAATGCATCTTGAAGGCAGATCAGACCAGGAACCAATGGCTGAGGATGAGGATTGTGTGCTCTGACTCAGAAGCTCTGGCAGGTGAAGCTGGGAAAATTAGAGAGAATTCCACCTTGAGCGGTCTGTTCCACTTTTCTGTTGTGTTGATTTCTGCTGTGTCCATACATGGGACTGTAAGTGGTGAGGGCTGAGAGCTCAGACATGCCATTAAATCCGCCTGAGGATTTATCTGCAGCAGCTGAAGAGGGTGTAGCTCCTACTGCCATGGACTGGCAGCCTCCTCATCCTTGCTGGTTAAGCTTTCAGGGACTGAAACTATGTTTAATCAATCCCTGGGCAGAAGAGAAAGTGTTGGAGATCACCAGTGCTGCCCTTGTCCTTTCTCTGGATGCTCTCAGACAACCCTAGGTACTATCTCTCCCCTGCACCAAGTGCTGAAATGCCTACTTTCTTTTGGGAAACACCTACCTACTGACCTTCCTGTGTTCTGGGAAGCCTCAGGGAATTTTTGTCTTGCTGAGTTGTTTGCCTGCTTCTTTTGACCTCTGACTAAGTAATACAAAATTGTTGCTGTTGGGAAATAGGATTGGATGCTACAGCTGGCCTTTAGAGACACCACCTGCCTCTTTTCCTTATCCAAGGTGCCCTGTGTTTCTGAGGCTTCCCTCGCTGAAAGTCACAACTGCTCACAAAGTTGAAAGATTTTATTTTGTGCGAAACAGTTCTGTAATTCTGTATTCGTCGCTTCTATACTTCTGTATTTCAGTAAGATATTTTGATTCTGGCATGTAATCAGCCGAAAGTGTTGCTGTTCCCATACGTACTATATGGGTGTACATAGACAGAAGTGACATTCATTAGGTCCAGATTTTAGAAGCCTTCAACATTTGTGAGTGCTTCTTACTGATAAAATCTTCCAAAATTAGTATTGAAAGTAAAAATGTAGATCAGGTTTTAGGTTCTGAGTATGTTTCAGATCTGACTGTGAACTGTTCTGAACAAGGTACATCGGAGCAAAAACAGTTTATTTGAAAAAAAAGAAAATAGCTTGACATGTATATATATTTTTTAAAAAAAGGATAATATATATAGGTAGGAAGATATAAAAAGCAGTTTTAAAACAACATTCTTTTAAACCAACCAAAGCCCTAATAAGACAACTGTGTAAGTAATTGTTCTTCCACACATCCGACAGTGTTGTGCTTCTTTTGATGTTTACCTCAATTTCTTCTTCACCTTTTATTTCAGTCTGCAATTAACACCTATAATGAAAAAGAAGGAGATGACGGGCTGTTGTGAAATTCTGGTGTTAATTAAAATTGTTAACAATTAGAGAAAAATAAGGAAGGAGAAGGAGGAAATAAGTTTTGCATATTTTTTATAGTTAAGATGGACTAAAGCACAGAGACTCTGTTCTAAAGAGCTCACTCCAAAATTAATTATGGAACTTGCCAAAAGAAGTTACAGTGAAATTCCCTCTTTTTAGGAGGGCTGGCATCCCTCATGCTCTCTTCAACAGCATTTAGGTTTGCCAAGGCCTTTGTATAGGGCTGAATTTAATTTCTGAATGAATTACCCTAATTTACAGAAGAACAATAGGGGAAATGAGCTCTGGCAACACTAGAGGAGGGATGGGAGTGTAATTCATCTTAGCAGAGTGAGCATTTGGGATTGGATGAAAGTCTTATTCAGAGAGGAATAACACAAAATGGCCCTGGGTTTCCTATGAGAGCAGTTCATCCACCAGGCTCTGACACTGTGCTTGCGGAGAACGTTGCAGTGACATTTAGCCCAGGTCTGTGACCCTTTAGGAGCCATGTGAGTGCTTGGGGCTATTGCTGCACTCGCAGCCTCAGGCACTGAGATCCTTGCCTACGGCTTCCACCAAATGGGTGTTTGGCATCTAAATATCCGCTTGGATGCCAGTCCAAATCTGTGTTGAAAATGAGTGCTGGCCTCCTGACATCACTGCAGAACTTCCAAAAGTTTTACCTGTGTTGTGTAAAATTAATTTTGAGGTGTTTTTCAAGAATATGCTAGAAAAAGACCAAGTGAACAATGCTGGAGAAGAAAGCAGCAGCAGTGATGTGGGTGCACATAGAAAGTAGCAACCTCTACCATGTCCTTCTGTGTCCCATGGAGTGCTGTCAGCCACACGATACAGTAGCTGTCACTTGCTTGGTGGTATTTATGAGTGGTTCATGCATTACGCACAGGATAGGAAGCTGAGACACCCCTGGAAGCCAGCTCAGTACCTTGGGATGGATATTACAGGGAAATGCTTTGGAGCAGTATTTCTATATTCAATTTCTTATCGAAGTTACTACATTTGCGATATTAGGGAGTATGACTAATTACTTCCCCTCTAGAGAAGCTATTATTCAGGAAGGGTCATTAGTTTCCTGCTCGGTGTAGATGCTGGTACATGACGTGGGAGAAAGGGATATTTCTTGGTGTCAGACATTCTCCATGGCTTTCACGATGTTACCTGCAGTTAGACTTTCCATGGGAAATCCCCAAAACAGGCATTCTCAAGCTGAACAATGTCAGAGTTTGAAAGAGGCTGTCAGGAAATCCCTGAGAGGATCCAGGTCTCTGATTTTAAGTAATCTCTACAGATTGGAGTCAGTCAAGCTAGTGATGAAAACCACATTACTTTCCCAAAGAGGGCTCTTATAACTGTGTTGAAGCCTCTTGGGGGCTGAAGATCGTTACCCAGCCTTATAACTTTAAGACGCTCGGGGATCAAGAGAAATAAGCCTGATGCAAACCGTCTGACCCAAAATTAATTGCAGTGGATGGAAGCAGAAAATCTATCAGAGAAATGAATCTCACAGATCCGTGACTTTATTTTATATTTCCCTTTCCTTAGCGGCTGGGTTTGTTTCTACTTTATAACATGTTGACCTTTTTACCCACCTTTTTAAGCTGTTCTTTGTGACAAATTTTCAGCTTGTTTTCAATCTGAGTAACCAATTTCCTTTTTTTGGTAACATGGCATCTTTCATTGATGAATTAGATGTGACTGTTGAGAATAGCCTAAATGTCCTTCCCTTGAGACCTATAACTTGGTTTGGAATCAATCATTACTTAGTAGAAAAATTCCTCCTCAGTGAGAGTTCAGGTAAGGACAAGAAAAATCCTCTGAACTTGAATATTTCTCACATCAGCAAGTAAATTAGTCACCTAATCTTGCCAGATCTTGCTGATGAAGAAAGACATTACTGAAGAACTGAAAAACATAATCCCTAGAGTCTTAATCCTCACAGTTTGCAAGCGAAGTAGAAAGTTAGCTTTTTTTTCTTTTTAACTTCCCAGAGCCTGAGTAATGTTTGTCAGGTCTCTTAGAGAACTGGCATTTAAATTTAGGGTAGTGTAAGCCTAGGATCAAGGTCAGTCCCACTGCTCCATTCTTCTTTTTAAGATAATACTTCAGCTTCAAATGTTTTACTTAGTAAGTATGGCTGCGGAAAAAAAAAAAAAAGTTGTTTCCATGACACTTTAGAAATTAGTAATAAGAGGGGACTAAGGTAAAAACCCCAGGAAAATGCAGGCTTCATTGTGTGGATTTTTCTCCCTATTCTTGAGGACTTAATTTTGATATTTTTAATTTCTCAAACTTGGAGGTGGAGGGAAGGACAAGTGTTTTCACCCCAGGTGTCCTAATAGGAGTATTTCTGAGTGTTTCCTCTGAGAATCCTCTCTGGGAAGGCCATGGCATTTGCAGGTGGTGTGTACTGTGCTCCACCTTAGACTCCCTTTGCGGGGTGAGTGATGCAAGGAGACTGAGTATTGGCCAAGCATATGGTGACTGCTGGACCTCATGTACTCTTACTCTGTCCTGTGGTATTTTACTGGACCAGCAGCCTCCTCTGGACCTTGTGATTCTGGTGGAAACTGTTGCAGGGATTAGCAGGAGGTTTTAGGCTTGTGATTTTGGGGCAGAAAGCATCATGTAATAACTCTGTAACCTGCCCCAGTGCAAATGCAACAGAAGGCAGTTCTGCTGGGGCCACCTTGGATCACTCTCAGTGAGAAATAGAGCATTTTGCATCTGTAACTGCGCGTGAGTCCAAGGCTCTGGTCTGGCTGTGTGCCAGATCTGCTTCATGTGTGTACTCATTTAACTCAATATAAATATAGACAAATGGTGGGAAGGAGCTGTCAGTTGCAAAGAAAGGGGGAAGACTTAGTGGGGATTGGTGGCACCTTTAACAGCCTAGCTAAAGAGCTCATCTGCATTTCCCCCCTGCCCTGGTTTAATACCATTTCTGAGCCCTGCCTCCAAAGGATGATATCTGCTTGATCAGAGGAAGAAGCAGGAAACACTTCAGCTCGCTTTGCGTCATACTCTGAGCCAAAAAATAAATAAAAAGAAAAGAAAAGGGGAGCACCTGTCAAACTAATACCTTTTTGCATTATTAGGGATGATCTGGCAGATGCTATATGGGAAAACCACCTTAGATAATACAATTTGGGTGGGTTCAGCTAAGGCTACAGGGAATTGTGGGAGCCCAAACAGACTCAATAAAATATAATAATAACAGAAATTAGGGGGTTTCGTAGACTAGTCTGTCCTGTGTTTGTAAAGTAATAGCTTTTTCTACCTATGCCGTCAGACAAGCGAGTTCAAATTCACATTGCTGCAGACACTGGTAAATGAAATTCATCCTGACAACATATGGAAATTTATTTGTGATTTTTGGTCCTGGGCTGACAGCCTTCCAGGGAAGTTGCTTGCAGTTACCTATGAGCTGACAGTGTAGCCCGGTCCTGTGGTAATATTAATGTGCCAAAAATGCCCCTGGAGTAGGCTCTGGGAAGCACAGCCTCCCTCTCAGGGCCCAGGAGGGTTTGTCACAGCAGCAAACTCTTCCCCCAAGAAGTCCCAATTTCTAGTCCCTTCTTGTCCCAAAAGGGAGAAGGAGTCCAGAAGGAAAGAAAGACTGTGACCCTAATTCTCCACATTAGCCAGTGTTATCCCAGAAAGTGGAGAAACCAAGTTAGCAGGGAAGGTCAGACAGCTGAGATATGCCATGTGTGATACTGTCTTCACCCTAAACAGTGTCTATATGGCAGGTTATTGTGCTGAGAGGTTATCTCACTGGGTGGGCTGGGGTCATGGGGTAACTCAGCCTCAAATGAAGCCAAAGGAAGGGTCAATGGCTGGATGAGTGTGGGCCACGTGTATAGACTGTAGCATGTTTCCAGGCTCTGAAATATAGCCCCTGCATGCTCAACAGATTTTAAATCTACTCTATTCATATTCAAGGACTGGATCAGGTCATCCTTGATCAGTTTTGACTGACATATCATTCAAGTAAAAATTGCTTTTCAGGGGACAGGAGAAACCCTTCAGAATCAGTCTCATTGCCTGAAATGTAAATGTTTGATTTATTTATAAGTGTCCTGAAAACTCAAGAGATTGTGACAGAGCTAAGGGGAAAGTCCCCTAACTGGCCTTTGCCCTTGCAAAGCCATTGTAGTCAAAATTGATATTGGCTCAAGGGAGCTGTACATTAGTGAAATGTAACGTCAGTTCAGATCTCATCACGTCATGCCATAAAAAAAAAAAATAAATCAATAAGTTACTCAGATCAAATAAGAAACAAAAAAAAGTAATAGCAGAAAGCCATTCAGGCATGAGCCATCTGGAGGGGAGAGGACATAATGCAGATAGTGTTTGCTTTAAATCTACATAACAGTTTCTCTTTTATTTTTCTACAGTTGTAGTCTCTGCACTTTGCTCCTTTTGAAATAGCAATTACTGTATGTCTAGAAAGAATTCATGACAGCTTAGGACCTCGCTTAATGGTTGGTGTTTCTTTTTTTATCAACAAGGCAAGAAAAGACATTAATACAACTTTAGATGTCCTGCCAAATCCCAGAAGAGATCCAAGCTATTAATATAGATACGTGTGTAAGACGTGATATGCTGGTCTGAATCTGTTGTGTTATCAGAAGGGCTTGTAGTGATACCTGTAGCTGTCTAACACTCTCCATCCCTTCTTATTAATCTTGTAACAAGTCTACTGTTTGAGCAGAAATTTCAATTCCAAATGTTTGCTTTGGGTTGTTGGGTCATTTTTGAGGAGGAAGGAGGTAGGGGAAGGCTCAGCAAGAATAGTCCAGTGGTTTATAAAAATAAAGAAGATACTAGTATTTGTGTTCAGGTCAGAGACCCTGCAGTGATCCTCTTGGGTAGCATTAGTGTTTTCCGCCTTTGGGCACTCAGGCTGAACAGTACTAGTGGTGCAAGGCGTGACATCTGGAGTGTGTCCCATGTCATTCCACCAGCCCCACTTGGCTGAAGGACACAGGTCTGAGACACATTACACGTGAGCATCAGCTGGCAACCAAACCCCAGGGACCTCTCTTCTGCTCTGAGTTTGCTTTAGGGTGCAGGTACCTGTTCATCACACTGCTATGAAGTGGTTTGGGTAACAGGCCCCTTCAATGCAAGGTGGCATCAGGTCGCAGTCTGCTTACTCCACTTGAGCGTGTGGTAGGACATCTCCATGATTAGCCTTTTTCCCACCAGGCTGATGCACTGCCTAAGGAGAGTCGTTACTATGGCAGAAGGCACCAGATGTGATGAAATCTCTGACGTGAGTATTTTGTTTCCTATCTGGAGCCCAGAAATTGAGGATTCTGTTGACAAATGAGAGTCAGAAGTGCAGTCAAAGCTGAGGAGGCAGGGGAAGGGTGTAAGGCTTGCATCTTGCCCTAGGAATATTTTGTTATTTTGCTCAATTCAGATCTGTGATCGCTTTGTATTGCTCACTTGGCTGAACTTCTGAGTAGAAAAATGCAAAAGCTTGCAACGTGGCTAAAGGGGCTTTAATTGTTTTTCATTTCCCCTTTATGTAATTTCAAGGCTGGACTGTTTTAACAAGCCCTGGAAGCTTTGAGCACTTGCACTGTCAGCTTTCTTCAATTTGAAGGCACACCTGCGAAAAATGAGATGCCTTTTATATTTTGAGATGGACACTTGCAAGTCCCAGTAACAGACCAGTAGTGCCCCAAACATCAGCTTTTATTTGGATTCTGAACAGATCATAAATTACATTCAGGGCCAAACCAGTTTTAATTAATAATAGAGTGGCTTTTTCCATCAGAAGATCTGAAAGGTATTAACCTATTAGCTGGCTGAGTACTACCTCCCACTTTCAGGCTGAGATACAAGGGACACATAGCCTGTGAAGCATGATCCCTCCAGAGCAGAGCACACAGCAGCACCACAGGATGGCTTGTGGCATAGACCAAGCAAAGACTGTGCTCATACCCTATGGAAAACTCCACGTGAATATGCAGGAACAGAACAGGCAAAATAAATCCCTCAGCTGGTTCCATCTCAGCAGAATTATATCAATGTTTTGTAAACTGACAGGAGTTGCTATTTGACCAGATCACTGAGTCCCAGACCTCACTGCTTGCCATATCTTACTGTTAATTGAGAAATCCCATCTCTAGTCTAACACTGCAGAGCCTGGAAAGTCTTGGGAGCCTCTGAGAATAGGCTTGACAATTAGGAAAGCAGCAATGCTTAATTAAATTCCCTTGTGCATTTAAAAGCTGTAGGGAACCAAGCCAAGATAATCCCCTTCCTCAGAAAAGCAGCTTTGGGTGGTATTCCTCTCTTCCAACAGCCAACTTAATTTTTGCATTCCCCACAGCAGATTGTTTTACAAAAGGAGATTTCCCCTGCCATTTTTCTGGCTTTCTCATTACTCTGTATTTTCTTCCTACTCCAGCATTCCTGAATCTGCCTTCTCTAGTTTCTGGGTGAGGGAAAGGGGGGGTGTGTTCCACTTGATTTTCTGGCAGTGGTGCTGATTTCTGAAAATACTTATTATCTCTGTAACCTCAGACAGTCAATTTCCTGGGATATTTCTCCCCATCCTTTTGAGAAGCCGCTTATGCAATTACAGACAGCAGAGTCGGTATTTCTATGTGTTTCTGCCATCACATGTGCTCCACAACCTGCCTCTCACATACCGCCAGCCCCCCTTAATTGCAGTCTCAACCATAGCCCAGCTAAATTATCTGCAGTGCCTAAAAAATGTAGCCTTTCCAAGCCCAATTTTCCAGCTCTCCTTTGGAGGATGTAGGACTCCTTGGAAGCTCCCTTTGATAGGTTGGTGTTTACTTCTTTGCTGATAACAGTTGTTTTCCCAGAGCAGGGATGCAGTGATCCAACTTTGACCTGATACTGTCAGTTATAAATCCTGCGCAACTTCTATCAGACTTATTATCAAGAAGGGCAACGATATATTAAGACAAAGGCCTAAATTATCTAATTCCACTTGAAAGGAAAAGAAATTCACCTACATCTTTTTGTGATAAAAATCTGCTCTTCTTTCTCAAGAAGGAAGAAGGCAGGAGCAGTGACTTCATGGAGGATCCATGAAGGCAGGGGCCTTTTTTTTTTTCTCTATTCTCTTTCTCCATTATTTTAAAGATGCTAGTGAGATAGATATAGGAAAGAGTCCCCAGACAGGCTCATCATCTCTGGCCCTGCTGCTGTCTTTCAGTATCAGAAGGGCTGCAAGGACTGAACTGCCCGTTTTCTTCACCTGTTCATTTGGAGGCAGGGTTGGATTTTCAGTGGATTTTCCTCTGCCTGCCCTGTCTGGCAGCAGGGTATCACCTGTCATCTCTATGTCTCTCCATTACATGGTCTTTCTGTTATCTGATCTCCCTGCATATCATCAATATTTTAGGCAGCATTTTAGCATATTTAGAGCAGGGAGGTTTTGTAAAATTTCTAGAGATCTCCCAAGAATAAAATTTCCTGTGTGCTTTTGAAGTGGATCTCGCTCCTGCCTGGAGTGAGTACTGGGTGTGCACTTGCCCGTTCTCAATAGGCAGAGTGCTTTAAAGTTGCAGATGGCTAAATAAATGTGTTTCTCTTACCTGTAGCTCGGCCATGCTGCTTGTCACTGCAGTGTGGGATCCCAGTGAACCCCAGGCAGCTGCAAATCCCTTTTTTGATCATGAGGCAGACACAGGAAAGCTCTCCTGAGAGACATCACGAGAGTCATCCCTGTCCTTCCCAGTAACAGCAAATGAACAGCAGGAAAAGCAAGGGGCTGTTGCTGCAGTGACCGAGGAAATTGTAGTCCTACCTGCCTGCACCCAGAGCTGTGTTGTTTTCCCACACGATGTAGCCATCAGTGACATAATCTTTGTCAAATCAGAAGTGAAGAGCTGGAGGCAGCTCATGGAGGCACGTCAGCACAGCTTTACTGCATCAGAAGAGCTGCATCAGCTGAGACCCACGGCTCTCCTCCTTCAAAGGGAGAAATTAATCAAATTTCATCTTTTTTTTTTATTTAAAGTGAGAGAATTGTGCAAACAAGAAGCAGAGTGCCCTTTTTGTTTTCCTTTCATTTAAGTAGCAATTACTGTTCTCTTTAAACTGCCCGGCAGTCTGCACCAAGAAGAACCCAGATGTAAATAGTACTGTGCAAAAGGTGAAGCATAAAATGAAAAAGAGAGCTCTACAGGCCATGGTTTGACTTACTTCAAATGGGAGCAACTCTAGCAAATGTTGACTACGCAAAATGTTATGCATCTGGGCACGTTGCAATATTTGAGTAGTATTTATTCCTGAATGTAAGCATTTATATGGTGCTGGGCTTCTTTGCAAAGTTTATTTTAGTGAATTCACCAGTAATGTGTTTCAAGCCCATCTCCTCCTTTGTTAACCAAAAGGCAAACTTTTCACGACCTTTTAAGGGAGCATGACCAGTTTTCTCATTCTTTTGTTCATGAGAACTGCTATTTCCCACACAGGGAGATTGTTTTGTATCTCCTGCAGAAGCTCATTTTATTTGTTTTGAAAACCTGATCGTGGGCAGGAAGGGGAAGTCCTTGCCCTTACTGAAAAGATACTTACCATGCTTCATCTTCATGAGTGGCACAAAGCATCGCATAAGAGAACCGAGGGATTCAAAGGGAAATGTAATACAGCCAATGAAGTAAAATGTCTACCTGTAATGAGGACAAAACACAGGGATATGAGACACTAAGCTGGTCTTACATGCAGAGGACTACAAGTCCTGCACGCAGGGAATACCACAGCAACTCAGTGCTATCGTTTACTTAATAGAATTTTATTTGACAGAAGCTCGGGTTTTGTGAACAAAATGCTGCATGTGCTATTTACTGTGGAATGTGTGTCAGCACACTGCATATCATTGTGGTAGATGACAGACCGCTCCAGGGCCAAGGGACTTTGCTGATTAGCCTTCTTTATGCTGCGGAAACTAAATCCAGCAGTTCAGCATCAGGATCCACAGGACATTTAAAGCTGTGGTCTGTAAGCTACAAATAAGTGTTCAAGGTCTGTTGGATTTTATTTATGGCTTATGAATGTGATCCTGCTGACGTAAATACTACTTATTTCTAGCTTTCCTTCATATGAGCGTGGTAAGAAAGAGGAAGCCAAATTCACTCCTGCTTTTCAAAAAGTGGGCTAAAAGCAACAATGGTGGCAAGGACAGACGTTGTTGAAGAGCTAAAAGAAGCCCATTTTCCCCAGCCTTCCCAATGCTAGAAGAAAAGGCAGGGAATGCCAGTCTTGACCAGTGTCCCAGGAAGGCTGTCCGTTGCTCAGGCCTCTCCTGCCCCAGATGTAGGAAGAAGAGGGCCAGGGGAGCTGTAAACCAGCCCTCTGTGGGATCCATGTCTGAGCACCCACAAAATCTGCCGCACACTGCTAACCACAGCCTGCTGGTCCCCCAGCTCTACTCCACAAATCTGTCAGTAGCTCTGTGCTGCATGTAACTATAGTCAAAAACAGAAACTGATTCAGGCAGAATAGTGGGATTTGAGATTTCTGTTAAAAAAGAACCCACAATGAAGGGAACTAATCCATTCTCAGTGCCTCTGAAGTACTAATGTCTGAAAGGTCTGAGGGGGATTTTGTATTTATTGCTTTATTGCTGAATCAGGCTGTTGGAAATTAACCTCCCACCTGCAGATCCGTGGCTTTTGCAGACTCCTAAGCAAGCTGGATTCCTCTGCGCAGCAAAGGTGCACCTCTTCATCAGGCCACAACCCTTATTGAGCTTGAATTCATTTCAGGGTGGGCTGAAGCAATTATCATTACTTTGCAAGAAATAAGCATGGGCTTATTTCAAAAGGGTTTTAGCTTTTAAAGAAAACCAACACAACAAAGTAGTGGGTTGCTGATTTATCTGACCATATATGCTGTAGGTTATGCATAAGTACCTCGTTACAATTTTCCCAACTATATTTTAAAGTTGCAAGGAGGTTCCTGTTTAGCACCATATAAATGGCAATGCCTTTCAGGATAATGGCGACAGTGACATGAGGATGTCCAGCTGCAACAGGAAAAACCACACAGGAACAGCCAACACACTCAGTAAAGCTGCATGAAGCGGGTAGTACCCACACTGGCTCAGTAAAATGCAGCATGGTCTGTACAGGTGATAAAAAGGTGAAAATAATATAAAAGAAGGGCTGTTCATAAAAGTTGCTGATGCATAGCTAATGCTTTGTCTGGGGAAAGTGTGGGGCTGGCAGTTATCTGCTCTGCTCTCCTCAGGTGATCTTCCTGCAAGCAGTGAAGCATAAATGTATTTGGCTAGGAATAGGAGGATATATACGCAGTCAAAAACACCGGGTGTCTGAAAAATACTTCACTTAATAGGGTCTGCTGATTGAATACAAATTCAGATATTGTTAAAAGCAAAATTACTAAAGTGGTGAACTGAATACACCTGGGTTTTTTTGCCGGGCACAGTACAATGAATGAAAATATAGTTGATGGGTTCCTTTTCTGTCATTATTACGTGATGCTCTTCCTTTCATCTGTGGATGAGGTCTCAGTACTTTACCCTAACAACTCTCCTGAGCATTGATCTGCTGCTCTTAAATCCAGTCCTTAATGCAATTAAAGTTGCACAGAGAAGCCATGTGGCTGCAAGTACCAAACAGTGAGGAGCTTTTAGCTGACCCAGCCTATGAAAAAGTAGTATTAGCCTATTTGAGAAAAAAGAATCATCAGGAAATCACAAAAAGTGTCTGTAGGCAGAAGAGAAACAGTAAAATAGGAAGAATTCTGTAAGGGTGATAATAGGGTACATACACCCTTACCCACGTTGTTGTTTGCAAACAATTCTTCCATCTCCTTGGTGACTACTGTACTAACCAGGCTCCTCAGTTAATAGGCTCTCTCTGATTTCTCATTAGCCATAGCCACCTAATTACACTCAGGAACGGAACTTTGTCCTACTCTCATCAATGTTTCTTACTGAGTAGCCTCCATAGCTGCTCTCTTTCTTGGTTTTCTATGTTTCATACGTTCAATTCATAGCCCCTGGTCAGAGCTATGAAATTATGTATTTCAGCACCTACATCTCTTTGTGTCTCCCCTCCTAAATGTTTTCGTGGACAATCTTTCATATTAAATGTATAGTAAATCTTTGCCAAACAGGGTCTTCAGTGTAATGCAAAGAAAACAGCAGGATTCATTTAATGAGACCATTATACTAAAATAAAAGAAAAGAAGAGAAAAGCCACTTGAGCCACAGTATCGGTG
This sequence comes from Limnodromus scolopaceus, assembly GCA_028565335.1. Lineage (NCBI taxonomy): Eukaryota > Metazoa > Chordata > Aves > Charadriiformes > Scolopacidae > Limnodromus > Limnodromus scolopaceus. The sequence goes on along the minus strand of JAOXNO010000024.1, from coordinate 20,882,067 downwards.
ATTATTTATACTGATTAATATCTAATGCAACTAGTCTGCAATGTCCTAAATCAGGCTCAGGTTGTCTGCAGTTTGCAGATAAACCTTTCCTGCCTCTAGTTTCTTTCCTGGGTCATCACTACTGGAACTGTAGCACCTGCCAATTGCAAGCATGTAGGAAAACAGACAAAAAGTACAGCATCCTTTTGGTTAGGAGCCCAACCTGCTCTGTCACCTAAAATACGGTAAGATAAAACTTCTGTCAAAAAATGTCACACTGTCAAAACGAAAACCTGAAGAGTTTATTGTTTCTCATGAAATTTCACTTTGAGGAAATGGAAGAAGAAATGGACTTTTTTTTTTCTTGTTGTCATCACAATGTGTTATTTTAACTAAGAAAAAAATATTTTGTTGAGTTTTTTTAACATTTGTTTCTTAGAAAATTTATTTCAGCTGGGACTTGCTGTGGTAATATCACATTGGTATGTGTTGAAATGTTGGAGACAATCCTACCCTGGGGCACGTCTATAAAGATAACAACTGCGTTAGCAAAACAGCATTTCGTTCACACCTGTATTTAGTATTCATCACAGTGAAGGTCATGACAATGGTGCCCCATTTTGAGTGATTATTTTGCTACTATCTGGGTTAAACTGAAGTAGGACATTGCTCATTTGAAAGAAACCTCCCCATGGAGATATGTACCACAGTAATGAGATGAGAACTCAAACTAATTGAGTTATTTTACTTCCAGAGCATGCGCAGGCAGCCCTTATTCTTACGAAGTATTCCTACACGTTAAAAGAAATTAACAAAATTTAGCAATTGATCCTTCTTTCACAGAAACTAGTGTCTGTTTTGTAATTGGTTTAAATTTAGTAGGTTTAAAGAACACTTCACTGGTTTTAGAGACGAAATAAAAATTATACAGGATCTTAAGTCCCTGATTTGTCTGTACAGATATTGCCTGTGTCTGTATCTCTTCTGTTGTAGATTGCAGCTGTTTCTATATTTCTATAATATCCTGCTATACCCTTACAAACGCATGCTCCATTTCTAGTGGTAATAAACTAATTAAGAAACTAAAATCAGCCAGCTTTCTTTTAAATGAAATCAATTTAATTTAAAATTTAAAAAAATGCTAGCACTCTCTAGATATTGATATCTCACTCTTTTGTGTTCTTAATACATTTCAACAAGATCAAGTAGCAGCAACAAAATATTCTATTTCCATGGAAATCAGTGTAGTTTTCTTTGCCTCTAATCAGACCACTTTGCTGAAAGCTAAACTGTTTATTTTTAACCTCTTAAAAGATGAAAGCTTGCCATGCCTTTTATGTCAGGAATGTGGCTGTTCTTCTCTGCTCTGTTAGGTCTTTTGGCTTCAGCCTCACCTGCAACTGAGAGCTGGGCTGTGGGACAGATGCGTAGAGCATGCAAATACCTCTGCCCTCTTTCCTTTGCTTTGCTGGCAGTTTCCAGCCCAGTGCAACGGGAGTCAGCATTAAAAAAAGGAGACCTGGACATAGAGCTGGGTCCTGTCTGGCTGCAGGCTGGGACAGTGAGGAGCATCAGATCCAGGATCTAGGGGGAGAAAAGCAGAGTGTACTCAAAGAGCTGGAATATCTCCTGCACATATGTGAAAAAAATTTGCTTGTCTTGTCATTAGCCCCGAAAGCAAAGGATCAGGTTAGGACAAAGACAGCACATGAGATAATCCATATGCCACTTTCCAATCTAGACAATGCCATCTACAGTTCCTCCAGGAGCACACATGTCCTGTACAACTCAGTTTAAAAGAGAGGTTTCTACCAATTACCATTGCAAGTGCAGCAGAGACATTGAGAAACAGGTGGGTGCTTGGAGCCAAACCTGCAGTCTGACTGTCTGGCTCTGAATTACCCCACAGTGCTTGTGCTCACACACCATTGCTGGTGATGAAGGTTCGGAGGCTCGGTAACCTCCTATGCTAATGCCATCCAGTTCTGGCCTCAAAATCAGCCATACTCAGAGGGGCTTCTGTGCATCCTCCCTGGCCCCAGCATAAAAATGGTGTGAGTAGGAAAGGTGGAGCCAATGCACACTTTCAGCATTGTGAAAGCTCTCTTTGTACAATGCTTGTAGGTCACTTATTTTGATTTTTTCCAAAAATAAGCTGGTGAGTTTTAAAGCTTTGTTCTAAAACAGAAGCTATTAAAGTAAATTGTCTTGGGTTTTTTTTAAGAAGATCAGTTGCTGTAACCAAGCTGATGTTTATTTGCACTAATAGAAAAAAACAGAGCGGCAGATAGTGTACAGTCCCATCAGTGCATGTGTGTGGTTCTGCCAACCATAGTTGGCATACTCTGCCAACCAAAGGCTCTGCCTTTGAACATTAAGGAATTCCTGCCCTATAGCAGAAGTACCAGGGGTGATACACTCATCACTGCTTGTATATCGTGACATGAGTTACCTTGGTGAGCAAAATAGCATTGTATGGCTAGGTAAGGAAGTCTGGAAATCCCTGAGAAAGAGGTAAGAAAATGCAGCTCCCAACATCTGCAGGCAATGAAGTCTCTGTTAAGGACTCTGAGGGTTACAGTCTCCTCTGTGGAGACTCAGTACTGCACCAAGGCTTTTTCTAGATGACTGATGTAGGAAGGAGCTAAAGCAAAAAAGAGCATTCAGGTGGGGGATGGAGCCCTCCGGAGAGGGGAATGGCCAGAGGGAAGCAACTGGCAGATGATGGCATAAATAAGACATAGGGCAAGGAAGTAGGGGGGTAGGAAAGTTGAAGTCTTTCTAAAGTTCATCCTTTTCCTGTCTACATCTACCACCAAGGTCTTCTCTTTGTTGCAGGTATGTTAGGCTTGGTGCTTGTGAGCAGGACAGTAGTGCCTGGCTGGTATGTCTTGAGGAGATAGTTTTGCTGTTTCAAGTTTTTTGGTGGGACCTGAAGTTGGTGGTGTTTGCAGACCTCCTGCAGACTGAGCCCATGAGTTTTCTTGCCAACAAAACCCAACGGATTGCATCAAGATTGAGTGTATCAATCTGGTAAGACTGATTTATTGTTTTCTTTTTCATTCTTGGCCTCAATAGAGATTAACTTTTTGATATATCTGTTTAAAATTAGTTTAATATAGTTTAAAATTAGCCATAGTGCTTTTGCTTTCTTTGTCTCATGTTGTTGTTGGCCTAACAGTGTTAAAAGCTGTAGCAGGCATTGAGTACAGGACAGGGCCTAAACCTCTGAGGGTCGGAATAGACATCAGCTTGTTGACTTAACCGCCTGAGCAGTTCCCCCTAACTACTCTCTGGTTTGCACGGCAGAGATGCATAGACTTTATTTACCTCTGCTCATGGCGCACAAGAGGGAACTAGCTCCTGCTCCCCCTTTAATAGCTGTGAGGCTTCTGCGCAGATAACAAGAGCAACCAGCAGTAAAATTGCCTCTTTGCCAGTAAGGTCAGTAGCTGCAGCTCCAAATTCACAGGGGAAAATATGCAGGAAAATGCCACTTTTTTGCGGTTGCTCTTCACCTTCGAAGTGTCATCGAACTGCCTGCATGGGGTCTCTGCCCGGTGGGGAGGAAGAAAATCTTTCTTATGACACCAAAAGCTTACTCTGACCCTTTCACCATGTACTTAAGCAGCACCAAGGTTGAATTGGGGAGACAGCATGATGATAACCAGAATGACCTGATGTGAAATAATCTCCTCTGCTTTACTTCATGGGTTTTTGTTAGCATTCAGATAAGATTTTAATTAAGGTTTTCATTTATTACCTATTGATCTTTGATATTTACCCATGGTCTCTTTTTTTTTTTTTTTTTTTTGGATTGATTTAATCTTGCTACATAGGAATTAAATACACAATTAGTCTTAGCTTAGCTGAAATTGAATAGTTCAGTTAATGAATGATTCACTGACAATACTAATTGCTTGGTTTGCTGATAGACTCCAGGAACCACTGCAAGACAAACTGATACTTATAACAGGTGTCTGGAGCTGGCAGATGTTTAGGGAGAAGAAGCAGATAAGCAGGATTAGGGAATTTCAAAAAAAGTTAACCTTTTTCCTTTCTGGGCTATGCAGGCCTTGCCTGAGGCGTCATTGCTAGAAAAATGAGGCCATTGTAAGATTTATTGGCTCAGTGCAGCGTTTATTTAGTGACAGTCACAAAAGGTAATTGTGTGAGTATGTGCAGCCTGGAGTGTTTAATTGCCTCTGCGCCAGGGCTCCCGTGCGTATATGGGGAAGTACTTCCCCAGATGTATTAAGTAGTGTCTTTCTCGATATATAAAACACTGAGAATATAACATTATCGAGCCTGCAGCACTGCTGTGGCAAAACGATTGTGCGCGTGAGGGAAGCGGTGCAAGGGGAAGGGGCAGCAGAGCCCTAGTTTGGTTCTCATTTTAGCCCTACACAAAACAACTCCTCGGAGCATTGTTTCTGGTGACTCCATCCTGTGGAGCAACAGCCCTCAGCAGCAAAACAGGCACCTACGTGCCTGCCAGAAGGTGCAAGTCAGCCAGGACCAGGAAGAAAAGGGGATGGGGTGGACATATGTGTCTGAGAAGAGGAAAAAAATTCAGTTATTTCAACCCCAGATGATTTCCCTTTAAAAAAAAAAAAAAATCACAACTTTACTTCTATTCTCTTCTTCCTGCCTGTTTTCCCTAGAGAGAGTTATCTTTTCTTTCCTGGTTTTCCTCCTTTACAAGAACATTTTTTTTCTTTTTGGCACTGAGAGAAGAGGAAGAAAAGAAAGTACATAGGAGGAAATGAAGGAGAAAAGGAAAGCACAACCTGAAAAAGCATTTACTTTCTTTATCGCTGCCTAAAAGCAGGGAATGGGTTTAAATTTATTTTTTTTTAATATAGAGGTCATTCAAAGTAATTTTTCAAAAAATGCCTACCAGCTCAAGCAATTGCTTCTGCATGTGTTGTATGAGTGAGTACCAATGAGATAGTAAAAACTGGCTGCCGTAATTTTTGAAAAAAGTAGTGATTCTCAGTCAAATCACTTTCTGCTTTCGTATAGCTTCTTGATTACACATTATGATGCCGAATACCAGCTTTATTGATGCCTTCCGCACTTTGGGTTTAGATGTGTGTTACTAGATTAAACTGTTTGGTCCTGAACGTGGAGCCAAGGAGCAGCAGGGGCTGCCTAACCCCGCAAGGAAGCACCACCTGTTGATGGAAGCAAGCCAAACCATCACCCGGCATCCTTGCCCTGCAAGGAGGAAAAAAAAAAAAAGAAAAAAAAACCCAACCAAAATAGAAACTAAACAAGAAAAAGGCTGGGGTTTTAATGTGTTTTGGTTTGGGTTGTTTGGTTGTGGTTTTTTTTCTCCACAAGACTATGGCAAGGATGGAGGAAGAGAGCAGGTTGAGATGCCAGGGCTGAGCTTCCTTTGCCACAGCCTGGCCAGGAGGGACGACCTGGGACTGTGCCCAAAGGAAAAGTGAAGATCAGCCAGGGGACTGTTAGCACCCAGGAGGCCTTCTGAGGATAGCCATCTCCGTACTCTGTTCACAGTGGAAATGGGAAAGCACAGCATACTGATAATCAGAAAGGATTTGGATTAAGGGCTAAAATTGAAAGCTACATATTGGTGCAAAATGCTGAGTCTCAATTTTCCCGTGACATGTAGGATTCGTTTCTGGGCCTTGCGGTTTATGAGATAATGGACTGTGTAACTGTTCCTCATCTCTGTGACTAACGGCTCCTTTTTGGCACACGTCCTGGAACTCAAAGCAGTGTAATTTTTAATTCCGGATATCACAACTAATTATACTATTACAACTAGCTGTAATATTACAACTAACATTATTCATCTTAGCCTTGGTTGTCCTTTCCCTTTTATAAAACCTACTTCTTCTGCAAAGATTAAATTCTGAGGCTATTAATGCTTTGATTACAGTTTAGTCATATTAAATTATCCCTTGGTAGTAAGGCTGTCCTGTCTACCACTATGATACCTACAATTAATTGAAAAGATAACTGGTAGTTTGATGCGAAGGCTGTGCCTGGGTAGGATAGCAACCCCTGGGGAGCCTAGTGCAGGCTCAGGTGTACCCTTCCTCCTTTCTTGCAATGAAGCTGGAGACAAAACAGTTAGACTATAAATGGGAGCAGGATTTACACCCATAACAAGGTTGGGTGGCTGTATTAGGCATTTAAGGCCTCTTGGGTGACACAAGAGGGAGAAATATCAGGAACAGGGAATCAAGTTACTATAGGATATTCTGCTTAAAACTGAGTCCCTGTCCCTACATGTTTGAAGGGCCTGGGGAAAACCTTACAGCTCCAGGGAACAAAATTCATAGTGTCCCAGTGCTTCAGCTCTGATGTACAACACCACCCCCATCCTTGCATGTGGCCTTTCAGGGCACTCTTTACTAGGGTGTTTTGGGGTCCCTGAGGGTTGTGTGCCACAGAGCCTCCTATTACCAGCAGAAGAGCTTTGGGGTAATTCCCAAATATATGACACCTCTGTATTGAACAACCCCAGGAGAACAGCTCAGTGCATAATTGCCTTTTTGGCAGCTGTTGCCTGTGGCTGAGAGTTACCATGGAAGGGCTGCTCGCCATAGGCACAGTGTGAACGGTGCCTGCGTTATTTATTTCTCCCCCCACTGATACAGACAATGAGCTACAATTTTTTTTTCCATAATTATTGATACAGTCACTGGTAAATGCTTCCTTGTCTTCTCACCAGTCTCAAAGGTTAGCTTGTTAACGAGGAGGTTTTCTGATACTCGCCACTGGTGTTTCCTTTCGGGGGGAGCGGGGTGTCTTTTAATAGCTGTTTGATACTGTTCACATGGGCAGGCAGCAAGATAACAAGGCAAATGATTGTCTGCTTCACTGATCAGAGTCTGTAATAATCACTCGCTTGGTGCTACATGTTCAATTCCTGACAAACCAAAAGGCATTTGCCATTTTGGCTGACTCTATTTTTATCCCTGACACAGACCAGTTGAGTATGGTTTTGTTGCATCTAATTGCACATGATCTTTGATTTTCATTTCATTTTTTTCTTTTTATGTCTCCAGAGGCATACCTTTTGGAGTGCCAGCGGCAGGCAATATGATTTCAAAGCATTTGGGAATGCCAATTAAGGTTTATTTATGTGATGATTGAACTGCCTGAGAGCTCAGTGCCCATCAGAAAGCACTGTGGCCTTAGAAGAAGGGAATTTTCTTCCCTGCCTACATCTGATGAGGAGGGAGGCTTGTATGATCATGGCTACTATTCTCTGTAGTTAAACACCTCAGCTCAATTTTTTGCACCTGCAAAAAGTAGAGTATTCATCCTTACATGGAGGCTGATGCATTTTCATGTTGATTTTCTCTATACTAATTTATCTTATTGCACATAGAATAAAAAAAAAAAAAAAAGGAAATTGCAAGTATCTCCAAAACATATCTCCAAACTTTATTTTGTTTACTAATATCTAAATTTAATAGCATTAACTTAGGGTTATGCTGATTTACTACTTAGCTCCACTAAGCCAAACTGGGCAAAATTGATTTGTGGTGTGGCTGGCTTTTTTGTTTGGTTGTGTTTTGTTGTTTGGGGTTTTTTTTGTTGTTTTCTTTTTTTACTATTTGAGCATTAGCAGTAATATATTTGACTGAAAAAGGTTAGGACTTAAGAGCTCTGTTTCCAACATTACATTTTGTTCAGTCCTCAGGCACAGTTATCCCAGCGCATCTTCTGGCCCTTGAGCAAGGCAGGAACCCATTGCACATCTTTCCAAACTAAACAATACTTGCACGTGGCTGAAGGCTGGCTTCTGCTGCTGATGTCTTGGTATCTTCCCTCTACTCCCCTTCCTCAGGGCTGGGCCTGGAGCTTAAAAAGTCTGCTAATTAGCTCCTTCTCTCCTATTCCCACTCTAGTTAGTTGTTACTGTTCCCAGAAAACTTTTTGAATTTGGGTTTAGCTGGGTCCTGTTGCCCTCTCCTGTGTGGTAGGTGAGCAGAGCGAGCCTTTGCTCTTGGAAGCTGTGAGAAACTGTTGGCCACGCTGTGCAAAACCAAGTGAGACTTCATCCTGAGGGATTTAGCCCACTGTATATGAAGCTCACATGTTCTATAAATAAGTAGACTGCATATGTTAGGGCACAAAAGTAGGAGGATAACGTCAGAAGATATTACCGCTTGCCTGAGGAGCAGTCAGTTTAGATGAAAGCTTTGTGGCCAGACTTTTCCAAAGAGCTCACTTGCATGATTGAGGTCAACTCTCATTTAGCTGCTAAAATTAGTGTGGGGCTTTTAGGCAAACTGACTATTTCGGGTGCTAAACAGCTTTGACAGTCTGGCCATAAATGTCCCAGAAAGTGTTGCTGAGTGCCAAAAAAAAGAAAATCTATCGTTTATGGAGTTTCTCCAACAAGAGTGGACCTCCTCTGGAAACACATCCCTCACAAGGTCTTGAAAATCTACTTCTGCCTTGCACAAAGGTAGTACAAAATTGGAGATATATACCAACACATATAGATAGATACAGATCTACAATATACACACACAGCTGTAGAGCTCCTCAGTGGAGTGGTACCAGAGCTGTGGCTATTAGAGCTGCTGAAGTGATATAAGATTCGATGCAAGTAGTCAACACTGTACACCAGTTCCCAGCCATAAAACAAGCAAATGCAACTATGGCACTGCATCCTCTGGTTGTCCCCAGGAATGGCAAGGGTTTCATTTAAAAAAAAAGAAAAGAAAAAACCAACAACAAAAACCAAAACCAAAACAACAAACCCAAACAAACAAAAAATCAGTGTAGTAGCTTTTTTTTTTCCCTTCTCACTCCTGTTTTTGTTGTTGTTCTTTGTCTTCTGTTTTTACCTTTAAAAGCCTCAAGTTTTCCCTACAATGAGTTGGGTGAGATATATTTTTAGAAGACAATAAGGGTCTCATGAGGCTAGAGCTGGATCTAATAAGGAAAAGACTAATTGGGGTAGGGCAAGAACCAAAAGATAATGTTTCAGTTATTATTATGAAAATTTCCCAGGAAGAGGAAACAGCTGGGATTAACATAGAGGTCTCACTTGCGGTTTGACTTCTTGAAGTCAAACAGAACAAATGTTTGTTAAGAAATGAAAAATTGAAATGCTATTTTTGAGTTTTTCATATAAAACACTTTAATCCATTACATTAAATACCTATAAAATATTTTTTCTTTATGCCCTGCAGAAAGTTAGCCCTTTAGAAAATATCTAACCTCTCTTTATCTGTGTCAGATACTTTAGGTTTAATGTAAAAATCACAATACTTGGTAATACAAGGAGCAGCAAATGAAACTAAAGACCTTCACTGACCCACTCAGCAGTGAAGGATGCCCAGCTATGCAGGATAGTACTGTGGATTTTTTTTTAATAAAATAATATTTAAAAAAAAAAAAACTTTATACATGCTGAGATCACTGTATGCACTAACCTAACCCAAGTTTGCAAATGAGTGCTTTTTGTAGAGTGTATTTTCCCTTTTGAAGAATGAAGTCAAATGTTGCAAGCCAGGATATGACATGTGATTCACCTGATAGCTTAATGTATTTATGCAAAATAGTACTAAATAAAGAGAGGTAGGTGGTTAATAGAGCTTTTATGGGCTATAATAGGGAAAGCTGTAATTAATTCTTATTTCCTGAATCGTTGTTCAATAAGAAGGGAATTGCATGTAAACTTGATCCTTTATTGTGCACTCTTCCTTTTCTGGCTGGGTGGGGAAGCAGTTCAATGGACGCAGACCCCAGCTGATCCATCATACTCATGTATTTTGGGCATCTGCAACAAATGCTTTCTCAACAGCTTCCTCAAAATCATGCCCTTATAGACCAGTGCTACAAGCCTGGGACCTGATGACCTGCAGGCTAATTCAAGGTCTTGGCGTTGTTTAGATGGGAAAGTGATCAAAACAATGAAATCTGTACCTAATTGCCAGCTAATGTAGCTATCATGTAAATAAGCAGTACTTGAAGCAGGACTTTTGGCAGAAAGGCCCGTGGAACGCTATTGACTCTACCTGCAGGAGAACTGCAGGTTCATTAATCACTTATGAAAATAAGTTTTCTTTTTTTCATGAGCTAGAAGATATATTTATAATTAAGACAAATGAAGAAAGGGTGGTTCTGCAGCTTGCTTTATGATGGAAAGTCAGAGCTTTATCTCAAGAGTGTACCCACCATCCGTTGGGAGCTGAAGCAGGCACTGAGTGATAAGGCCATGGCCTTTGATCATTTGTCAAAATTAAACCTCACTGAACATCCTCACTGGGTGACATTCAGCCCTTGGATATACAGGTAGTTCTTATTAAAGACATGCATCTGAGAGCTAAACATAGCTATAGGAGTCCTAGCCAAAAAAATTTCATCAGGGTATAAAAGTGAATTTTGACTATCACAGTTATGTGGAGAGGCTGGTATTGTATCAGTGAATGAAGTCCTGCAGATCTCTGATAAAAATGATCTTTATGGAAACTATTGAATTGGGTTTGGCCATCTCGGGTTATTTTATTATTGTTATATCTTTGTCAGCGATCACCCAGAACAAAGTTTTCAGACTTTCCAGGAAATTAACTGAAGATCAATTACAGTGCTGTCTTCCAAATTTATGGCTCTGCAACTTACCACAGACCCAGACATACAGTGATAAATAATCGCTCATGTCTTCTAGCCCATCAAATAGAAATCTGCTTCCTTGGGAGTAAGCAAAATGAAATTGGTGCATTACAAACAAATTTATTAAAAGGTGCGTTCAATCTTTCATGAAACATGAGGAACCATCAGTGCATAGTAGGGAATGAGATTTTTATTTTTTTTCAGTATGAATGTATCTGAGAAACTCAATAAGAAAGCCAGCATGGAGTAAGTTTACCTTCTGAATGTCAAAAGCAGAGGCTGAACCTGAAGCTGATTAATGGCTGCATAATCTATCAGTTCAGAATCAAGGAGCTGTGGGTTGTAGCTAAATTATTTGTAAGGTAATTTGGCTTGGCCTTAATGAGGGCTAAGGTCCATGGGACCATGGAAGAGTCTATCAATCTCTCTGGCTCTGGAAGCATTGCATGTTTTTCCTATTGTATCATTGCATTTGTTGTTTGTGAAATCTCAAGGCAGGCAAGATATTTTTTTTTTTTTTTTTTATAAATAAGACTGTAACAGCAATAATTCAACCTGGGATCTGATTTCTGTTTGTTGTACTGGGGGGTATTGTGCGCCCCCAAGGCTTTCTCAATAGCAGGCAGTGAAGAGTAAGATGCTGAGGGGAGGTGAGCAGTATGACAGTGGCAGTGTTGCTGGATGGAGTCCTCCCCAGCTTCTTGAGGTCATGGTCCACGACATAGCTCATAGGTGCCTCTAGTTATTCTGGCTGCTTTGGGCCCACTATGCTCTGACAAATGCAGTTTAAGCAGCAAAATGGGTGCCAGGGTACAGTGGTGAATTCCCTAAAGGAAGATGTAGAAAATCTTTTCATCCTCTCTAGTCTGCAATAGGAACAATCCAGTTTTTCCTTTTGCACAGACTTTTTGTTTAGCCAGTCCCTTTGTCTTGCAGCCTTTCTTGCTGCAGATAAGGACAGTTGCTACGATGGGGTGAGAAAAAAAACTCCTGGTCACCTTAGACAGAAGGTACCTGAGGAAGGCTACTCATCTGAAAATTTTGCTTGACCACAATTAACCGAAGCTGGGATGTTTCACAAACTAGTGGCTACCAAATAGTAAAAGTACTTCCTGCATGTTTCCAGCCTTCAACAATACAGCACTGTACGGGTCCTTCATCTGTCCCAACTCTTTAAAATTTTATCAGTTTTTCCTGACCCTCCTGTCAGCAGTTGCCAAGTAGCTCATCTATCAGTTGCCTGGTTTGTACAAGCGTGTACTGGAGATGTAACAAAATTAAAATGCCTCCCCCCATCACCCCAGTGCCAGACAGATCCAGACACCTGGATTTCTCTAAGGTTTTCCATCCCCGCAACAAGTTTTGTTGTTTGTATCGGTGTTGATTCCAAGATTACAACTCTTAATTTGCTGACTACAGTGTAGGTTTGGGCCAGATTTCTTTGTGTGAGTAAATGTGGTGATTACTAGGTGTGATTGATGCATCTTAAATTCCTCTTTGTGGATTATTTTTTGCATTGCTAAAAATGGCATAAGAGCATCCTGTGACTGTTTGCATACCTGGATTATCCCACAATTATTTGCTCAAAAGCTGAGGATCTGGTATAGTGTCTATTTACAATGATGCAAAAGCTTTCAGGGGTTTCAGTGAGCATTGCTCTCAACTGAAATTGCTTTTGTCAACAGTCTTTGCCACTTTTCTTCAGAAAAATGTTGTCATTTTTTAATATGGGGAATCATCTGTGGTTTTTTGCTCTAGCACTACCTGTGTTTACTCTGTTGATTTGCTTGCAGTGTTTTCTTACCAGTATTTAGTTTGCTCACATTTCCAATAGATTCCTCCAGGACCTGCTCTTTAGGGGCTAGTTTTCAGTCTGCTTTCTTCTGCCTTTCTCACCCAGCAAATCCAGCTGCTTTTTTCTAGTCAGTTATTCTGCCTCATACTATTTCCCAGGTTTTCTTCCCCTTTCTCCCTCTTCCTCCTCACTCCATGCAGAACAGTGCAGGAGCCCAAAGCACAGGTGTCATCCATGCTGTGCCTTTGCTCCTTCTCCCTCTCTACTTTCTTCATCGTTTCTTCCTGATAGCCCCTTGGAAATGAAATAATAAACAGAGAAGGAGCCAGGGAAGGACGCAGTACAGCCACACTTCTAGAAATAGGAAGGCAAAGGTACTTGGTGATGAATGGCAGTTTGACATAACAGTATATGAGCTCTCATCTGTTTTGTTGGTTTGTGCTAAGCATAACTGCCATACTGTCTCTATTTTGAAGATGGACGAAGGGGTTCACACAGCAAAACCAGCCAGTTCTAGCTTTTATGTCCACAAAGCAAGGCTTGAAAATGTAAATCAAAACTTTACAGACCTCTGGACAGTGCAGGCTAAGTGAGACAGCAATAGCAAGCTCCTGGGCTTCCCTCAAGGGCACCGGAGAAATTTGGGGCTCCTGTCCCAGAAACAAGAAGTTGAGAAACAGACTCAAATTCAAAATTTGTATTCTGTCACTCACTTTAACAGGTTGTGGTTCTAAAACAGTTTTGGGGCTTTTTTTGTGATATTGTTCTGAATTTTCTTTTAGTGGTAGTGTTATTACTTACTCTGGAAAGATATTTTAGCTATTTAGACACCTCAATGTTTCCAGGAGCTGTCATTTTTCAGAAGGAAACTAATTCAGTGTTTAACTCATAGAGGTATCTTTTGCAACCTGTTTTTAATGGGAAAAGCAAAGATAAATTCAATATAGTGCAAATCAGAAGAATAATATACAGTGTCTTCTTTCATCCCTTTTCAGGCCAGACCTGCCAGCCAATGTTACATAGAGCTCTCTGGTGGGAAAAAGAGATGCAGAAAGTGCTGCCATCAGTCTTTGCCTGCACTTAGCTAGACCCGTTGACATTCACAGAGTGTAATGGCAGGAAAGCTTTCCAAAGCCATATGACTCCAAAAATTTGAATTATCATCATTGTCGTGTCTTGCTCTGACAGGGAAAATGATTTGGCGGTCAAAACGTCTCGTAAACATGCACATTTGATTCAATTTAATCAGAGGCAGTCCCTCACTCTGAATCCAGAAGGCTCATCCGCAAGTGAAGGAGGAATGAAATAGCAGGTAATACAGTTACTCCTACACCACTACCCCATTGGCTCTGGATTGGTGGGGAATGGATCAGTGCAAATGCCAGTTTCTCTGGGAAAGGGAAACTCTCCCAGGCTTTGGGAGCAGGTCCCCATTTTGGCTCAGTGCAGCCATCCAGGCATGGACCAGGCTTAGCTAAGACTTCAGGTTTGTGTTTCTGCATGGGGCTGCACTAGGGTAGTTGGTTTCAAGCTCATGGGGTACCTTCACCATGGAGGTCAGTATAGGAACCTGCTGGGAAGGGGCAAAAATGCAAGTAGCATTTTTGCCTATATAACACTGGTCAGGGATGGGGCTGGCCCAGTGCCAGCTGACTATAAGCAGGATCTCATTCTGCAAGCACTTATGGGCCTGAGTAAATCTACTTGTGCTAAATGGCCTTATTAAGATCAAGCCTGTATACATTGCAAATCTACACAAAGAGAAATAAGAGCCCAGATTAGATTAGTCGCTAAAGGCTGTGAACGTACAGCTGTTTGCCAAATTGCACACTGAATTTCTTTTTTGCATAGACTTTTACTGATAGCAATTTGAAGGCAGTCATTAGAGCCATCAGCCTTTGAATGAGAAATTTCAAGGGACACTTCAGTATAAATCTGCGCCTCTGCTATAAGAAATTATTCCTGATTTGCTTTGGGCTATGGAAACCAATTACATGAATTTTGCACAATAACCTGTTTCTCCCAAACAGGGGTAGCACTTCTGGCCATAAACAGACATACTTTTACTTCCAATTAACTGTGTGGGTGTGTAAACATATGGAAAACTGCTTTTCCAACTTGAATTTAATAACCAGAAAATAGTTGAAAGAAAGAATCATCATTTACTGTTAGAATATGACATTCTGGCCATCCTTATTCCCTTCCTGTGCAAGCCAGCTGGATTTGTGAAAACAGACATACCACTTCCCATTAAATCATAAATACTGCAGGCTTTCTTCCTTACCAGCTCCTAGACTCCAAGATTTAGGAAAGGGTGTGATACTAATTTTCAAAGCTAAACTTGACATAAATCACGGTGCTCTAGTTTTACTTTTTCTTTTAAACTTAAGCTGTGTTTTTCTTTTAAACTTTAGCTGTGTTTTTCTTTTATTCCAGACACTCCAGAGCTGCTGTGTAATCCCTGAACCCTGCTGAATTCACACGCTGGTGATATATCAATGTTAAAGGCATGCAACTGGTAATTCTGTCTGGCTGTTAAACTGCCTAGTGTCAACCTATTTCTAATTGCTGCTATCAATGTATGTGTTTTACCTCTTCCAAGGTACAGTGAAAATGCTTTAATCTTATTATTAGTATAAAAGTAAGTCATTAGCAATATTTAAAGCAATTGTTATCTCCTCTTCCTGCCAGAGCATTCTATTATGTTAATATTAGTATTTCTAAAATGAAGCTTTGTACATAGGAGTCGGGCCTCCTATGTCATTTGTTCGAAAATCCTGAGAGCATTTTTCTAAATAAAAATTGTGTTGGGAAGGAAGAGGGTCTTCTTATTTACCTTCAGTTTTCCATCCTTTAGGACTTTTTTTGCTGGGTGTTCTCAGGTTGCTGCTGCGATTAGAAGGCTTAATTGGTATTAAATGAAAGCTGAGATTCCTCCATTCCCCAGGAGCTGGAGTTTTCATTAAAGCCACCACCCAATATCATGAGAATTGCAATTAAATTCCTGAGCTGCCAACACAGTTGCAAAATGGTTTGTAAAGGCAGGGTGGGATTGGGAGAGCCTGCTCTCAGGTGGTGTAAGCTGCTGCAACTGCTTCTGCTTTAGCTGAGCTCTGGCTATTTACTGAGAAGCACAGCACTGCTGAACCCAGATCTAGCTAAGCATTTAACCGAGCTGGGGCCGGGACAGATGCAGCTACAGTGTGCATATTTGCATGTTGCCTGCGTGAAGGAGAAGTCATGTAATTGCTGCATGAGGACCTCTGTTAATCTCTGTGTGTGTAAGGGCCTGGCTGGGAGGTGGAAGAATGGACTGTGAAAGCTTCAGTTGCATCTTCTGGGACTCTTGCAAAGGTTAATGCCACTGCAAACTTTTCTTTCCAAGAAGTAGTAGCATTGGAAAGGCAAAAATAATAATACATGCTGTGTCTCCACTCTCCAAAGTCAGCTGAGTAGAAAAGGAGTGCATTGTATCAGCTTTTGTCCTAGTTGCTTGGCTTAGTTCAGTGAACTTAGACCAACATGAGAGAAGTTGTGCCCTACCAGTTTGGGATGTGAACTGATAGCTAACTAGTAGGCAAGAGCTTAGGATTTGGGAGAGAGGTTTTCCTTTAACTGATCTTGCATGCTGCACTGAGAAGAGCGTCAAAGTTTAAAAAGAGCAGCCTAGCAGGAAAGTGCTGGTATGTCAATAACGTAGATGCACAAATCTGTGACACAGGTGGCCAAATGCATCTGCCCTTGGTGTCCTACTGAAGGGTTCCAGCACAATCAGAAGTTCATTTGAAATTGTGACAGTCAGAAGTGAGAACCATTGGTAGGCCAGAAGGAAGAGCCATCAAGAATCAAAATTACAAAATACACACACAGGTTTTGCTATTTTGGGCTATCTTCTCTCTCAGTACCTTAAAAAAGAGAGTACAATGTGGAACCAAGAGCTCTTATACCCTCTGTCTTTAGCCCTGGCTGAGAAGGTGCTCAGGCAGGTCCCTGTCCTTTCCTCCCGGTGCTGTCTGCTTAGCTCCCGTCTTCCCATGGGTGGTGGTCCTTGCAGCCTTACCATACAGAAACTTCAGAAAGGTGGGTGTCTGTCCCCCAGGTAGTTGCTATTTTCCTGCTTTTTGGTGCTGGAGAAAGAAGAGAGAAGATTTTTTAAGTTAAGAGCAGTATTTGGAATAACTTGTGATTTCAGTTGTAAATAAGCCTGGTGTGATTATGTAGTAGCTGCTGCTGGAAAACATAAAGCAATTTATCCAACAGGCCCTATCTCTAGGTCTAGCAGGCCTAGAGACGAAGCTTTCCTGGGAAGAGCCACCACTGGAATAGCAGCCAAGTTTTTTCTTCTTTTTTTTCTATTTATTTTTTTCTAGCAGCAGTGCTACTTTTCCATCATAAAAGCAAAACCTGTTCCTTTGCTTCGCATCGTGCGAGTCTGCACAGACAGTGTGCAGGAAGATGGGCAGAGGCTGGGAGCACTTTCATCTTAATGGGCCTCTTCGTGTGTGTGAATATCTCGGGGGGAGCCCTCTTGGGGGGAAGAGCTTCAGAGCCCACGGCAGTGTGCAGTGCCGATAAGGAGATGAAACAATAGCTGCGACACCGAGAGCCTTCGCACAATTACTTGGTGAGGATGTTACAGAGTCAAGTGCTTTGCCCGTTTGCTGCACAGAGCAAATCCGCTCACTCCTGAATGGTTAACTCTTTCTCTTCCTTCACCTTGTAATTTAATGCACAGCTTTTAAGGGCATCCAAATTTGTGAATGCTATGGAAATAGCACTTGTGTTTCTTGTTACTTACAATGGTTTACATTTCCCTGCTTCCAGGGCCACTCTAAGACCTCTAAAACACTGCAGTGGAGCCCAAGCCCTGAGCCTCTGTGAAGATTTAGTGATGCACAAGCCGTACTCCGATGGGAAACCTGAGATGTCCTTGCTTGAGATCCAGAAGTGGAACCAAGGAACCATTCTCAAACTTCTTGTATTATTGATGCCTCGTTTCCTCATTAATGCCACAAAGATTTATGGGAAGGGACTTCCACAGTGCTAATGGAATTACCCACCTAAATCTCCTCTGCAACGATGGCAGGGAACGCTCCGATTCTCTGCCCTCATGTTAGTGCTGGGTGAGTAATTGAATTATTTGTTAGCAAGCAGAAGTAAAAATCCTTTCCTTTTAGTTTTGATTATTTTATTTATTTATTTTTGTTCATAGTGTTGAGGGCTTTTCAATGCTTTTTACTTAGGCTTGAGTTATAATTTGAAATACAAATTGAAAACATTTTTGGTCATTTTTCCTATTCCAATGTCAGTGATGGTCAGTGGTTTCAGTCAATCAGCTCTGCATTTTTTTCATTAATAAAATGCTGTCCTGCAACATTTCACCTACCTCTATTTAATGCACAAAATCTGTCTAAAAGAGCATCTTTGAAATAGATACATTTCCCATTAGCACTAATAGCAATTACATGTTTGCACTGGTGAAGTCCTTAATCCACTGTTCTCTGTAGGATCTGCATCGCTAGTTGAAAGCAAGGAGGACGTTTACCAAGGAGAGAAAAGCCCAGCAATCTAATCTTTTAGGATCAGGTAGACACAGTGTTTCTTGAGGCTGTAACAAAGGTAGTGCGTGAAAAGACCCTCCAAAGGGGAAACAAGTCTCCAAAGGCACAGGGGTCAGGTAGCCACAGGGTCAGAGGCTGTATCAGAGCGATGCAGGCCATTTTGGGGGCATCCTTTTCGCAGACTGAGCAAGGTGCCATAGGCATGGGTGGGCGGTTGTGGCTGTGCACTCCTCCCCTCCCTTGCCTTGTGGGAACTTGGGCAGAGTCTGTATCGAGTTGAATGAGCGTGGCAGGAGCTGCTGCATCTTCTGTATGCCTGTGCCTGCTCCTGCTGGGACTTCCACATTGCTTCAAATCTGGTTATGATTTTGCTGAAAATCCTTACCCGTAGCCTCACTGCTGCCAGTTAATTTCCTAAAATCCCCCTTGCATTTGATATCTGTGTCAGCGCACAGATACTGCACTGGTTGAGCTCAGGGAGGATAAAAGGAGCAGCACAATTGCTTGTGCTGAGCAGGACTGACTTCCGGTCTAGCGAAAATGACTGTAAAAGAGTAGGAATAAATCTGAAAGGAGCCACTCTTAAACCAAAATGGGAGGATACAGCTGGGGCTGGGTAGCCTATTGTGTGAAAGCCCTTTTACTAATCTTGTTCAAGGGTGTGCACAGACATCTGGGAGTGATTTATTCATTGTTATGGGCCTGATCCTGTGAAGCTGTGAGTGTTGCCAGCAAAGGTGACCAGATCGGCTGCTTTGTGCAATAGGAGAGGTTGTATCTATCAGAAAGAGAAATACAAGTTCAGGACACCAGAAGTGTGAGACTCTGGAGATTAATGATAGAAAACTTCCATGTGTTTGGGGAAAGAAAAGTAAGCAGGAAATAGGAACCTGAGTTAGGCTGCAGCTCCCTTGGCAAAACACTCAGGTTATAAATATTCTGGTTGCACTTGGAGCAGGGCTGGCTGTGCTGATTGTTCTTCGCTGTCCTTTAGTATCAGTGTGTTATTCATGCTGGTATTCTGCTTCGCTGACAAAACCACACAGAGCATCTCAGCGGTGTGGGAGGAGGCTGTGTGGGGACTTGGCAGCATGGCTTCTGAATATGCCAGTGAACGAGGAGGCTGTGCCCTGGTTGCCACCACAGCCTGCAGCACTGCGGGACAGGAGAGCGGGGAGTTGGGTTGTGAGCATTTAATTGCTCAGCTGGTGCCAGGGATGCTGGTTTTAAAGTGTGTCTTCTCAAAGGAGCCAAACCTTTACACAGGATCACTGACTCAGCTTGACCTTTGTGATCAAGCTGGCACAAGGGCTTGAAAAGCGTCACCACCACTCCTCCCCAGCCCCGAAGCTGGCAGGCAAGGGAAAGCAAGGCACGAAGAGGAAAATATGGGGTCCTGAGGTCCCAGCTCTGGGAGCAAAGCAACAAAATGCTTCTCATTGTCAAGGTTAAAGCACAACAGATTTTCAGCCTCCAAAATCCCAGAGCAGTTCTTTCACAGGAGCAAAATAGTTATTGCTCTGGGGAGTTGGTGCCTGTGGTGAGCTCCACCATTCCCTCCCTCTTTGTCATGGCCCTTTCCTCAGGAGGACCGAGGTGTAAGTAGAAGTCACCAGCTTCTGCAGTTTGTGATAAACTGGTCAGTGTTTCCTAGGCTGTAGTTTATGGGGTCATTGCTGCATTGCTGAATGCAGTCAATCCACTTAACAGCACAGCATTGCTTCTGAAGGATTCCAGCCGGCTGCTGCTCTCTGCTGTGGTGTACAGAAATAAAAAATGCAATCCAGCTTCTGGTTCAAATGAAAATTCTCTCTAATCTGGAATAGCTCTACCCCAGGAGGTGCCTCAAAATATGATAGCAGGGCTGCCATGCTGGGGAGAATGCTTTTTTTGTTCGTAATGAAAAGAACTCTATTCCTATCATAAAAAAGTTTAGTGCAGAAAGTTAACTAAGGTAATGATTTTAGAAGCTGAAAATATCAGGAACTCAAATAAAAGGCAACAGGGATTTTTAAAATTTTTTTTCTTCCCCTTCTCTTTTAAAGCCCTTGGGAATTCATTTCC
The DNA here is from genome assembly GCA_028565335.1 of Limnodromus scolopaceus. Lineage (NCBI taxonomy): Eukaryota > Metazoa > Chordata > Aves > Charadriiformes > Scolopacidae > Limnodromus > Limnodromus scolopaceus. The sequence continues at coordinate 20,862,054 of JAOXNO010000024.1, read as the reverse complement.
TCCTGTCATTGTGGTAACTTCAGACCTAAGTAATTCATTTGTATTCGTGTCATTCCCATGTATGCTTCCGTAAGTATTGCATGCAATTTAAACTAAATGGGCAGTTAAACTCAAGATGGTACTGAGCAAACCAGACTGCAAACCATACGTATAGGCAGAAATACAGCCCTCTGCAAGAGCTCCACTGTGCTATCAGTTGTTCTCTGCCTGGCTGCAATGTCTTTCTTGGCTCATTTATACAGAGAGTCCACTTTGACTTTTGTTTCCATACATGACATATTATAAGACCAGTGATGATGTCCCCGTGGTGTCAGTTTAAGTTATGCCTCTTTCTCTAGATGATATATTGGGCTGATATATTTGCCTTGTAGGAAAGATACATGGAGCTAGGACATGCAGCACAGGCTCCAGCCCTGAAATCTTCAGGCACTTGCTCTGAGCTTAAATGTGTAGGGTAATGACAGCCAGAGAGGGAGCATGGCTGGTCAGCCATGTCTGATGTGCTGGTGTCACTGTTGTGGCTAACGTCTATACTGAGCATGTAACCTTAATGTCATTCAAAAGTAAGACTTTTCATGTTAAACTCTAGGTTTTGGCTTAATAAATCAATAGCCTCTCAACTAATCCCATTGATTAGCCAATCAGGACTTTAAAACAGGCTATTTCTGTAAAGGAGACACTGTTTTCTGGACATGTCTCTTTTCAAGATGATACAGGAGCTACTCTATGGTTATGGTTGAGTTACGGTTATTTTCAGAGTTAGGGTTTGTGCTGGGAGAACAAGAAAGAGGCTAAAGCATGGTTGGAGTGGGGCTGTGAGGGGCCTCCCAAGGGAAGTGTGGGCTGCAAAGGGGCCTGGGCTATGAGAAACTTGCAAGTTGGTGTGTTGCACTTGTCTTGGCCAGGATTGAGGAAGAAAAACCCAAACAAATGTCTCTGACTCTCTCTTAATCACAGTTGTTTTGAGGGGCAGATGCATCCCTCTCCTGGTGCACAATTTCCAGCTCCAAGGAAACCATTAGCAATTTTACTTTGAAATGTCATCTATTCATTATTACCTTATTTTGAAGGAAATGGGCCATTCATGATTTTGAAATCACAAGCTGTAATGATTTCTCTCTCCATGAGAATTCATTAGGCTTTATTTCATCAGCTACTTAATGCACACGATGATCCTTCCAAACAGCAATTGCAATTGCACAACAAGAAAAACAGACTCCGTGGACATGAGGAAAAACACCCTGGATAGCAGTCTAGACAGTTCAATTCTGCAAAATCAAAAATCGGATACCAATAGTTTAGGTAAATTGAAGCTGAAAGAAAGCAAAATCACTCTGCAGACCCAGGATAAGTGAAAAGCCAATCTGAATATCAAATTGACCCTGCTCCAGGGGAGAATAATTTGGCATGATGTATTTGCCATCTCTGAATGTGTTGCTTATAGACAAACTAAGTGGTGTGCCCGGAAAAAAAAGAACAGGAGGTGAATGTAAAGTCAGGAGGAAATAAGGGTCTTGATCCAAATGCAACCCTGAGATCATTTTGGAGCCGACACACTTCTAAGGGACAGCAGCGCTGTAAGCTGCAAGGTTTGTCTTGGAGTGTTCCTTTATGCAGAAATTATACAGCTATTGACATCAATTTTAGCATGGCAGCTTGGGAACAGCATTTATGAACACGGGGCAAGTAGTAATGAGTGTATGAGAAGTGAAGAAGAAATACCCAGCAGAGGGACTGGGGAGTGGTTGGTAAGAGGCAGATCCTGGGCTCAGTGAAGTTACTGGAAATTCTGTCATGAATATCCAAAAAAGAAGTCCTTTTTTTTTTTTTCCCCCCTCTTTTTCTTTTTTTAAAAATAGTGATCTTGTTAAAATGCTTCTGAAGCCAAGCAGCCTCCCTCAAATGTTTGGAGTGGCTGGATTCATCACTGAACCCACCGCCCTGAGAGCCTGAACAGGAGTGGTTTCATTCATGATGTCTTGCTGCCAGGTCTCATTAGTGAAGCAAGTGTTCTCTTTTCTCATAATTACCGTGTGCAGACATCCCCAGTGCTGTTCAGCTTCAGTTCATGGTCCCTTCAAGCTAAGTGCAGCTTCATAAAAAGCCAGCCTGTTTTGTAAGACATGCAGGGTAAGAAGGCACAGACCTGCTGAGTGGGTGCAGAGCGTAAATGTGAGGGCTAAATGAGAAGGCAGGATGGCAGGAACAGGAGCGGGAGAATGTACCTGTTTGTTACCGTTGGGTCTCAGGGGAGTTTTGCCACCAAATTCCATTAAAATGAGAGTTTCAACCTTTAAAAGTACAATTCAGTGGTTTGTTTCATTAAATAAGCTAGCAAAGATTGTATATTAGTCTCTGACAGGGCTACATTTGGGTGAAAACCATGCTGAATTATTTATTTTGTCATTAATGTCACACAAATCGCAGTAAGGGGAATTATATGGGCTGCAGAAGTGAGCAGCGCTAAGTCAGATTCAAACAAATGGAATTGTTATTCTTCAATACCAGTCGCGGGTTGGAGCTGCATAATGGATCCAGGAGAGGATGAGAAGTGAATGGTAAATCAATGGAAAGGTTCACACCTGACTGACAGCCTTTAAATAATGTAAAGGGTCCCTCAGCACACAGCCGGGTTATATAATACATTCGCATTTAAGACCAGTGAAAAGACATGCAGGGAGGCATTTCAGAAGTTTTGTCCTTGTAACTGCAAAGCTCAACAAGCTGGAGAGGAGTATACCTGGGAAATGGGGTGGAAAGCTCAAACCATACCTGGAGAATGAGCAAACAAAGAAATCTTAATTTGGCCAGACTAAGTTTTGCCAACATTGGCCTTTGGTAAGCCCAAAAGGGGTCTTGTGCTGTGCCTTGTGCAGAGGATTCAAGGGAATGGTGCTCTGTTGCAGAGACTCGAGTCTAGGAGATGAACCCGAGGCCAGTTTGGGAGTGGGGGCTCGGCTCTGTCATGGCATACAAGAGGACATCTCTGTAAGCCACACTGTAAGATCTTCTAGGGCTCAGATGCTCTACCTCTCAGCAGCTGTGGACGTACCACTCAGGGTATCCTGGATCTTTACAGCTGTGTTCCGTGGAATAAACATCTCCGCAAAGGTAAACAGAAGGGTGTCAAGCAGTTGGATGAGAAAATTTGGAAGTCATTGGTTGCAAGTTACAGTCACATTCTCCCGCTGGTTCTGCAAGTCTGTGCATTATTCTATATTCTCTTTGGACATGTGCACTTGCTGTCTCGTGTGCACGCTCTCCCTTTCTGAATTATGAAAGATCTGAACTTTACATTTCTGATCCCAGAAATGGGTCATAAATTGGCCATTGATTTGTAGCTGTTTGGTGTGCTCAGAAAGAGAGCTGTCAGGGGAAGAGTATGAATGTCTGTGAGCAGACAGATGCACATACCTTATTTCTGATCCCTCTGAGCGTGCTTTTTAATTACATCTGCTAGATGATGACCAAGAATGTAGGGAAATTCTTGATCTGGCTTTAACCCTGGTGGCAATTTCACAGGCTCGATTATAAAGAATTAGAACTTTTCCATTTATGGAGAAGCTGCCCACAGAAAGTGACCCATGAAGATGTTTTATTTTTGTGGCTTCCCATTAAATATGAAAATCTAGATAAAGAGAAAGCCTGCATATATGTGTGTGTCTGTATATATATATATATATATACACAAAAAAAAGCACATGGCTGATTCTGCTTTCATATTTCAGTATTTCATATTGTTGTTGGGCACAGTTGAATGTACACAGCCTCCCCAGCACCACTGTCTATCAACATCCTGCACTTACCCAAAAGCGGTGAGGGTGAGGCACATCAGCTGCAACCCCTGCCCTCCCTCTGGAATTGTCTACGCACCACATGTCAGGCTGGGAGAAATTGGGACTTGGCAGGGATGGGATTTGATTTCTGATTTAGTGGCAGACTTTTTGTGGGACATTAAGTATACAGTGATTTATGCAGCTGCGTAAGCTATTCAGTTTTCTGTTTTGTCATCTATGAAATCAAGAGAAGTAGCCTGAAAATTATGTAGCTATGATAAATACTTTAGTGACTGTATTGTGCTGAGGCACAACTGTAATAAGGTAACAAGACTGTGAAACTTTGGTGTATTAAATTATTTCCTACTTGAACCATTAAAGTTTATGGCAACAGTATCAGAAATACATCTGGTTTTCTTAAGAAGCTTTCTTAAGAGGCATCATTTATTCTACAGTGAGAAACAACAGCCAGTAGGAAGACAAAATTAACTTTTCATGCAACAGACATGAGGATTTACCTGTCCGTTCATGGAGGTTGAGAGGATTTGGTTTTTGCACGTTGGATAGTCTGCAGCAGATTGGGGGGAGTTATATGGAAGATTTAATGGAATCAGCTGTGTGCTGTAATGATTGGATGCAGTCTTTAAACAGGCACATCAATTGGAAGTGACTTCTGAGAGCCAGCAATGGGGTAATGAAATTAATTGTATGTATTTTCTCAATAATAGAAAAATTTTTCATTTAAAAGTACGATGGACAAAATTCTGCTTTTTGTTCATGAATTCTACTAAACAACGCCCTAATCTGATAACACCATTTGCTTTAGTATCTTTAGACATAATTCTGACTTTCTGATGGAGCTATGAAAAGTCTCTCCTCTCTTCCCAGGCTTTCTTCTCTTTTATCTACCACCCACCAGTCTCCTCACTTGATCCTGTTCTCCCAGCTGAATGCTCTGAAGTTCACACTTGGTTTTGGTGCCTCCGGGCCATGGGATAGAAGGTAAGCACAGCAGCAGCAGCGGAGAGCTGAGTCTCTTGACCTTTTCAGCAGCCCCGTGTTTGATGGGAAGAGTCGGCAGACAGGAGAAATAGAAGGGTTGCTTTGCAGCTACCTGGCTGGAAATCCAGACCAGCTCCCTTTAACTATTAACTCAGTGCAGCAACTTAAAACCTCTCTCCACTAACAGTTGCCTTTTACTGGATTTACTTGACTGGGCTTTGTTGTCATTTATTGTCCTACTAATTTCTCTCTCACTGTGTGCATGTGTGTCATACATCATGTGTGACACATCACTAGTAGTTATTTTGATGTGTTCTTTTTTCCCCCAAAAATCATGGACAGAGATACTGAGCAGCAGGGGGCTGAGATACAGCCCACAGGGACCTGTCAGAAATACTCTAGGAGATGAGGATTTCACAACTTGCCATCCTTTTTGATAGCTGTCATTTAGTAATTTTTTGTTGAGAAATACAGTACACGCTGATGTAATTCTGCCCCATGAACCCACAGGCAGAGTAGTTCCATGATGTACAGTTACTCTGTTCAGATAAGGTGTGATGAAGGAAAAAAACTCCAAGTAGCAAGCAGAAAATTGTCTCCACTCAATAGTCACATATATGTCACACTGTTATGCACCACTAAATTGAGTAAAAATGTTTGAAAGGTCATCTAAGTAGTTGCCTGGAAAGTTTGGTGTCTTGAAAATGCTGGAGTGGCTTTATTGCATTCAGGTAAAAACACTTTTTAGCCAAACAACTTTAAAAATAGATTGAAATGGCTTTTATATCATGGGGTCTTCAGACACAACTCCCTGAACTGGAACAAATCTGGCTGTGAAGGTGTAAGGCATGTGTTTGGGTCTGGTAACATCCAGGAAAGTTGTCCAAGCATGCTGCTGTGATGGGGTGGCGTGCAGTGAAGAGAATGGTTATGGTCCAGATTAAGGCAGTCAGAATAATATCACTGAAGTCACTCAAATTATTTTGTATTTACACCAATGAGAGTGAAAGCACAGTTTGCATTTTAGCCTAGAAGGGCAGCTAATGAAAAAAAAAAAAAAGGAATATGCTGCACTCACAGATCACCATTAACTGTAGAAAGGGGCTTAGCTGCATTACCCTGGATGGAGCTACTACAGGTTTTGATCTTACTCTAGCATTGTTATTTTCATGAGTTAATAACTCAGTATTTATACAGCACTTTATTTTCCTGACCGATAGAAAAGATTGTTTGCTATAGCAACCCCAGTGGTGACTCTGCTTCACAGGTACAAAGCACCTTCCAGCAGATACGCACCAGTACATAACATTAACTTTGGAAATTGTTGGTGTTTTAGAGCAAGAATGATCTGCTGTACAATAAGATGCCAAACAGAAAATGAGCTCATTAAGATTCCTTTGTAATCATCTTCAGTAATGCTTTTGTTTTCCCTGTTGTTTTTGCTTTCTTTTGTCTATGCATGCACTTTAAAAATATTTTAAAAATTAAAGATTTTCTTGAAAAAGAAAAGAATACAGATGCAGGTGGGTAGATGTTGAAGGATATTTTTAGCTTACTGTTTGACAAAGAGGTTTTTAGCACTGCCAAAAACAACTGAAGGTGAGAGCAGATCCATTTCCCTCAAAGGAAGCTGCTCTGGGGTTGTGGTGATCCAGACCAAGAGGCTGCTGGATGCTTGCTGGGGCTGTCTGCAGAATTTGCAATCAATTACTTAGTTCCCTTCTCAAGCTGAGTGTGTTCAGAGGAAGGCAAGGAATCCTTTATCTTTTGGCTGACCTGTTTTCTGTCTTTCACAAAAATGTCGCTGCTGAATTACCGCTTCCCGACGTGTCAATGCACAGGGAAGTGCTGAGAGTAACCTCTGCCTTCACCGGCAGATCCCGAATGCATTGTCCTGGCTCAGAGTTAGCCTGGTTGTTGAATGATATATTGGAGTGATTTGCTCACTCTGAGAAAACACATCTTTCTCTTGCAGGTGTCCAACTCTTCTGACTGGAACTGCTACGCAGGCATCAGCAGCGGGCAGCTCTGCCACTTCTGTGTAATTTCGGTGAGGGAAGTGGAGAACATTGAATATTTTTCCAGCCTTACAATGTAATATCCAGCTTGTAAATCATAAAGGGGGGAGGGCTGTTCTAGAAATGAAGAAGATGCAGGAAAGCAGGGAATTACGTATCACTTCACACAACCACAACATCCTCAGGTCTGATCGTGCTCCTCTTGAGATCTGTTTAGGAATCCCCAATATTTATGCAGGTAGCCCTCAATGTGCTTGTCTATTTTCCTGGCAAGCTGTTGAGCTGTTCCTAGGCCGTATGCAGCTGCAGCACCTGGGGAAGGTTAGTGGCTGTATAGATGGATTTGCAGCAGTCTTTTGGGGTAAAGCACGCCAGATCCAAAAGCTCTTGGGCTTGGTAACAACTGCCATGATGCTCAGAGCTCTGGATTGAGCCCTAGAAATACTGGTAACCAGCTGAAACTGGAAACAAACCCAGCTCATAAAAATGACTATCCAAACAGACCTGATGCATTTTGCTTAAAATTTGACCAATTGTCAATGTTTTGACTGGACAAAGTTTTTCATAATATTATTAGAATTTTCTCATTCCTTTGGGGTTAACTAAGGGCAAAAAGGAGATGATTCCTTTGAATAAACTTTCAGATAAGAAAATTTGAGACAGGACTATATGACCTTTTTATAAACAAACAAATTTAAAAAAAATACCCGAAAGAACAAAAGAGAAAAGCCTAAGTTACAATGCCTTCATGGAAGGCTTGGCCAGCAAAGCTCCAAAGCAAATCATAATCCAGTAATTGGTGGCTTTCTGCACCACCAGTTCTGTCTCTTGAAGCAGTAAATTCATCTTTGCATCTCTGTTTAGAGAAAACCTCAGGGTCCTGCCTGCCTTTAGTAAAGCATAAGTAACAGCAATAGGGGATGGCAATGCAATGGCATCTCCTTGGGCAGCACAGGCCACGCAAGGTCTTCTGGGATGTTCTGCTGCAAAAAAAAAAGAAAAAATATCCCATTATTTCTGCTTCATTTGTTGTCAGCACATAAAGATAAGTTGGTGTAAGGCAGTGTTCAGAAGGAGTTAGCTTGCCAGTGTGAGCACATTGCAGTTACCCTTGATGCACTGAAGCAAAGGTCAGGGTAAGATTTAAGTGGAGATTGAGAGGAAAGGAGAACCAGGTAAGCCCTGCTTAGTGGAGAGCCTTCTTCCCTGTACGGGGGATTGACAGCAATACATTTCATTTTACAGGTATTGGGAGTAGTAAAAGTGAAGGTAAGGCTTGGGAGAAGGGATCAGCCCAACCTTAATCTGGAATTCATGGAGACCAGTGGTCTGGGTTAGGACTTGCTCTTAGAAGTGTATCTTAGCTTTAGCAAGACCTGTGCTGGTAGAGTATATCTAACTGTATTTGATGTTATGAGTATTTGAGATTGCAGGAATGAGGTTAAGAATAGTTTCAAAGTTAGTGTTGGGTTGAAGGCCGGATAACACTTCAGCATAGTTTTTTCTTTTGGTAAAGAGCAAGACAGAGCAGCATGTGAGGAAAAGATTGAAATAAAAAAAAAAATACAAACCAACATCTTAGAAAGCAAAGAAACAAAACCCAGGCACAGTATTTCATTTGCACAGTGAATCCTCCAAATCAATTTCTGACTGAATTGAACAGCTTCATCTTGTAGTTGAAACTATTTAGAAATCCACTCTTTCTCTCTGCTGCTGCTAGGGTCCCAATTGTGTAATGATGGCTGGTTTTTATCTGCATGATTTTGGGAGTTCTCTGCAGCTTATTACTGGATAGGATGCCTACAGACAGAGGTCTTCATTTGTATTCCAAAATCAGCTTCCCCAGCTGCAATCTTGTGCTCTGGAGTTGACACTTCTGAAAGAAAACCAAGTTGTAGCTTTTGATTTAGCCATTGATTTAATAATTATTTCCTCTGCGTAATGGTGTTCCCTGGAAGACATGCAAAGTATTTGGTCTTTCCTGCCTGTCCCGATAGGTTATATTTTAAAGAGAAATTTAAGAAGTGAGAGATCCCTCAACTTCCATGCTTCTGCTGCAAATCTCCAGGAAAACCAAGATACTAAATGGGTGTTTGCTTGTGCTGGAGTTCCCTGCTGCATTTTGTAAAGCCTGCTTTCCTCTAGAAAGAGATCTTAAATCCTGTTTTTCCTGCTGATAACCCTCCCTCTCCTTCTCCCCACCTTTGGCAATACCTACCCTGTGGACGTGGCAGAATTCTGGAACCCTTTGTTTGGTATGAGCTGTGGAAGACTCTGCTTGTCCACTGCCTGGTATCTCCATCCATGGGGGCAGGCTCGGTTGGGGTTGGGCTCAGAGTCAGGTTCCCTGGCTCCTCAGGGGTGGCTGTAGCCACTGCTTCCCCACAACAGAAGAGTCCTGCTAGAGCTGGGGTGGGGGCTGGAAGATGCCCCCGTACTTGCATATGATGTGCTGCAGGTCACACCAGACACCCTGCCGTGGTAGTTTAGTTTTTCTTGTATCTTCCAAGAAATGCAATGAAGGCATCTGCCTGCTGAGGAGATTGTAGTTACTATGCACTGCACTGATAAAAGCCGTGCTGCTCTGCTCCTGCAGCAGCTCGGAGGCCGTGCCACAGGCCAGCATCTCCTGCTGCTTCCCCCATGCCGGCAGAGCGCACAGCCCCACTGAAAGCTGGGCTGGGGCTGCAGCAGCCTTTTTTTAGCCCTATATTGTCCCAGAAGGTTCTGTGCCGCTGCCCAGGGCAGAGCGGGGCTGTTGCCTGCACCCATTCTTGTCTGCGATCCCGTGATCCCTCCTCACACTGCTGCACTATTTGTTTTCCTGATGGGAAGAGTAATATTTTGTGACAAAGGTAGAGCTTCGTGACAACAGAAGCCGAAATTACTCTCCTTTCTGACTAGTCCTTCAAGGAAAATCTTTCAGGTCTGACTCTCCAGGGGCTGAAATCAATGCGGGCGTTAAGCAATGTGGCTTGGCTATTTGGATAAAATAGCCTAGTTTTGATTAGGTAGGGAATCGGAGGATAAAGGGATTTCTTTTTCTCAGAATTGGGCAAAGAATAGCAATGTAAAAAGCTGGATCAAATAGCTAAAGCCAATATCTTCCCCCTGAGGCTTTATTTCGGTTTCTTTGTAGCACATCAACTTAAAAGAGCCGTAAACTCCAGTTTCTGAAGGTTGCTGAGTGGGAGGGTGAAAAATAAAAGAAAAAGGGAGTTCACAGCTGCAGCCTCCTAGGAAATTGTGGTAACAACCTGTCATCCTTGGAGTCGTGGCTGATAATGCTTCTGTGTGTCCTTGTGCCTGTTGGTCTTTATCTAAATTATCTGCTGGCACATCTGAAATTTAATGATGCCATATGACACGGTCTCTTTAGTGTGTTCCCCCTCTCCTGGTACTCAGGAAGGCAAGATAGACAGGAGGAGAAAAACGCTTTTTCACTACATTTTGCTCCTGATGTGTTAATCCTCTCCAGCCCGCTGAGCTGCTCAGTCTGTTGGCTACGTTTGGACACTGCAGACTGAAACGCTGATGCATACACTTTCACACGCCTGCAAGCCTACTTGTCCTTCTTGTGTATTCTTATAACTTAAACTATATTTGATGTAAGAAGGTGAGAACAGATACCAAAATGCTTATTTTAACACCTTGCATGTTACGGAGCTATTTCTGCTGAATTGTCATAGGGATACGTGCTGCTGATTCTTCCAGAAAGGTGATTTTTCCCATTAAATACCTGGAGTTTCCTTCCCAGAACAGGGTGCAGCCACTCACAAGAATCGCAGATGGGGCAAGACTTTTGGAGCCCCTTGCTCTGCCCTGTTCCACTGCTCACACCCTCCTTTGCTGCTTTTATTCTTTATTTTTCGTTTTAGCAGCCAGGCTGGGCCCAGAGGCTCTAGATGGGTGATGGGATGGGTAGACAGAGCTGCTTGTGACACAGGGGGTGCTGAACCTGACCTCAGGCAAAGTAGGGGACCAGCGAAGTCCCCACCTTGCACTCACAGAGCAGCTCCCAGGCACCGGCTCTGACTCCAGCTTCTCTTCCACTTCCCTGACTTGCAGTAACTTTTTAGCCCTTTATGTTGCCTGCCTAGATCTTAATTTGATTTACAGTACACATGCTGCCAAGCTACCTGAAATATATTGAAAGAAACAACACAAATATCCTCACAGATGTGACAACAGAAGAACAGAAAAAGAAAGAATTCCCTTAAAGGGGAGAAAAGGTTAAGAAAAAAAAAAGACAAGGAAAGAAGGAAGACTCTGATATTTTGTCACGTATATTTGGTGAGAATTTTTTTCAAAGAGCTTCTTGTTTTAATAATGTCTTTGGTTAAATGGAAAAACTGTTTTATTAAGAGTACTTCTTTTCAGTAGAATTAATATCCACCCATGAAAAAATACAGCTTCTACTTTGCATGCTAATTTTGACTGCTTATTTCTGTTCCCTTTACTTTTTTATTAAATTATACCTGGGTCCCTGTAATCCTAAATTCAACATGACGAAGGAACCTGAGTACTACTGCAAATCTCCTGCTCGCTGATTTCCAAAATGTCTTCTGCAGTGTATGCCTTGGAGAGAAGCCATGCTTCATTTGGTAAAAGAAAGAAAGATGAAAAAAGGGCAAGTTGTCTTGACTCCTTGTTTCCAGAGAAAAACTGGAACATACAAAATCTAAGGTTCCAGTAAGAGAAGATGCATAATAAGCAAATTAAAAAAAAATAAAATCTTACTGTATCTAAGTAACATCCTGGGCTTTGGCAACTTGTTTCATTATGTTTTGAGGTTTGTTTTGTTGAGGTTGTTAATTTTGGGTTTTGTTAACATCAGCAGCTGGTGGCACTGAATTTTATCTATTCTGAAATTAGACTTTGGTGTCAGGAATGTTGCTACAACAGGAATGGGATTTCAGGGTCATGTGGGTTCCTTCTTTATGGAATATTTTACCACAGCTCATGTCAGTAGTTCACAGAGGATGGGGCTTATTGCAGGAAAGCTCTTGGTGAGCCCCGGGGACACCCACTGTCCCTGGCACAGTTGGAGGATATTCCTATCACAGGGTAGGTATAGCTCCACATTTGTCAAGGAGAATGTTGATCTGTTTATTTATTAGCAGAGCACTGCACAAGAGGCACCAGGTTACCCTTGCCCACCTCCCAGGGTGTGATTTCTCTCCCTGGGGATGTAACAGCCCTGGCTGGGAAGAGCAGTCAGATGTACATCGGTTGTGACATTGTGCTTGAATCAAAGCCATGAGTCAAGAAGTATAAAGCAATCTCTGTCACTCCCTTCCCTAGGAGAGAATTTTTCTCTCATTTAACTGCCCCACACCTTTGCAAACCTCTTCTCTCACTAGCATAATGCATCTTTAATGAGCTTTTCTACAAAGACCATAAGATAACTCTGAAGCCTTAAGCAGAGGCCATGAATTTTTTTATTATATCTCTAATTTTTTTTTCTTTTACTGCACAGAGAGAAACGCACTACAGCTCTGAGCATTAGTGACAGGATGATCCTGGGTGAACAGAACCTGAATCAATGGGTAAGAAATTCCTTTAAGAGTAAAAAAGGTGTTAAATTAGTCAAGCCTTGTGGTGCTTTGAAGCTCACAGGCATGACATTTTTGGTGGTTTTATTTTTTTGTTTGTTTGTTTGTTTGAGCTACTGTTTAGTCAAGTAGACAGTGTAAAATCCTCATAAAGTAAACTCCAACAACCTGAAGTCAAATCATGCTATAACACAACATGCACAAACTGTGAGCTTGAGTTTTTTCCCTTCTTATTCACTTAGGGTATTTTTAAAAACATCTAAGAGTTTAACCAGGTCTGCCACTGCAGTTTAAAAACAAGCTGAGGTAGTTACTTATTTAATTCAAAACGATTCAAAAAGGTGAAGACAACTTGTGATTTCCAAAGCTCTGTTTATGCAAGACAGCTAGTATTTCAATCTGAAGAAATTGTGCTGTGATCTTCTTCATCTTCTCCACATTTTGATGGAAAAATCAAATGATTTTGATACTCAGTGTTTCAGATGAGATATTGCCTTTTCAGGTAGTGTAATTTCAGCTGTATATCACAAAGTGTAATGTTTTATCATTCTGTCTTGCTTAGAAAAATCTATTTTTGCCTAAATTATTTTTGTGCCAGATTATCATGAAGTATTTCAAAACAGAACAATGTGAAATGCTCATCTTGAAGTGTTTGGCTGCTGCACTATAGGCTTCTGAGCTCTCATAGCTGTGGGATCTGAGCACCTTCCAGCAGCACATTAAACGCCACAAGTAACATCTGCCATGTTTTGTTTGCTTTCGCATCCTCCTCTCTGGGGAAAATGCATGTGTAGTGGTATGCCCGGTTTTGGTCAGGTTTCTCTGTATAAAATTGGTTTGGGGTTTTATTATTTTTTTATTTTTTTTTAAGAAAGATGCATTCTTCTGAATTTCAGTGAGGAAAAGGCAAGATGGAAGAAAGACACGTAGCACTTGGAGTAGTAGCACGCAGAAATGTTTATAGAGACCCTTATGTGTGTGGGGAGGGTGTTGATCATCTTTCTCAGACTAATATTGAGGAATTGCTGACCATACCGGGATTTTTTGGTGGGACAGAAGCAGAGATGGACTTTCCTGAAAGCCAAGGGTGAGCGTGCTCATTGCTAGATCACAGCAAGTGCAGCTTGCTGAGTCCAGCCACAAGTCAGGGACTGCCCCTCAGGACAAAGCGTCATGGCCTTGCTATAGCAAAGGATGAGTGGCAGGGTTACTTCTAGAAACTGCTGTGTGAGAGCTTAGGGCTTGGATTTACTCTTATTTGCAGAGATTTTTCTGGCTGAGAGGTGGCAAACATGACACTGTTTCAGGACCGCTGGTCCTTGTGCAGGAAAAGACTGAGTTCAGTTTTCAGGGAGCTTGAAACTTCAACTCTGATGCGCAAGCCCCATCCCCTTGCTAGCTCAGATGTTAGTTAGGCTTTATCTGCATTGCTAACTATCATGATTGCTCACAGTTAACTCATCAAACGAGCAGAGAGGATCTCATTACAAGGAGCTGCACCGTCTATTACCAGTGTTGCTGTTTAAAATGTGGCTTATTTTGCATTGGAATTTAACAGCACTGAACAGACTGGATGGAGACACAAGTAGTTTAATTGCCCTGAAAGTCAACTCGATTTGCCAGACGAATGAGGAGCTTTAATAGAGCCGATGTTAAATCACTGTGTCTATTCATCTTTGCTCTGCGTGAGAGGTGGCCAGTCCTCCAACCACCAGCAAATGGATGCACGGCTGCTCTCACCTCCACAAGCAACATCATTGCTCTCTTCTGTAGAAGTCACAGCTCAGTCCCTCAAAGGTGACAGTCAGCCCTGGCTTTGCTGTCCTGTAGAATGACATAATGCACAAATTAATTGGGGCTCATTCCTAAATCCTCTGCTGCCTTACTAAATAAGCTGGGCACAAATTACAAAAACCCTTTGTCCTTTTCAAAATGTCAGGCACAGCCGCCAGTACTTGCTTCTTCTGGAATAACTAGTTCAGAGTTCAAACCAGCATTTTCCGTTCAGTTTTGCAAAAAAAGCAGTGTACTAGGTAAAACAGCTCCCTGGTTCCTAAAACTGGGAGATCCCAGCTTCCTATATTCTGTGCAATATCCAAAGCAAATATTTTCTCAGGATCATAAGTTTTATTAAATTATTTTATTTTTATTTATTTTATTTCTCATAAAGCATGTAATGACTGGATAGCCAGAAACAATGGGACAGAAGACTTATCAGCACAGTAACGAGGAAGAATGTGAACATTTTTGGATAGGTACTGAAAAGAGGAAGAGACTGCCAAGGGCAGGCAATCCTTACAGACAGGGAGAAGAGGAGAGACAGGAGTGAATATAAAGGCTATGCAGGCACAGGCAGATTTTGGGATCAAACTTACCATAAGATTAGCAAGAACAGGTGCATTTATATTGCTGGTAATGCACAGATCAGGGTTGGTGGTTGGCAGCCTCCACAGGGAGCAGGAAAGGTGCCCTCTTGTTTTCCGTCTTCCATCTCAGGGGTCAGCTAAATGTTTCCAGGGATGCTTTACGATTTCCATCTGAAAAGCAAATGGTGAGATTTAACTTATTCCCTAGGAGTGACTCCTGCTGCCTCTCCTAAATACTTTAGTGTCTATTCCAGAGCTTCCTAGTCTGCACTATAAACAATAAATGGGTAAAAGCCAATGAGGAAGTAAATTGCTGTTTAACTAATCCTAATCAAAATTGCTTCTCAATGATGTGCAAACTCTGAGCCACCAGTAATGGGCACCAAATTCTCTTTCAAACTCAGCTTTAGATGCTTTTTATGTGTCCTTCTTTTCAGTATTTTCACATGCCTGTTGTTTCTGCACTACTGCAGAATCTGATTCTCCAGGTCAGGGGACAGTTTGTCACTGACTGCTGCATGGACAGGCACAGGCTTCAAAGTGTGGTTTTTGTTGTTTCTTTAAAAAAAAATAAAATCCTTTTTGGCAGAAAAAGAAGATAAATTTGCAAACAGAAAATGTAAGAGGAGAAGCATGTGTCTTCTGATCATGATTATCCTATCAGAAGCACATTGGCATAATGAAGGGGTAATTACTAACTATGCTGGGCTCTGTTTACACACATTTATGACATTTAGGCATGGGAGCAGGCAGGTTGTCACTGATTTTAGGCAAAGCCCTTTAGCAGGCACAAAGGAGTTTAAACGCAGATGGGAAACAGTTCATTCTTTGCAGCTCACCTCTGCATTTCCAGCAGGAATAAACTCACTGTTCAGCAGCAAATGCACAGTGCGGAGTTCCACAAACAATGTCCAGTCATTTTAGTTCTTCATGGTAGTAAAAGAGGCAAGGTGGTAAGTCTTAAAATACTGAGAGCCTCAAACCCACCAGCTGCAATATCAGGTGGCTTTGCATCAACTTACCTCCCTCTTGCACATGCACAGAGAGTATGAAGGCTTTTGCCCAAATTTAACTTGTCTTTGCTTTGGATCCTGAACAATGGTACCACGCAGATCTGTAGTTCTCCATCAAAAACCTCCAGTCCATGATCTGCTGGCAGGATAACTTTGTCTGAGAGACAGCTCTGGGCAGCAATGCTTCCATGGAATAAAAGTCTTCCAGCACTTGCTCTGGTTCCAGCCCTTTAATATGATATTGAAAGGCATGTCCGCATGCTGCCACTGAGCAGACCTGAAGGCCAGGGACCTCAAGCCAACACTTCCCTGCATAACCAGAACCTTATTTTTCAGACCTGTCATTAGCACTGGACAGCCTCTTGGCACTCAACTAGAAATGCGTATTTTCTCCTTATATGGGTTAAAACCATTGAGGCTGACAATTTTCAGTAATTCAAGGATGTACATCCCATGATCAGTCTTATGGATTTGCTCCAGATTTTGTGGTGCTAATTACCATTCCAGGTGGCTGTGAGTTAATTAGTAAGCTATGTGTTTCAGGGTGCACCATATCCATATATAAATAAATCGCTGCTGAATAAAGAGTGCACAGATCTAACATATTTGATGATGTGGCAGAAATGCTTTGGCTTGCACAGGACAATTGAAATATATATATTATTAGTGACTATATGTGGTTCTTTACATTAATTGGCTTCATCTGGATTTGGGTTTTGGAGGTCTGGGGATAAGGGGTTTGATCTGGAGCCATTGGTTGTTATTTATAATGGCCTGATTTTCGTTTCTTCAGGCCAGCCTGTGCTTTGTGAGAGATAACAATCTTCCCTTGGATGCTAAAAGGCAACCTGTTTCGGTTTGGACATCTGGGAAAGATGATACAAAGCCAGCAAGATCTCCCATTGGTAAGGCGCTACCAATATCTCCTGTCCTTGAGCAGCAGTCCAGTGTCTCTCAAGTGTTTTCTTCCTGTTTGTCACCCTCGAAGGTCGCCTTAGCACACAGATGGCTCCGGTTCAATGAAGCATGGAGGAAAGCAGCCAGAACACGGGTGGCAGCCATCCCCAGCAGTGTGTGACAGATTGAGATTTTCGTGTCACCACTAAGCAGGAAGCAAAGCATGTGCTCTGTGCTCCCACCACCAAACCTGAAAGTCCCTTCACTTTGGGGTGCCTGTTCCCTCCATGGATAAGTCTGGGCCTGAATCTATTGGCTTTTCCGTTCCTCTTCTCTGTCCCCGTGGGGCCAAGTTGCAGGGCTGCATCCTTCCCTTGCAGAGCCGTGCTGGTGCCAGGGAAAAAGTGTGGCATGAAGGAGGCAGAGGGGATCAGCAGGGTGTGTGCAGCAAGTCTTACAGAGGCAGTTTGGCATGTCACTACCCATGAATACCCATCTTGGTGGGTTCGGGAGCTCCCTGTGGATGGGCAGGTCTATACCTCATCAGTAGCATCCATCCCATCCCTGCAGCAAGATCTCTGTGATCACAGCAGTACCTTTCTAAAGAACTACAGAGGGCTTTCTGGCATTAAATTCTGTCTTGCTGATGTATTTGTTGAGTCAATGCCCCACTCAGCATCCAGAAAAACACCTGGGACTATTAGCACAGTTCATAATTTCAGCAGTGCTTATGAGCCTTCAGTTTGAGTCAGTTCTCTCACTGGAGTCATCGTTTACTTCAGCAACTCCTACCCCCGCATCCCTCACACCTCACAAAGATTTTCATGCATTTAAATGAAAAAGCTGAACAGTTCCCTTTTCTCATTCACATTATGCAGCATTGCCCTTCTCTGTACTTTATCCTATTTCAGAGCTGTCATGCAAACAAACCCAGCTAAAAAGAAAATCATTAAATAAGTGTGCATCCTATCAGCCTTCTGTCTCGGCTCCTTCTCTCGCTGTATGTATGTGAAGGGAAAAATCCCTTCTCCTGCTTGTCCTCCTCTTTGAGGTGTTTTCACTTCTTTCCTAGCTGCAATCTAATGTTTCTGATTCCCCAAAGCGCTCTGATCTGCTCCAGTTGCCCAGTAAACAAACCCCGACTCCCTTCCCCACTCCTCCCCATGTAGTATTCACTATTCCAGGGCCATAAAACTACTATTTTCTAGAGCTTTTTTGTGGGGTTTTTTCTCAAGTATTCCAGAAATGGGAATTCTCCTTTTCTGTAAAATCTGTCCTGTGAAGCACCCTGTGCTACTAGGACATCCCCTTCTCTTTATCGACCTGAGTATATCTGGATGAAGCAGTCATTGCATCTTTTTCCTCCATCACTGCAGTATCTGATTGGTTTTAATATAATTTCTTCTACCCTTTTCTATTCCGGAGTCAGTTTTTGAGGAAGACTCAGTGATAGGCCTTCAACATTTTTTAATTGCTATTATTATTCAAGTATGATTGCCAGAGTAGCTTATCTTAGCCTTCTTCATCATGCCAAAAATATTACGATCTGGTAAGCATGCCCTTTTTACATCCCTGCCTTTTGATCATTTGGCTATGCTGAACAGTCATTCTTCTGCAAGGTAACAGCATGTCTTCCTTTGGGATTGTCATGTTGGCCACAAAAAAGAAGTCCTCTTTAGCAGAGACTAAACATGGAGAAAGTTCATCTAGCTTTGGGGGTTCACTGGTGGACATTTGCTTGTGGCAGGGGCTGTCAGGAGGAAGCATCTTTGTTCTTGCTCTCGGAATGAGTGTGTGGCACTTGTTATTGGCTCTCCTGGGCAACAACTGTAAACCCACCTCAAACATATCCATCACCCCGTCCCCAGAAGGAGAAAACTCCAGCAAAATGACAAAAAAAACCCTAATGAATATCCCAGGAAATGGAAATATGATGGTATAAGGCTCAAAAGAGCAAAATGCAAATTGTTCCTGTGGAACAATTAGTATCTTGTTCTTGCTGCAGCCAAAGCTCTTTGTGAGAAGAGGTGGAACTTGGCGTAGCTGTGGCAGGGAGTTTGCACCGATCACAGATGGAGAGAGCAAGAGACACTGGAGTAGGTATAGGACAACAGGTCAAGGCTTTCACCTGTAATCCTCTAGTCTCTGATATCCTACAGAGATCCCCCGATGGCCAAGAGACTGCCTTTTCCAAAGACGAAAATGTTCTGGTAGCAAGACCTCTAGTTTGTGGTAAAAATAACTATTACTTACTTCACAGGCCCACAGAAAATCACCTGCCTGGACAGGAGGAGACCAGCAAATCATAGGTATAAAAGTGGATCTGCCAACTTGTGTGCAGAACAACTATTGGTGAATTTAGGCTGCCCCATCTTTATACCTCCCTGGAAAAACTTTTGATTATCTTGATTTTTATCCACACATGGAAGATGAAATGGTCTAAATCTTAATGATTCATGGGATGCGGGCTGCTTCTCAGTTTCAATAAATACATTAGGCTCTTTGTCAGTGGAAGCAAGGAGCTGTTTTGAATTCATGGTACGTTTTTAAAGTTTCTTTCAAAGATTACTTTTTTTTACTCTTCTCATGTATCTCAGAAGAAACCAGCCTGCCAAACTGCTCCAGGAAGCTCTTCTGGGATAGAGACATCCATCTCTGTGTACGGTCTGTACTTGTGAAGCAGAGCACAAAGCCCTTTTTCCATTTAATCCATATTAATTATCTCTCTGCGGCTCCTCTATAGTTTCCATTCAGCCCTGGCGCCAAAACATGTGCGACTGCATCTTGAACAAACTGGAGCCTTTCACTGCACACCTGGTAAGTCAACACTCCAAAAATAAAAATAAATAAAAAGGTTTAGTGCTGAAGGATTGCAGCTCTCCATGCTTGAAAACTGAATGCCTTGGGACTGTGGACTAAGGCAGATATTTTTAGTGCCATCAATATCTCCTGGAGTTGATATCTCCCAAGACAGATGGTTGTTTCCCACAGAACGTTGTCAAATGTTTGCTCAGCCAAGATCAATTTTGTTCCAAGTCCTTTCCCACCTTCTGGTGAAATATATTTCACTTGCCAGACAAAAAATTAAAGAAACAGCATGAAACCATGTCACTCTAGAGGGTTCTCATTCCCATAGCTCTCCTCTGTCCTTTAGCCATGTGACTGACATCTCTTTTGGTGCCCATGGAAGAATAGATGCACTCACAGTGGAAGTGTGATGCCAAAAAACAAGTGCTCACATCTCATGTCAGAGGCTGATTTCCTCTGAGACCGATGACAAGTCACTTCTCAGACTGTCAAAGGGTCTTCCTGCCACACTTGGCTGTTAGATCTCCCGAAACCAAAGAAATCCTGAGCACCTTGAATTGATCTCTTAAGAAAAGGAGGTGCAAGGTGGAAGGAGGCACAGAAGTGGTGCTGAAAAGGAGGTTCTGGGAGGAGGCACAGAGAGGCTGAGTTGTGTCCATTGCTCAGCAACAACTGCAGCATTTCTTTTAATGACAAGCCCACGCGAGTCTGGAGACGTGGAGCCCATTCATGGTGTCTGCCAGTACACCGGACTGGGTGGATTTTCAGCTGAAATTGCAGAGAGGCAAAGGATTTTTTTAAAGAGTAGCATGGAATATATTTCCAGTGATGTCCTATTTGTAAAACTGGCACCATAAAAAATGTTTCATTTCTTTTCTTCTCTGGTTGCTATTTTTAGCAGAGCCTGGCTTGTCACGGTGTGACACAGGGACACAGAGTTGGTACTTTCCAAAGTACAAGCTCTCATGTAATGTCTAATTGTTAAAAGTGAGAAATTACAGCAGTCGGGCCAGTAGCAGTTTCTGAAATCTTATGATGATTGCTTCCACAACTTTTGCTTGTTGCGGCTGTTTAGGCTGAAAATTGTTAACATAAGGTTGTTTTCTGGCTAGGACACTGGCAATCCAGGATCAGTAGTGTATCTTTCATCTTCATTACTTCATACATAGTAAAAAGTCTGATGTAGTTTTGTAATTCTAAATTCTCTTGAAAATGTGAAAAAAGTCAAATTCTTTCTGCTGCACATTGAAAGGTAAATTGGATCATCCAGAATATTTTTCCCATGTTAATCCATATTTTTTTCTATTATGTTTTCAAAGGCAGGTGAGGCTCTCATTGGAAGGGAAATCAGTCCTGTGATGCCCAAAAATATTATTCATCCTTAATTTAGTTGTGAGACTGATCTATTCACACCAGCCTGACTTAAGCAACCCTATATCCTCAGACTGCTTTTGTGAAAGAGGGTCTTGAGTGGAAGAAAACTGCTAGTCTTGGTATTGTGCCTCTTATTAGGGATTTGCCAGGGGTTCATTAGTATTTTCAGTCCTACGTTTTCTTAAGGATTACAGGTTCCTGATCCTTAACTCATGTATGAGGTGTTTTCAGCCTCCTCCTGCCAAATGGGCATCTTTTGCCATTTTCTAAATACTATGCATATATAAACATATATTACATACGTATATGCCCAAATTATGACTAAATTGTTAATCTGCAGGCATAGATTTCTGTTACCTGGGAAATTCATGTGCAAGTCTATGTGTATAGCCTTTTCATATCGGGAATCTAATTGTCCTTATGAATTTTTTTTTTATGGAAACCCATTGATGGAAGCAAAGTTTGCAGTGTCATATTGGCTCCTGGGAGCGACTAGATGTGACAGTATCAGTCATTTGGGCTGCAAGTGGGTTTGCAACAACCCAATCCCTATCCTCTTTTAAGAGGTGCACTCATACAAAGAGAAATTAAGTAAATGCAACAATTCCATATACAGAAACCAGACAAAGAAAAAGCACACACATCCACAAACTGTGGGGATGAGAGGGGTGATGGTGTTGATTATTAAACCTTATTTCATCTCTACTTAGTGGTCAGCTTCTGTCTTGCTCTGTTTGGGAGCTTTCTGAGTTCCTTTGAGCTGTAAGGAGAAAAAGCTCTCTCCTTAAGAATATTCATGTGCAAAGGCCATGCTCCCATTCTTACATCTTTGCTCTGGAGTTCTTCTCCCAGATGCATTAATTCTCAGAACAGAGGTGGAACATCATCATCATTAAGATCCAAATCAAGCTGCCTATCCTGTAAAGGATCTCCCTGCCTGAAGCAAAACAGAACTGTTAATGCATTTTTTATAAACAATGCTGCTAAAGATGCATGAAAGGTGTGTTGTAAATATTAAAGCAGAACTATCACTTTTTTTTTTTCACTCCATAAAACATAGAACAAAAATCTCCAGGTCAAATTCCTTTTTCATGCAAATTAAATCAGACCCTTTGATTTCATTTACTATAGTATTTGCTTTACTATAACGTTACAGTTTCTGTAAGAGCTCTGAAACAGCCCTGCTAGGGTGCTTATAAACGTGGTGAGTTCAATTATGGAACTGCAATAGTCAAGTCATAAAGACACTTGAACGTGAGCAGAGCAGTTGCCGAGAACATTTATGAATCTTTAAAGGGATGTTGTATCCTCCTAAATCTGCTGTGGCAGGTTTCAGGCGTAGTGTGGTGCTTTACTTGCCCGCCCCTTGTAAGTGATGCTGGCCAAAGGCTGGGTGCAGGCTCTGCCTTGCCCGCTAGGCTGTTATCCCACCTAGTGGCTGCAGTCTGCCTGCTCTTCCTTCACACGAGATGGTTTTTTTCCATTATATTGGTGAAACAAGTCAAGGTCTGACTTCAGTTAGCAGTGAATATGCTTTCAAATCGTTTAGTCAGATGGTCAAATGTATGCCCTTGCCTTAACTGCTTAACGCCAGGGACAGGTTTCACACTCAGATGGGTATTCACATCACCTAAATTCACACATCAAACATAGATGCCTGTCTAATACAGCCAGCTTTCCAGTGTAAGTACTCTGTATCAGTCTTCTTACGTTTGTACCTGGCCTCTAATTTGGGCACATCAGGATCACGTGGATAAGCCCCTTCCTGTCCCTGCTTGTGGGACCAGCTTAAGTTTCCCTAAGTTACTAATAGCAGTCACAGGAGTTCATTTTCCCTTCTCTGCTGTTCATACACAGATGTCCACGATATACCTATACACTGTCCATCCACTTCGCCATCAGCCCAACTGATGGTTCTGAGTGAAGCCAAAAATAAAAATGCCATTGCCTTCCAAAGGAGCAGGGTTCAGGCCAAAATTTTAAGTTTAATGGAAAGATTTTATTAAAATAAGGTGCTTCTGAAAAAATTTCTACTACTAATCTCCTCAAACCACATGAAAAGATCCATTGAAACATATTTTGATGACAACAAGGAAAAAGAGGACTTGCCAAAACACTGTAAGAACCTTTCTGCAGTTGAGCAGGAGCAGCATTTATGGTAAGCCTTCAATATGGACTTAGCCTGTGAAATCCTTTATTGTTTCCTTCCAACCTTGGTCTTCACGCCTCTATTTCTATGCCACGTTTTCCTCTGTTACAATTTTCCAAAAGTTGTTTCATCATTAAGAGAAGTGAGAGCTCTCCCCTCTTATTTCTTTAAGTCCCTGCAGTCCTTAAACGCAGCCATGAATCACGTTGACTGGATGGTCCAACTCTTCAGGTTGTCTTCTGTACCCAGAAGAACCTCTTGATTCCTTGCATGATCTTTTTTCCCTTGTTTTGATGTCAGTCTTGCTTTGTGGAATTAAAGAACTCAAGGGTATTTAATAATAAAGGTCACTGCAGTAAATTAATGATGAATCTTTATCTTTTTATATAGAATAAATGCCTCTTCTTCAAAATGCAGAACTATAAGAATTGTTTTCATGTGTACCAAAAAAAAAAACCCAAAACACATTGGTAGAAGACAAAAACATTGTCTTGACCATCATTTTTACTAAACAAATCTCAGTATATAATTTCTTTTTTGTTAAACAAAACATAAGAAAAGGAATTGCTTCAGCTTACTGACCTTTATTTAGGTGAAAGCATTCCCACGTTTGCTGTTTCTCCCTGTGTACTGAAATAAAATTTTTTCTATAGAAGTCAAAAAAGGCACAAAGAGCTTGACACATACTTTGTTTTTCTTTCTCTCTACTGTATTTTTTTTTATATAATTTGGTGATGAAACACATTTACCATCAATACCATACTCAATTTAACAGTCAGCTGCTTCATGCAGGAAACTTACAGCTCCTCTCTCCAAGAGCTGCTTGCTGCGTGCAGCCTGGGAAGCTGTTTCCCCAGGCTCCCAATTAGCTGCCTACCCTGGCTGTCTTTTCAAACTGGATCAGATATCCTTGATTCCCTTCATTTGTCTCCCTGCTGCCTGCTACACTTTAATTTACATTTGCAGCAGTATCCTTTAGAAGTCATCTGCCTGCTTGGTTATAGCAGGGAAAGATTTGCTGGGCTGATGAGCCCATTGTGGGGTTCGGGCAACAAAGCTTCTGCAACCTCTGACCACTGCAACTTTTTGTCTCCAATTTTCCTAGGGCTGTGGGATGCTCAGGAAGTCCATGGGTGAGAGGGATTTCTGATGGCATGATGGTATACCAGGTTCCAGTGGTGTGGCCAAGGCAGAGCTGAGCATGGTGTCAGCTTCCCCACCCTGCTGCAGGTCAGTGTCAGGGCACAGGCATCCCTGGGCAAAAAATTAAAAGACGTAATTTCTCAAATTTCTACTACTATATTTCATAATTTTTGTTACTTAATTCTTGTGGGCAGCCACTCAATATCTAAAACTTATTTCTAGACAATTTCTGCTCATTAACTCCCACTTAGTTGATGATCAGCTTCTTAAAATAATTGCTCTGGAATAAATGATGCAGGGTGGCTTTTTGTTTAATCGCACTATCTATATACTTAGGTACACCAGACTTATCAGATCAACTCTAACAGGATACTTTGCTGCTTCCTAATAATACTTCAGTCTGAGATCATAATCCTCAGACTAAAATTAAAACATCAGTTTAAACCTGCAGCGAAGAGCAGCTTCATGCCTGTTGCAGCTGATGCTACCAGTGTAATAGCATATTTGGCCCTATATTTTGAAACATATTTTGAACTCTTGAATCTACCTGAAATGCAAAGAAATGGGCAGGAGGAGCAACTTTCCTCCTTTTGCTCGTCCTGGGAGGCAGAGGAGAATTTCTCTTTGCACTCAGCAGTTCCCTGTGCTGTAGAGAGTTCATTGTTCTAGTTTCTCTCTAATAGTAACTGGATTATAAAAAAGGTATTTTTTGGTGCTTTTCATGTGCTTTCTTTAAGGAAAAAGAATTTGCAGGCTGTTTCACTTTCAAGTTCAAGCCAACACAGGGTCTAGGCAAAGGAGGTAGAGGAGTCAAACACGTACATAATCAAGCTATCTGCATTTTCATTAACAGACAAGGAAAACCATTACATTTCTGAAGCACTCTGCTTTCATCTTTTGCATAGACCACATAGCTGGAGATAACTAGGGAGATGCCTGAGAAAAGGAGCAATTACAGTTAATCAATAATCCTCAAATGGCAGCAATTAAAATTCTGAAAAAAATATTAAAAGGAAGGCAGGCAAGGTAATGGCAAATCATCCATCAGCCATTCAGAGCGTTTTTGCAGATCTCAACTTGAAAAAAGGAGGAGTTTTTAATTAAATCATCATCTGAGGACACCATTGATCCTTCATGTAAGACAATTTAGAGTGCAAGAAACAGCTTTGAATGGCCATAATCATAAAAGATGTGTTTGTTTTCCCCCAAAATGAGCCCCTTGCTTGGCTATATAAAAAAGATGATTCTGGTGAAACAATATGGGAGAGCTCTCTGCTTTTAAATGATCTAATTTCCATCTCCTTAGCTGAGTTAATTTAGTGTGGTAACATATGTATTTGTTTCTACATAAAGACGTTTGTAGCTAGCATCTTCTGTATAACTTTGTCCCCTGCCCCAGGAAGATAAAACCAGTGAATTATGGTTCATCAGGGCTCGTGTTTCCAAGACATGAGGAACTCAAGCAGTTTGACTTAGGAAGTGCTTTTCCTCAGCTCCAACCAGGGCATAAATACCATTTTTAGTGATTCTTAACAGCCTTTTGGAGGCTCAGCCCTGGGGGTCCCCCTGTGACCCCATGCGTCTTGATGGGGCATCTACTGTTTTCAGAAACGATGGCTGATTTGGGGTGTTCCCTTCTAAAGCTGCATAAGTGTTTGCTCTTGCTTACTGATGATGATGAGGGGCTCCCAAATCACCCTGCAGCTGGCCAAGGCTGGGGGGAGGTGGAACTGGGGTTGGACTCAAGGCTGCCCAATCTGTCTCGTTAAGAGACTCAAGTGGATGCAGGTGGTGAGCTGGAGTGTCTGCAGGTTTTTCCTTGGGTGGGAACAGTGTGGTATTTTGGCAGTCTGGAGACCCACCCATGTTGCAGGGAGCAAGCTTGAAAGGGGTAAGTTTTTTGGGTTTTTTATTGTGGGGTTGGTTTGGTTTTGGTGGGTTTTTTTAGCATCTTTCCTTTTGTGGTAGTAGAGCTGATGGTTTATTGGATCGGAGAGCATTAACTGCTGTGTCTGAGGCCGGAGATAATAGGTGTGGTTTGCCATGAAACATGAGTGTAACCTTCTGTGTGTAAAGGACTCAGCTCTGACAGAGCCTTGTATAACTAAAAATGTTGTGGTGGCGGTGTTCATGTCAGGGTTGGTGCTAGCGATGTGCTGCAGGAGGCTGGTGCAAACCTCAGGTGGGTGACAGAGATCTCTGTCCTCTCAAATGCCCTTGGAGGCAGGCAGCAGGTTAGAGATCTTTTCTCTTCTTTATAAAATACCTACAGTTATGTTGAAGCTGGTGATGCTGCTCACAGGAGAGATATTAAGCATTCATGCAAGCATTTGCAAGGTGAGCCACTTGACCTTTCTCTGCCTGATTTCCCTGCCTGGCTGTACAGCAGAGCAGTTAACATGACCTGCTTGTGTCAGAAAGGAAAGATATTTGCAGTGTCTATCTGTAGCTGACTTGGGGCATCAAAGATAGGTACCTTTTGGGACACATATACCTCTTTTTCTTGTAATCTGCACCTGCATTAGATGCCTGGGGCAGCCTGAAGGAGACATTATGAATTGCCACATCTGTCCCCTTCCTCCCCAGTGGCCTAAACTCACAGTTTCCAAGCTTTGGCTAGGGAGCAGGTCCTGCTGTCAAGGGGCAGCAGGCATTACAAACCAAGTGCCTACCTTTCCTTCCCTTGTCAAGCTGCTAAACAGCTCTAGCAGCTCCTCCTGCAGCATCCCTTGTGCTCAGGGCTTGAGCTGTGGAACTACCTCAAGGTCCAGAGTTCACACCAAAATCAGGACACCTGAAACTTTCATTTGACCAGCCCAAAAGCTTTACGTTTGATATATGCACTGGGATGATGGGTTCAAACATTGCTTTGCTATTCATTCTCTCCTTCTTTAAATGGAAACCTGTGAATAATTCCTTTGTCTGAAAGAATAAGATTATCCAGTTGGCAGAGGTGAGACAGCAACTTCAGAGTAAGTTTAGTCTTGTTTTTCTGTAGTGTACTGTGTTGTTGCTACAGTGGAGGGTATCTATATCTGCGCTGTGACAACAGAGCAACAAATTAAACCTCGTGGTGCAACTGTGGTTGTTTAGTAAGAGTTGATAACAAGGTATCATCTTGCCTCAGAATGATATCCCTGTAATGGGTATCAGGTCTTGGCCAGTGCTTAGTCTCCTGCAAGATATTTGAGCGAGGGAAAGCTCTGTAATAAAGCCAGGCTGGCTGGTGGTGGGGAGGTGTTGAAGAGGAGCATTCACCCATGTGCAGCTCAACCCCTGTAAGGAGAAACACCTCATCCTCCCCCAAGTATTTAGCACTGCAGATGTACAAATTATGAAGCATTTGTTTGTGCTCCTCTGCTTCTTGCTTTGCCAGAGCACACAGCTCTTGGCATTGACAGCCTGCATCCATCCAAAGCAATAAACTTTAAACTAATTAGATGAGCTTTTCTCCCCTTTCTCCCTTCACCTGCCTAAAGTCCCATCAAATTTTGCTGCTGGCTGCCTGGAAACCCTCTCAGGACTGTTCCAAGGCTGATGTGGAGTGAAGAGCTAGATCCAACCGATGTTGTGTCCCATATCACGCTTGCAGGCAAGAAAATGTCTTCTCTGAAGGCCATGGCCAGCAGCACTTCAGAAAAAGACACGAGATACTCTCTTTCTTGTTCTCTTTTGTTTTTCTTAATATCTCTGTGGGAGCCTCTCTAATTACTAACCACTAAATGCTCCCCTGTGCTCTTTGATATTCTCCGATTCCTGTTTGTGGGGAGGAGAAACAGAGCCACTTAGAAAGACAAACTGATAAAAAGACCTCATTGTGACAGCTGATGTCCTCATTTTCTGAGCTAGGTTGGACTAGCAACTACAGGACAATTTTCTTTGTCCTCCTTTTAACCAAAAAGATGGTGCCAGTGTCTACATCCTGAAGGAGTAACAAGAGAAATGGTCCTGGTTGGCTCTGAGATCCCAAAACATATAAGCACATTTGGCCTTAAAGAAGCAGAAAAAAATCCCTGAGATTTGGAGTTTCAAATAAGTTTAAGTTACTTGCTTGCTTATGAATTACTAACAGCAGTGAAGCAGGAAGGATGTGTAAGGGCTGGCTCTAATGCATCCATGGACTTGGCCTTGTTAGAGGAACTGAATCTGGACTAGAAACTCAGAGGCAGTGGTTACATGCAAAGAGGGATCCCAAACAGAGGTAGATGAAGCCAAGAAAGCTCTGCTTTGCAAGTCTGATCCAGGAAATCTCTGGCACTAAAACCTTTTTGGAGTCCTTTAAATGCCAGCCCCTTAGACCCTGACACAGCTGACTGGAGAAAAGCAAAAGAAGACCCAGGAAACATCAACAGCAGCAGGATGCAGTGTGTGTGTTCATTTAATGTTTTCCAGGACTTAGTCTTGCTGATATAAAATTGAAATATGAGAGGTTTTGTGGCTTCTAATTTAGCACTGAACAGATGTGGAACTGTTGAAAGTAAAATGCCCATTAAAATGACTATATTTCTAGTGATTCACCACAACAAGATTACTTCCCTTGGAGAGTGCTTGCTTCAGAAACACACCCAAGGAAGAAAAGCCACTGTAATAACCAGACTCCAGCAAAGGAACTCACACTTGTTTCCTCAGTGCAGGCACAGCAGCATTTCAAGACCTGCCTCGTGTCTCTGCACTCCTTCCCTTGCAGCAGGACAGAGGCAGGCTGCTGTGGAGCTGCTAAATCCATAGGTACCTTCTTCCTCAGTTCATCCTTCCCCTCTGGGGGGGGAAAAAGGACATTCGGCTTAAAGATCACCCAGGATCTCCAGCTTGAACCTCCTGCAGAGGGAGAGAACCTGTCAGCATATATAAATATCTCCAAGCTTGCACTGATCCATGTTTGCTGCTCCAACAGGCCAGCACGACTGTCCTCTGGTTTCTCGAGAGAAGCTCACAAAGGCCTAAAAGGCATCAAAAGAACGATGAAGTTTTCCACTGAGGGCAGGGGTGGATTTATAATCTCTGGATGAAGCCTGAGATACACTTTCAAAACACCATCAGTGATGCTTCTGGGTTTCTCCTCTTCCTTTCTGCTTCAGTGCAAAGGTTAAAGCAGGTGCCAGTTTTGCTTATAACAGGTTTAAAAAGGAGTAAAACTCAAAGGGAGCCTTGCCAGCAAGCTTTGCTTTCCCACCCAGCAGGGATGAGCCGTGTGGCAAATTGTTTGTTAAATTGAATCTTGCATTCTGCGCTCCAGCAGAAGCAAAACAAGAGGTGCCACAATTACAACTTCATTCCCTGATTACCTGCCTCAGCATGGCAGCAATAAGCATTCACAATTTGTTGCTGCATGGCCAATTCATCTTTAAACTGAAACAGCATCTTAATTGTATCCACTAATAGTCAGCTTCAATCAAAAATCACTCTGAGTCACTCCAGCTAGACTAGCTGTGGCTCCTAGCGCTTGCTTTTGCTGGTTAAAGGAATCAAATGAGATCATTGTGGTTTTATTTATGTATACGATCAGTGGAGGGTGGGGGGCGGGGAGGGCACTGGCAGCCTTATAAACTCTGGGGTATCTTTATCACTTGGTATTAAGCTGGGGAGACAGGACAGCTGGGATTTATGGGTTGGTGTGCGTGGGTCCTTTTTATGGCTTTTGCATGATTTAGGCAGAGCTGGGCTTGTGGATGGCAAAACTGATGGATGGAAAGGTCTTGGCTTTTAATTTTGCAGTTCCTGTTGATGACAATAGTTATAAATTTCAAGGTGTTTTGTGGTGGGGCTTCAGCTTTCATTTATTGTTGAGAGAATGCAAATGTCAGCAAGCGGAGTAAGGCAACGTTTGGGCGTGAGAGTCTGCCAAATTGCCTGATGGATGTCAGACCTCTTCCCAGTTTGTGGCAGACTGAGATTAAACCTGCAGACTTTCAGGTTCAGCAGCTGGGCACAGAATTGAACCATTCCCCCTTCTCACAAGTCCTGGGAACTTCCCTCTCTTGTGAGCAGCGCTGACTCCTGGAGGGCAGCTGACCTTCCCAGGGCACTAGGATGTGAAATGCCTGAGCTGGGGACCCACAACAGAGGTGGAAGTGGGACCAAGGCCAGCAGAGCCTGTACAGATGAGGTGAGACTTCAGCAAGGCCTTCCCTAACCTAGAGAGGGACAGAGCATCTCTCCTGTACCTGCTTTTCCACCCCATTAAATCACACCACTGATCAATAGCAGACAAATGACTCTGGTGGCCAGTGGCTACTTCATGAGATTTTTCCTTATTACTGCTTTAGCTGAAGCGCTACCACAGAGCAAGAAGGATGAGATTAAATTAATTTCTCTCCTGGACAATAATTATCCAGGTATGTAAACCCTGCTGCTAGATGTACATCTTCAAGTTTACCACTGTGAAAAACAGGGCTTTTTGGTTAAGCTTCTGCTATCAGGGCACTTGGGCTCCCCTTGCAAACTCCTAACTGTAAGTACAGCTCAAGTTCTTCACCTCTATAGTAATTTTGAAGCCTTTAACAAAGGAATTAAATAGGGGATTTGCTGGAAGAGATGTCAGTGACTGTGAAAACTGCTGTATGGTACTGCAAGGCATAGAAAATGGCAAGTGCTGGGTGGCATGGGAAGCTGGCTCTCAGCAGGAGGCAGGAAAAACTCCTAATTCCTGTAGAAACCTCAATGTCCTTTGATGTCACAAATAAGGTTTTGAGACCTACTGAAGGGTGTTTTCTTCTCGGCACACTGGAGGCCTTTCCCTAGCTGCTCTGCTGACCTCTGGAAGCAGGAAAGAAAGCCTGAAGTTAAAGCTGTTTTGCTTTAACTTGGGTGTGCAAATTGCAGGGTGCACTGCATGGCCTCCCCCTGACCAGGGGTTCCTGCTGTAGCTCTTGTACAGCTGGGCAGTCAAAAGCACTTCCACCAAATAAATAAATCTGCTCTGAGATTTCCTCCTTCCTCTGCCTGCCAGCATCTACCGAGGACAGATGATGTTTAATAAAATTTTTCACTGTAGGAAACTCTCTTCCTTGCTTCTGCGTGTGTTGCCCCTTGCAGCTCTGCTTCCTTAGCACTGAGCAGCTGTATCCTCCCTCTCTGCTTTTTCTTCTTTTCCGTATACTCGTGAATTACTTCAGACAGCACCCAGCTCCCCACTCTCTCCGACCTGCCCATGGCCTTCAGCCTGTGATCCTTGCTCCTTACCTCCTCCAGACTTGTCTCCTGTTGCCTCCTATCCCTAAAACCTGACCATTTATCAATGTGTTAGTGAGAACTGCCCTGCACCAAGCCAGTGAAATGTAGTAATAGGCAGGCTTTCTGTTAGATGACTGACTGCAAGTGCTGATATTGGCACAGATCCTGATCTTCCTCCTGATGACAGTGTCAGTGGAATCAATGACCCTAAGGTGGTATCAATGGCTTCTCCAGCCTTAGGGTGTGATTAAGGCTCTAACTTCACAAAACCATCTCCTTAAAGTTGATCAGAAGAGCAAGTCAGGCCCTTCAGTGGTCCCTTGCACTTCAGGGTGGGAGCCTGAACTGCGTGATGCTGCCTTGGGAACAACCAGGAGCCAGGAGTGCTGCTGAGCTGCTGCCCCGCGCAGGGGGCAGGGTGGTTTGCTCCTCCCTGCTCGGAGGCAGCACCTGGCAGCTTGGAGATCCAGCCTAGCGGGGACTGCAGTAGTCTTCCCACAACTGCCTGACCCGTGCGCAGGGCTAAGTGGAATTTTCCTTGCAATATCCACAGGTTTACAGACTTGGGGCTGAGGTTCAGCCGCTGGTGCTTTTTCAAAGCAGACTAGATGAAGGCGTGATGATATGCAGCAGGCAAAAGAATCCAGTCACTTTATTTGCATGTTTCTGATGCCAGACACACCAATAAACAAAAGAAGTGTTGGATACAGACCAGAGGAGTTTGCAATTAACACATTAAACAGATCTGCTGACTCTAGGATCAAAAGCAGAGTAGGAAACGAAACACCCATGCAATGTGACCGGCTCTGCGTCAGTGATTTGATTTATGCTAATGTTAAAGGCCCATAGGAAGCTGATGTTGCCTTGTAAACTCCCTCTCCTTTCATGTAAACTACTTCCTACAGTCTGGCACCAAACAGATAATTTCTCTCTCCTTCTTGTCTTTTTATAACTGCATAATCTGCAGGATCTGATTCCTGCCTCTACTGTGTACTTGCTCACTGCTAAACAAACTTCTGTACGTGTGCCAGCCAGTATTTTGTTGACAAAAATCACTTTGTCACCAGAATTATGTATATGCGCCTGATGAAATGCCTTTAACTGACAGAATGCTTTTAGTCACATGAATTTACTCGACTAAATGACATTAGATGGATTAAACCAAGAATTTCGTCAGACTCTTTGCTCTAAGGAAGGAATTTCATTGATCCTCTCTGAAGTTGGAGAGACCCATGCAGTCAAAAGTATTTGTTCAATAAGCAAGTCTGCCATGGCCTTAAAATTGCTGTGGCAGGACACAAGGACACAGGGAAATTTGTATTAGGGCTGGACAAGCTCACTGATGCGGTGGGGGTCAGGACTGAAGTTTCTCTGTGAGATGTAACACTATGGGAGACATGGTTTTCGGATGCCATGTCTCTGTGATCATCCCTGCAAGGGGCGACATTTATTTCCCCATATGACTTTCATGATAGAAAATGTGCATCTGGCAAACAAATAATTTTTTTTCAGACACTGAGAGGTGGATGTCACCAAAATGCAAAAAACAGATGACCAAATATTGCAAATACATTAGTTTTTCCACCTAGTTTTTGAGATTTTTCTATTTCATGATCAGATAGACCTCTTGAATGTTTTCTTAGTGCAGACTTTGCCACTGCTCTGCGGGTAGTGATGCTAAAGCAGGTATGTGCTCAGCTTCTGCAGTACTTTTAACTTTCTTTGCTCGGTGGTAGAAGCAATTGGGTTTGGTAGAAGGAAGGAAGGAAAGAAGCTCATGTTCTTTGTACCCAGAGAGGTCACAGAGGCTGAAAACGCTGCTTGCTTTTGTGTATGGCAATGCCTAATGATATGCTCTCATCCCTTCTGCCATCAGGAAGCCTTGATTTCACCTCTTGGGTTCTTCTACAGCTGGATGATGGGTGAAAAGGAATCCCCTGGCATTAATCTCTGCTGGGAGCATACATACAACTATAATAATAATAATGAAACAAATTATTATTCCTAATGTGTCTTTGGCTGTGTTCAGATGAGTCTCTGAAAGCCTTTTAGAGGGATAAGAACCGATCCCCTGTTCAGTCCAAGTCTGTCTCACACCAGGGTAAGGCAGTTTATTTGAAGCATTACTCCACTTTTTCCCCAGGGCACCAAGTTCAGAGAAATCAAGGTGCATTATGCCCATTATTCCTGGCTGCAGATCCAGGGCAAAACCACCTGTAAATTCATCTAGGCAATTCTGCATGCCCTTTGCTGAAATTTCTGGCATGTGACTTGTTGCCGCTACCTCTAATGAGATGTTATTTTGCTAATCACTTTTGTTTGGTGGTTTGGGGTGGGATTTTTTTGCAGCTCCCCCTGGATTCTTAGTGTGGCTCTTCACACCACTTCCATGCATGGGCTTCTGCTCGTTTCCCCTGCATCCTTCTGTCTGGGACGTGCGCAGGGACTTTGTCCCATCTCTCTTCTCCACGCTGGTAGAGCAGGAGATGTACTTCCATGGCCAAGGAGTGCGCAAGAAACCAATGCTGTGTTAGTTAGCTGTTCCCTCGCTGATCTGCAAGTCAGTATTTTTATATTAAAACATGGAAAATAACACAAGGTATGTTTGTGAAGTAAAAAACCCACTAATTTTAAGTCTACTATTGAATAAAGACCAATGTATATGGTGTCAGAGCTGGTGCTGCTTTCTGTTAGGGTGGTTTTTTTCCCCCTTTGCCAACTGATTTATCTCTAAAATAAACAACCAGTGTTGAAATTAAGGCACATTAATGTAGTTGATTTGTAAATAAAAAGGAGAGTTAGCCAGATAGAGCGGAAACATAAATAGAGACCAAATGTTATAATATAATGAGAGACGATGATCTTGTTTAGAAAAAGACTATTATCCATGCTTGTGGAAACAGCAGTGGGCACATGGGCTGGTGGTATAGAAGAAATGCCATTGCCTAATACTGCAAATGCTGAGATAAATCTGTTATTTGATTACTCGTCAGTTACAAAAAACATTTTGAAGGTCCACAGCAATTACCCACTCGAAGGGTTTTCCTGGAAACACTACTCAGAAAAGTTTATTTTTCCAAATTGTGTTTTTTCTCCTGCCAGGCCCTGGGAAAGGGGAGAAGGGAGTCAAAAACCTCTGCTGCTCCCTCTGAGAAATATCCAAGTGTGTGGAGGTGGTTTGAGGTTTTAATAAGTCACAGTACATAACCAGAGAGGTTCTGGTCACAGTCATGTAATTTAGGGGATGTGGCTGAGTGTTGCTGCTCCCCTATAAGGAGAGCTTGTGGATAGATATTAAGATAGAGATTATTCAGTACGATGCACTTGAGCTGCACAGGGAAGAATTAATTGACACCTAGATGTATTGGGGGTAGGGACAGTGACAACATATGATAAATGAAACACGCAGCAGTGAGAACAGATGTATGCTGGAAGGACAGCATGATAAATGTGCATCTTGATATTTACAGTGCCTGAGAAAACGCTCCCAATCTGATACAGGTTCAGTAACTACAGTCATGTTTGAGTACGGTGGTGGCTTGATTGATTTAATTAGCTCTCATTAATGGCATTGAAGATAGTTCAACAACAAGCAACGGAGAGTCTCACTGAAGTGTTGCATGTTAATTACTTGATGATTTGTGTTATGGGATGGCTCTTTTACATAAGTACAAATTAGATGGTGATTTGTTTGGAAACACTGATGTCTATCCTTGCTGGGAGACACAACACCGCTGCCCGCACTGGCTGCGTCATGCACCTTCCCCATGCCAGCACAGGCTCTCTGTGCCCCACGAAGGTTTATAACCTCTAACAAGGCTCTGTCCGTAGCCCACAGGGCTCATTCTCCTGTCTCCCCCTCCTCACTGACATGAATAGAAAGACCTTGCAAAATCAATATCCTCATTAAAGCTTATAAATTATTCTTTTGATCTACATTGACTCTGAGGAGTGAGCAAGTTAGCCCAGGGAAAATTAAAATTGCCCCAATGGCTAAATCTACTCAAATATTTGACTTCTGAGTATTTTGGTTTTTAATCTTTCTCAGTCTCTTCTCCCAAGTAACAAGCAATAAGAAAAGAGGAAATGGCCTCAAGTTGCACCAGTGGAGGTTTATATTAGGAAAAATTTCTTCACAGAAGGGGATATCAAACATTGGAACAGGCTGCCCAGGGAAGAGATTGAATCACTATCCCTGGAGGTATTTAAAAGGCAGGTAGATGTGGTGCTTAGGAGCACAGTTTAGTAGTGAACTTGGCAGGGTTAGGTTAACGGTTGGACTCAATGATCTTAAAGGTCCTTTCCAACCTAGATGATTCTATGATTCTCTAACAGCATTTTAAAATTCAGTTTGATGCTCTCAAACCAAGCGCAAAATAACAAAGTTTGATCAAACAAGCGAATTCCCTTCCCACATTTTTTATTTCATGTAAGGAGTAACTAAACTCAATATTGTCTGACTTAAGTGGCAGTTACCTGCCTCTACCCTGAACTTCACCGCTGTTAGTAGCTCTCCATGTCTGACCTGGCATTTCCATGCCTAAAATCTGCCTCAGGCAGAGCTCTATGGAGATGTCCTTGCTGTCTTGGGGAACAAGATCAGGGTGAGAGAGCATGGTCTGTCTGTAGTAAGCAGTGATAAGTATTTATTTTCCCCTTGCCTGGGTAAGGAGGGAGAAGCAGGCTGAGGGTGGATGCAGAAGATGGAAATGTGGGATGGCCCAGAGAAGCAGCACTGTGGCAGCTGGACATGGGGAGCAGCAGCAGCCTAATCCTGCTGCACCTGCAGGGGAAAAAGCCAGGCCAGAAGTTAAAGGTGGTGGCTTGTCCTTGCTGGGATGTAATTACCAAGGGGTGCTGTAATTAAAAACTACTGGTTTTGAGTGGGTTAAACATATCCAGGCCAGTCAAAATTCTGGCATTGTGTTTCTTTTATAAACTTCGCTTTGGTAACCTTATTGTTGTTTGAAGAGGATTACTTGTGGGTGTTTTTCATATGCTGCAAAGAGAAACCACGTTGGACACCAACCCCAACGGGGTGATTCCCGTGCAAGGTGTGCATCACCAGATGTCTGCAACTTGGAGCAAGTGCTTGTGGAGATGGTATGCTTGTCATTTAAAGGAAGGGTCATTCTGATCTTCAGGATGGTTTAAAAGAATGGGAATTAATAAATCTGTCCTGTGTTTGCCATTTCTATGTGAAAACCAACAGAGCAGGTCTGTGCATGCGTGGAGGAGGTATGTCACCACACCTCCATCCTTTATCAGGAGTCGTAACGCTTGATAGTGTTGCAGGCAGATGTACTTTTACAAGTGAAAGGCTACTTTTGCCTCCAGTTCTGCCAGCCACAGACTGCAAAATCTCTGTCTGAGGGTCAGTTCCTTGGTCTGCCTTGCTGCAAGTCGGAGGAGAGCAGAGAGATGTGCCTGCCTCCACCAGCACTCTCCAAATGCAGAGGCACTGTGAGGTGGTCCTTTCTCAAAAGCCAGAAAAGACCCAAAAATGCCTTTTATGGATCAGGATTCAGTCCCAGCTGAATTCAGCACATTGGCTGAATATTGCAAGGGCAGAAATGCATAGGCTGGTTGGACCCGTCTTTCAGGACTGGATGAAGCCCAGAGATGCTGTGTGCTGGATTTCTGTGCTGAGTGGGGTCTTTCCTTTTGGAAGCAGTTTAAGATACCATCCTTCGCAACTGAGGTTTCAAGTGGTCTAGCCTTGGGGAACTTGGGAGCCACTCTTGGCCTGGGTTCAGTGTCCCTTGCCCACATCGGATGTGCTGGAGCTTCTGTTCACCCACACGAGCCTCTGCCCTTCACAGGACAGTAAGAAACCACATGTGGTTACTTGCTTCCAACTGCAAGGCAGCACTGTATGCATGTTGGGAGTGATTCATGTGAAAAAATTAACTGTACAGATGTCCCGACTGATGGAGGGGTGCTTTAGAAATGAAAAGCAGTGCTTAGGAACTGGCTCGGCTGTTCCCTGGCAAAGCTGCTCCCTGTGAGCAGAACACGCTGCTGGAAAAATGCAAACTGTGCTTCCCAAAACAGCCACTTTCCCCCACCTTTTTTCTCTTTTCCACCTTTTTTCCATACCTGACAGTGTGCTTAGAGGTGGTGGGAGATGCCAGGCGTGTGTACTGGTGTACACTCTTAATGATCCTGCTGAGCCAGGGCTTTCAGGACTGGAGGTTGCGTCATGTTCAAGTCTTGTCTCTCTTGTGCTTTTGACCCTGAAACTTTCTACATATCTCATGGGAAGTATTTTGCTCTGTGAGAAACTGGCTTGTGTTGTTGCTTTATTGGGGCCAAGCCAGGAAACCTTGCGACAGGGACAGAGCTGGTGCGTGCTGGTGAGGGGCTCTTTGGAGTCATACCTCTCCAGACCCAAAGGGATGATGCCTCTACCTTTGCGCAGGGTTTGGGAGGAAGACTGGCTGCCATCTCCGTGGGGCTGAAGGAACATAGCTATTTCTATGGGCAAGAAGAGATGCAAAATGGCACTTGTCTCAGTGGCAGAGAGAAACCAGGTTCTGTATTTGCGGATGCAGTGTGTAGTTGTAGCATCTTCTGTAAGTTATACCTTCTGATTACACAGGTCACTGAACTTCATTTAACCTGTAGCTTTGGGAACGTGCTGGCATTAAGAAAGGACTGAGAAAAGATTTTCTCTCCTTCAAGAAATTCATAGATGTTGACCTTCTATTTTGCCCTGAAGCAAGGCAAACAAAGATGAAAATGATGAGTTTTTGCAAAGGCAAAACCCACTTTTTTTTCAATTTATTGTAGTTTTTTTTTTACTCCATCAGGTTGTTTTGATATTAAGATTAAAGTGACTTCAATAAAATAAGTTCCACAATTATTTCCCAGAGGTTATTTCTGTTGAGTGCACTTTTTCAGAGGGGAAACCCATGTGACCGGGAAACTTCCCACTGGATCTAGAGACCATCAGGTTATCTGTGCTGGGAAGGACCATAATGCCACAGCACTGTTTCGTGGTGCATTGGTCCCCATAGCTGCCCTTACAGCAGGGCTCGGCAGCATTCCTATGTACCTGTGAGCTCAGGTCAGCTGAGGCTTGGGATAGTGAGGACAACAGACCAGCAGGAACTAGGAATCTCTCCCCTTTTACTGTTTCAAAGATTAAACGCTTTGGGTATTGTTAGAAGATTTTTGTATGGTTTTACCAACGTGCCCTTTCTTGTGCAAAACAGCAGGATTTCTCCACAAAATTCACTCTGGAAAAAAGACCCTGGATCTTTATGAGTAACACTGCTGAGTTCCTGAGGTGTAACCCTTTTTCAAACAATTCTTTTCTAAAATACAGTCCCTCAGTTGATAGATTTGGTGAAGAGATAAAAGTACTGCAGATGGCTGCTTTACACACTGTGCCCTTTCTACACCCAACATGAATGCTGTGCTTTTCCTGAGATTGTCTCCAGTCCTGTTCAAATTCTATGGAGAACTTGTTCTAACAATAACTTGTCTAAAGAAAGAGATTTCATTATATAAGAACAAAAGGGATCCTGGCTTTTAAAATATACAACATGCCCGTGTGACACACAGAAGCAGGAAGCATATGAATTTGAGAAAGTCCTCGGCCTTTAAAAGCGTTCAAGTACTGGTATTAAAACCCCTGACTTGACGTTTCCAGCTTAGCAAAATCGTTATTGTTGTGGAGGGAGGTGTTGCTCATCACATCCTCAGCTGTATCTGGGGAGTTATTAGCAGCTTTCAGCAAAGCAGAATTTAGGATAAGCAAGTTGCTGTGGTCCAAACATAAATACCAAATAGAGGTTGTTTGAGAGCTGATACCATATTTTTTTTGGTTGGATAGCTGCAATGACATCATTTCTGAAAGGAGTGTGCTGTAACTGATAGAAACTCAATGCACAAACTAGCATGGATGAATGATGCTCTTTGGATTAGTAAAGTCCTTCAGCTGTGTGCAGATGGAAACCTGTAAAAGAAATCTGTCTAAGTAAGAACCCTTAATTTTGATTGTTATGCAGAAAAACATCAGGGGACCAAAGGCATATATATCTGCCTTGGCCTGCTCTCTACTATAAATAGGAAGGTTGTATCTGCAGCATGCTCTGTCCTTCAAAATATGTCAAGACTTTCTCTCCCTTCAGAGAAAGAAGATAATTTCCCTTGTGAATGAAGGTGACTTCTTCCAGGCTGTCACTCGTCTAGTGCTGAGGCTCCCCAGCATTTTTTTCGCCTCTTTTATGGGATAATGAAAATATAAAATAAAAAAATTTCAGTAAACTATCTCTTGGGTTATGTGTGAATCTCGTTACAGTGAGGACTTTGCCATGTAGGTATGTCTGGAATTTTTTTTTCAAACGCTCTTATTTGGACGCATTTTGTTGGGTTTTGGTTGTTTCTTTTTTTTTCTCAAGTTCCTAAATTTAGATGAAGATGATGATGATGTGCTTTCACCATTTCCCATGTGAATGGGTTCCTAACAGCTTTATGGAATTAATAATAGCCAAGTGTGGAGGCATACTCTCAGAGCAGCACAGGGGGAGACCAATTGAAGAGGGAAGAAAAGCTAAGAGCTGCAATTCTGCAAAATAGGTTCTCCATTTACATTGGACCCAATCTTCTTCCTGGGGCAAAGCTTTTCGCTTGCTACAGACACAAATCTCAGCTAACTCTAGCTGCTCTGCTACCAGTTTTATTGCAGTGGCAGCACCGATGGAATTGCTCAGCAGCAGGGCGCGTGGCTTCCCACCAGCTTCTCTGCCCCAGCCATCAAATACGCTTTCCCCTTCCTCCTACTGAGCCTTGAGCCACTTTACAAGAGTCTAAAAGAAATTCATGTGGAGCTGAGCTTTAATAGCACCAAGGCTGCTCTACCCACCCAGTCCTTCCCTTGTGCAAGCGAGAGCTGTTTCTGACTGTGGAGGAAGGGCAGCAAATTTTAGCCTGTCACTCTTAGTTTTAGCCTTTATCCCAGAACTTTAGGCATAACCACAGATTCCAAGCAGGAGTCTTCTGTCCATAGTACATTGCACGATGCCCTTGTGTCTGTGCAGCTACAAATGACTGAACCTGCCTTGTTTTGACAGTCTTGCTCCAGAGAATGTCTCGGCTTTTAACTGTGGCTCATTAATAGGTTTAGGGGATAAAATATTGCACCTAACTTATTCCACAGCTCCTGAGAAACTTAAAGTTGAGTGCTTTTTACTAAGCCTTATTGCAATGCCCCATAGATCAGAGCCGCTTGGCCCCTGGTTAAGTCTTGTCGGAGAAGTGCTTGATCAATGAGAGAAGTGGCTGGTGTCAGGGATGCTGACAGGTAAAGGCATCATGCTGTCATCCAATTTTTGACTAAGGAAAGACCCTTGCTAGGAGAGCTCTCTGAGAGCACTTAGATACTCATTGCCCACTGTCAAGAAGCCAGCTTCTGGATTAAAGAGGTGACAAAAAGCCAATTGAAAATCACCGCAGGGCCAGCCTGCAGTGGGGGAGTTGGATGGTGTTTGCTCAGTGCAGTGGTGATGTGCCTTCAGTGAAGGAGAAGGGGAAAAGGCATCTCCTCTTGCCTTCACAGTGGGCTCTTTCTGAGTGTGGCAAAGCTCATGGCTTGTCACAATTAATGTATCGTTAGCTTGTCATTACTCTGGTCATCTAAATGTCGGTGCTTCTACCCTGTCTGGGCTTTTCCATTTAGAGGAGCCTGGAGAATGTGAAATGAAAGTTGGAGATGGATTACAGTAAAAATCTCAAGTCTGGGAAGAAGCTGGGCTTTTATTTGAGGTGTGCCTAGAGATGGAGGGTTGGTTGTTCCCCCTAGGGAAATGCATGCTCAGATCTGCATCGAAAGAGGCAAGTAGGAATGCTTAATATTGGTAACATGGCTTCATAAGGCAGATGGTTGTTCGTAGGTTGCGTGGCAAAATGAGTAGGCAGAGGAGAGGACTCCATCCGATCTGGCAGAGAAAGCAAAGCGACTCAATGCCAGGGCAATGTGGAGGAAGCCCGAGCATTTTGCACAGCTGCAAAATCTTGGCTGTTGGGATCATGGGAACATGCAGCTTTGGCTCTGCTTGTTTATAGAGGCAGCAGCAAGAAGCATGTGAATTCTGCATGCTTTGGTGGCCAGCATAATTGAAATCTATGATAAAAAACATAAATTAACAGAGGGAAACGGTCCTTCTTGTTCCATCTGAGGTCTTCGCTTTTATTTTATTATCCAAGATGATTGTGAAGAGTGGTTCTGTCACTTGAACATCCCTCTCCAATACCAAACATGGGGTGAGACCCCAGCATCCTGATAAACTGAAACCTCTGATGTTGTGGGGCCAGAAAAATGTTTCTGAAAAAGGAGGATGTTTTTAATAATTGATGTAAGTATATATATATATATTTTTTTTAAGTGGTAATTGTTTCCTCAGAACATGCAAAATTGCTCCAACAAATGGTATACAATATCTGCCCGGTTTTGCTTCTAGTTAAGGAGCCCAATGCTGTTAATTGGACAGACAAGTGGGAGGTCCTAATTAGGCAGTGCACTTGTGAATCCCAGTGTGTGAGAAGTTCCTGTGAAGCCACAAGGAGGGTGTTCCCTTCATTACAGAGGGATATACTTAAGTGCTTTTCTGGAGAGAGGCCATCAGGAGTCAGATGTATGGACTCACAGAAGCAAAGCTATTAGAGCAGTAAAGCTGCTTTAGCTAATGGTCTTAGGAAGGAATCCTAATTTCATGAATAAAGATAAGAATGGGGAGCACGATGCTTGCAGCCAAAGGAACAGGGCTCTGCATGCTTCTCAGCAGAGACACAGGTCCAGGGTGATGGCATGTTTTTTCTGTAATTAATTTTTTTTTAGCTGGCTGCATGTCTTAATCCTATGGGAGAAAACAGTCTTGCTTGGCTCACTGCTGGTGGGCTCTCTGGGAGAGGTTAGAATTAAGCCTGTCCCAGGTTATTTACTGGAACAACAGAAACTTGTATTCTGTTATTCCAGCAGTTGTTGCCTTGTTATGAGGCTGAGGGAGGCTGTGAGCAGCATTCAAGAAACATGCTCTAAAGAGGGCTGTCTAATTTTATTGGTCCCCTTTGAAAAATTACATTCCCTTGTCTCCTCCAAAAAAGAGCTGTGATCTCCATCTCCTACCACTCATCATTTGCAATATACCCAGCTTTGTACAGCATATAATCACAATACTGGAGCAGTAATATTTCATACAGACTTGCGACGGGCCTTCGGCTCCTCAGGAAAGCAGGAGAACTGCAGTCAGAGGTTTTCCACCTTCAGCAACATGCAAAGACAGGGCTATCTGGGTGCTCTGAGGCTCAGGGATTTTAGCCCCTCTGCTGAAATAAAGAGACTTCTGAGGAATTTTTCTTTCTTTTTTTTAACCCCGCAGGCTGGAAGAAATGGCATCCACAGCTAGTTATCTCTGGGAGGGGGGTGGAGGGGGTGTGGAAAGAGAGAAAGCTGAAAAATGGAGACAGGCATATGTGTCACTAAATTAATGTACCTGCTCTGCTGTGGGATAGTCACATCAGCGTCACTGCTGTCATCAGGCACCACCGCCGGCATTAAGTGAGAATGAGTCTGTCACGCTTCATTTACCAGTTTTTGATGATGGATTTGGTGAAATTCTTGCCTGGGATGATGGACTCCTCTCTCTATAAATGATGCAGGAGCAGGAAATGGGTCCTGATGGCATCAGCATGGCAGTGCAAAGGGGGCAGCTATAATCCCTGGGGGAGAAGCAGAGTTGGGTAGGGCTACCAGCTGCAGTCAGACAGGGCTGTGGAAAGTCTGCAAGCAGCTTGGTACAACATGCGGGTAATCCCCTCTGGGAATAAACTCCAGTTACCAAAGGACTGGTTTGAGATAAGCCCAGAGAAGCCCAAAGCCACAGCAGCGCATCTCAGGGACTTCACATTAACTTCTTAATTCATGGGTGGACCTCGCTGCTTCCAGGGAGGAAGCACAGGCTTTAAAACCCAGATATATCACACATCTAGAGATGTATGTTGTTGGTATGCAAGAGAGATTCTGACAGATAGGATATGACCCTGCAAAATTAAAGTGTTTAAAGAGGGGCTCTCTTTTCCTTTGGCAGAGATTTTACATGTGTAAACTGGTACGAGCTGTTTCACGCTCGCCATAATGACAGTGCTTCCTAATCTAATACCAAAATTTGGCTAGTCGTAGCCCTTGGAAACTCAGCGAGTGATTTGGTGGGGTTGGGCCGAACAACTGGATTTTGATGCATTTTGATTTACGGCTTCCCCGGCAATTGATGTCAAATGTACCCTTTGGCATCCAAAATACTTTTAAAATCTGGCCCTAAATGTATTTATCCTGGAGGAAGCGTCTGAGTTGCAATCAAAATGTGGAATTTATGACAAAATCTGTCCTATGGCAAAGCATTAATGCTGCTCACCTTAAAATTAATAGCAGATGTAACACTGGTTATATTGCAGAGAGGACTGGGAAAAAAATATATATTAAGAGATTTATTTTTTTTCCTGAATAAAATAGATAAGTATCCCAATCTCCATAGAAATTCTTTCTGGAGTATGTTGACAATAGAATTATATGGTCTTGAATAATCAGTAATCTCAACCTGTTTCAAGATGCAGCATTTGGTTAGTGCCCATGCGTGGTGGGGCACAGCTATGGCTGTCTGTACCCCCGTTGTCCTGGTTCCTGACCGCTTCATTGTCACCCACAGCACCACAAGTTTTGTCTGAGATCCAAGACAAGCTGAGCTTTGTGGCTTGTGCTGGGATGGGCAGAGCAGGGCTTAG
Source organism: Limnodromus scolopaceus (assembly GCA_028565335.1). Classification (NCBI taxonomy): domain Eukaryota; kingdom Metazoa; phylum Chordata; class Aves; order Charadriiformes; family Scolopacidae; genus Limnodromus; species Limnodromus scolopaceus. The sequence continues at coordinate 20,817,997 of JAOXNO010000024.1, read as the reverse complement.
CGATGCCCTCGGTGTTGTCGTGCAAAACCTTCTGGTGGGGCAGCGGCTCCCTGGTTTGGGTGCCCCTTCACACCCTTCTTGCAGCCCCACCATGGCTCGTGAGAGCTGTTCCCATCTCCAGCCTCTCACCACCAAGCAGTAGGACCCGCCTCTTCACCTTATTTTTGGTGCAGTGCCAGGAAAAGCTGCGCTATTAAAACTAATTAGATAAATATATATGTATTTCGTAATCAGGCAGTTAATTATGGCTTAGGGAGCAGATGGCAGTCCCTGGCATTTACTCTATCTATTCATAGCTGTTTTTAAATGAGGCATATATATTGCAGCTAATTATGACTCAATGTAAAGTATGTAGGCAATTGTGAGCTTAGCCCTTGTCTAATCGCATGTTGTTTGCCTGAAGAATGCAAGTTGGTTTGGAAGAGCTGTAGGTAGAGTCCCTGTGCGAATGCCTCTCTTCTCCCCTCTCCATGGCTTGGGTGACAGTGCCCCTGACTTGTTACTGGTGCGAGAGCTCAGGCTGTCCTTTACTTTGTTTCTTTAAAATCTCATCAAATGTTTAACTCCTCCTTAAAATCCAGATGGGTGGTATAGAAATAATAAGAGCTCTACCACTGTTGGAAAAATACGGAGATAGGGACTCTTCAAGACATCTAAGAAACGTTTGGTTTCTTTACAATGTCACATGTAAAATTATTTTACTAACACCTGTGAAACATTATATCATCTTTTCACACACACCCCCAAGCTGGAGTTTCTGTTGGGGAAAAAATATCTGTAGAAATGTAGATTAGGAAAAGTTTGAAAACCAATCTGGAAAATGAAGAGGCTGAGTTTTGGCTTCCAACACCCAATGCACCCTCCATACGCTTTTTAGGGTCTTTCTCAGCAGGAGACGGCCATCCTGAGCATGGAGAATTTGTGCTCTCTTCAATGTCAGGCTAGGAGATCATCAGGTCTAATTTAATTTGAGAGTGTGAAGGGTGCTGATCTCACAAAGGGAGAACAAGGGAGATATGAATGAAATGTCAGAGGGGTATCAGCCCATGTGCCCAGTGAGCTGTGGTGAGCTATTTTTCCTTAGCAATTAACTTCTAAGGCATTTCGCTCCTGCTTGAATTAACATTTTTGAGAAGGTAAGAAGGAAACCCACCACTGTATCCTGAGGAATATCATTGTTTCTGGCGTGGGCCACAAAGCTTGGAAAGACTAGAATAAATCCACAGATGTTTATCAGACCAAAACCACATCGTAAAGCTGCTTCTACTTAAGGAAGAAGATAGATCAGAGGCCACTGTTGTCTTCAGCTGATGTGCTAAGACCTAAAATGACGTGATCTAAATTTTTTGAGCTTTTACAACTGAGTTCAGGCCTGAAAGTATATATGTGAATAAGTTTACCTATTAAGAAACTATTGCAGAAACAGTTTATGAAGTTCATACTGGTTTTTTGGTGAAATTATTCAGCCTATCCATTCCCAGGTCAATGGTATTTCTGCCTGCCATTGCTCACTATATTTATGAAATGCTTTGTTTATCCAAAAAGCTTTAGAAGTTTTATAACAGCTTGTATCAAATTCTGAGAAATATAGGAGAGGACTCTTTCTTTTCTGTTCATATATTGTGACTGAATAAGCAGAATATTTGGGAACACATACTCCTTATCTATACGGTTGATTAGGTCCGTGTGGATATATTCCTATTTTGATGGCAGGCTATCTTATTTAGAAGAAGAATAATGGTGTTTTGTCCCATGCCAAATAAATGCTCAGATCTAAACAGTGCAACAACACAACTCAGTAGAGCAAGATGTGTTTGGTTTGTTGGGTTTCCCCTCCCGCAAAGAGCAGTAGTATTAAATTTAAAATGCTTCATTTCAAAGTGTGGACTTGAAAATGCTATTTTGCATTTACATTCTCTTGATAGAGAAATAAAAATAATCAAAAGTGGCGTTTTACCCATAGCTTGAAATTTTCTGGGGAACCCATTAGTTCTGATGGTAAAATTATATTAAAGAAAATGTTCATTGTTTCCAGTAAAGAAGACAAAAACAGAAGGATCCTGTAGTCACACAAGAACTCTTTTGTAGTTTAGGAGCATCTAATGGTGAGTAAAACAGGAAACTGGTTCCTGAAAAAGTCCACTATGCATTGCGTGCATTAAATGATAAAGATAAATAAGTACAGGGAATCACCATTGTCATATCTGTGCAAAGACTGCAAAACTGAAACCATGTTCCTTTGGCATTACTTTTGCAGAGTGTTAGTAAGACAGATCTTTGCAGCCTCCGGGGACCCCTGTGTATGAGCACCCTCTATTAGCTCAAGCTTCTCCCCATTCCTCGCCCTTTCAGAGCTCTGCAGGGAGGGTGCTGCTCTCTTTCATTTTGCCCAGCTTTGTCCCTTGTAACCTTCTCGGAGGCATTGAGAAAATCAATTGAATTATACTTGTTTTGGGGGGATTGCGGGATAATGGAAGCAGCTCTTATGGATGTGACACAGAGACTGCATCCACTCATCCCCGAGGCACGATGAATGGAGGTGCAAATTGATTTTGACTACGGTACCTCCAGAGCCAGGACTTCAGCAAGAACCTTACAAAATAAGACAAATTGCATTCTGCATTGTATAGAATTATATTCTTTGTTCTTTAAACGTATCTTGTGCTGAATAACATCCAGGCAAGTTATACGATTGGAGAACTCCTTGGGAATCCTGGTAGTTTCTGTTGCTCTGGAAGGGCATCAGGGAAATCGTACTCTGACGTACGCTGTCAAATTTGCCTGCTGGGTGGTTTAGCAATGAGATCAACGAGGTCAGCCTTCTTAATTTGTTAACTGTGGCGTGTAATGTTTCTGTCTTTGTGGTTTATCTTTATTTTTAATTGTTTTTCTTCTTATTAAATCATAATTTAGTTTTCATTTTATTAAACCAGAACACTTCTGCCATGGCATACAAAAATACAACTGACAACACCGTTACTACGTAACCACACAATTATGCTGCAGGCTAGCAGGGACTTTACCTGTACAGGGATGCTCTAAATTCTCCTGCAGTGATTAGTTACTTCGTATCTTCCTAACTTTGTGATTGACTATTGTGTACATATTGAAAATATATTAGCCTAATTTGTCTGAAGTTTTTGGCTGGTTGCCATCAATCATTCTATACCCTATAGCCTTTCTCTTTTATCTTAAATTTTTATAAACATCATATAAGCACATAAATATGTATTGAATTGACTTTTATATTGAATACTTATCCCATTTACAAGCATTTATTGTTCTCAATTTATCAAACAGATTTAAAACCACCTGTGTTAAAATATCCAGTGTTCCCCAAACTATATGATACAAGACAGTGATGAGAAAAAACAAATCTAGAGTAAGATTAATCGTCTCCTAGCATAGCAATTTGGTTTATTGCGAAGTATATGTAATTTTCTATTAAATTGTTTAATGAAACAAAAACTTCTTTTAAAAGCAAAGACATATGTTACATCTATAAATTGGTGTGGTGCAACTTTTAAGCCCTCTAAGTGGCACTTACAGTGTAGCAGCAAGTGCTGAGGGCTCTTATAGCCATGAGTGAAACAGTTCCTCCAAAATATGTGTATTCTCTATAGATTAATTAAAAAAAAAAATAAATAATAATTTGAAGGCAATAGAAAGAAAGAAGAACTAAAGCCCCAAATTCAAGTCCTGTGAGCACATGCAGGCTTCCAACTCCTAGAAACATATCCCTTGAGTCATTTTTCTCTACAACTAAAATTTGGTCCTGCTAATCTAGCACTGGACTTCGTAATTTGCTCTTCATTCATAATTGGGAGGTAATTGCTATAACAGTACAAATAATAATAAAATGATTATACTGTAATGATATGTCGTAAACTCCAGGAGAAGGAAGCACTTAGGAAGGAAGAGCTCTGTACAACCTCACACTAATCAAAATTGCTGTTGAATTTAGTGCTTCTGTAGCTTTGTTAATAATAATAAATGCAAAACGATGTATCCTGCTCCAGTAGGTAATTATACTTGACCGAGCTGAATTGATTTGCTTTGTGTTCAGTTGAGCTGAACTGACATACAAGTGACATCTTGTAAGTTTATGGCACCTGTCACTCATCCTGAATAAATGACCTTTTCAGAGATACAGAATTAATTTTCTGAAATCCTTCTGATATGGAAGGAAACTATTCACACTAGTTTAGGAAATGCAGAATTTTTTCCCTTGATTAGAAGGCTCAAGGAATGCATAAATAATATTTAATATATATTATATATTGAATCTTTGAAAATTTGAATGGCTTCATGAATCTTGAAGAAAGCCTATCCTCATAATTGTGATTTGTGAGATACTTTTATTCTTCCTTATCTTTGACATTGAATTGCCCAGTACTTGAAAATGCTTCCCGAAAGGGCTCTCTGATTTGTATCATCTAGCAAAAAAATTTAAAAACAGAGAATCATAGCTATGATGTGTCTAAACATCCCTTTTATCACCATCAGCCTCTGGCTGGGAAGGTGGCACTCGCCTTAGTGGCGATCTGTTCCACTTGTTTTCCACCCAAGTGCAGTCAGTTCACTCTTAGTTTAAAGATGGCTATTGTAGGAGTCAATCATTTGCCAACCATTTCAGGTAGCTTAATTGTATTCACCCAGGTAATTTTTGTGCTCCTCATTTAAGGAATACTTTCTAAAGTCACTCTGTAAGGTTCCAGGGCATTAGAATCATAGAATCATAGAATTGTCTAGGTTGGAAGAGACCCTTGGAATCATCGAGTCCAACCATCTACCCTACTCTACAAAGTCATCCCCTACACCATGTCC
>JAOXNO010000024.1:20768261-20813070 GCA_028565335.1 Limnodromus scolopaceus | reverse complement strand
GGTGTCATCTGCAAACTTGCTGATGTTACACCTTATGTCCTTATCGAGATCATCAATAAAGACGTTAAACAGAAATGTTAGCTGCTGTAGAGGATGTCAGTCTATCCTTGCTCTGTGTGCTGTAACCTTCCACTAATAAGAAAATCAATATTTTAAGTCCCATCCTGTTACGGTGTTCAAACTCATTCTGTTTAGATGTAAATTTTTTTAATCTACTCTGGAACTAAAAGCAAAGGAAGAAACCTTCGCAATTCTGTAAATGGATTTAGATCTTGAAGGATGTGACTTAAAGGACAACACATCTTGCCTCTTATGTTTAATGCTGAAAAAAAATATATACACAATATCAATATATACACAATATCCTGTTTGGTATTGAAGTGACACAGGAAGCAAGGACAGACTGTCACAAAGCCTGGTCCCATCTTCTCAGTGTCATAAGCAGACAGGGAAGGAGATGGTCCCTTTGGATTTTCTCTGACAATGTGGTTTTCTGCTGCAATGTGGTTTGCTTTCCACATGGAAGAAATCAATAGACAGTGAAGAAGGACAGTGGAAACTATTTGGGCAGCTTTAGTAGGCATTAATTCATGCAGCTTGTTTCACCATGGCAGTCTAAAGAAAAAGCTTAATTGTTTCTGTTTCCTTTTGGTGCCAGAGCTTTCCAGACGGTGGATCATAGTCCTGTCGTGAGGACTCTAGCACTGAGTTATTGCCCTCCTGTTTTCTGCCGCCTTCCTCCTCAAGCCACTGTTATGGTCTCTGTGGAGCAAGGAAACCTTATGGGCTGATGAACTAATATTCTGGCACCACAAGGAACACTATCTTTTTTTTTTTTCCTCTGTTATGAAAAAATTAAAGGAGAAAAAAAATTATGCTAGAATGCATTGTTCCCCTAGGGAGTGGAAAGAGGTAGACCATGGTGTGGAGCACGGAGCTCAGACACGTGTGAGTTAGAGGCATCCCTTCTGCTCTGCAATGTAGCTGTTCTAGGAGGATATTGCTATTCTGCCAAAATCCACCTTGTCCCAGCCTGGCTGTATGAACTGAGGTACCTGGTACAAGGCACTCTGTGACTCCAGGGATGGCATTAAAAGCTCTGCTAGCAGAGGGCAGTGCTGCCAGGTACCTGCCTGTCACCTACTTGTTCCTGTTCCTCAACCAGGACAAGTTTTCTCCCAACACTGGCAGAGAGTGTCAGTAAATTAAATGGTTTTGGTGAATCATGCTCCCATTGAAGCATCGCTGCTCAGATCCTGTCCCTTAGCCCCCAGTGTGTTCCTTGGGAAGCTTCGAGTAGGCTTTGTGTTTGCTGTGGTGTCTCTTTTCTGAAGTGGTGTGGGCAGAGGGCTGTGACCCTACCGTGACTGTGGTTTGAATTATGAGATGGCTTCCCTCCTCTGCTGCTGTTTGTTTGCAAAGGGGAGATGACAATACTTCTCTCTTCCCTTTCTAAAAGTGCTTTCAGCATTCTGGAGTACGACTTTGAAAATCCTGAAGGTACAGTTCACGAAATTATAATTTGTGTGTAGGTGAAAACACAAAGTTAATGCATTATTAAGAACGATGTAATATATTGACTACTCCCTAAGTCTCCCAAGCTGATGTCTTCGTCCAGGTAGCTCTTGATGCTATAAGCTATGTAATTAATAACCGATTGTCATATATTGCATCAACGATCTATTTTAAGATGAGTTGAAATATTCTCAAGGGAGCAATTCAAATAATGTTCAAAGAAATCACCCCTCAGCCTTCCCAGGCATTTAAATTGATATTTAATACATAATAACCATGACTACCTGATTTAACCTTTTTGGAGAGGGACACCTGGAAAAATGTTTCAGACAAAAACCTTTGAGTCCCATATTACCCATCGTAGTGTACCCATCAAGTGCCATCATAGCTGTACACCCTCACCAATGCAAACAGTAGAGAGAAGACAAGGCCCTGAGTCAATTCTTTCTGTCAGCATTAGGCTTCCAAATTGTGAGTATGAACTAGATAGTAATTGGGAGGAAACTAATTTAGTAGCGATTTCTATGAAGCCAGTAGTCCCTGCCTCAATGCCCATTTAACTTAGCACAGTAGGGAGCCTGAAAATATAGACAGTAAAATTCTCCTTTCATAATGGATGAATTAATTTAGCCAGCCTAGTTAATTCAAATGCAAATTATGTGTTGAAAATGTCCATTATTTATTGCTTCATCTAAGACTGTTTCTCTGTTTCTCTCCTTAATTTCTGAAGTGCAGCAGAGAAGTGCTGAGCTACCAAACGCTCTCTTAGACATCAGCCAATTTTTGTACGCTTTCAAATGATGTTTGATTTTTATTTTTTTTTCTTCTCTTGTTTAAACCTAATTTTGGGATCGTTTATTTGCTTTCACTTGTTTGTGGTTTCCAGCTGTGGAGCGTTTCCACTGCCAAGCGGCTCATTTTCAAGCGAGCGGTTGGATACCAGCAGGAGGAACACCTCATCCCAGCTGGATGACCGCTGCCAATTGCACGCTGTATTTCCCTTCAGGTCAGGTTGGAAAGTAGTTGTGTGGTCCTACTCTGTGTGTACCCTTGCACATGTACTCACGTGTACACATACACACACATGTACTTGCATGTGTCAGAGTCCTCCTGGATATTTCCTTTGGACAATAGTATGTGGTGTTCCTCCCCCCACCAATTAGTTTCATGACATGGGATCCTTTTGTAGCTGCATTTTGATTAAGGATGAGCACCACCTGAGATTTCCTAGCTTCACAGGAGGGTGATAGCCTCTCCAGGAGGTGCAGCAACTCCCTGGAGATGCAGAAGTCCTGCAGGGCTAATGCCAGAGTGACCTCTCTGCCTCTCATTCCCCCAGGCACTGTCCATACAAGATCATCCACAATAATAAACATCTAATTTGAGAAAATCATAACAAAATGAAGCAAAGAGCAGAACAAAAGTAAAGAATGCAATATAGGAAGGAAGTTGTCTTATTGTGGCATTTCTAGGGCTTTATTTATTTTTATTGTGTATCTCTCTACTTCTTTGGGAATATTGCACCATAGTAACCGAGGGGAGCACAGCTCTTGTTTTACCAGGGTCCCCTCCAGAGCAGAGGTTTCCATTTGTGTTGTAGGAAGATGGCATTGTTTGAACTGTCAGCCAATTGACCAGGGGGAATCCATAGCAAACCTCTAACAAAAAATGCTGGAGGACTCCCACCAAAAATAGATGGCAGCCAAGCAGGAAATCAGGCTGCAATTTTGTAGAGAGTAGTAGATGATTAAAGTGTTTTGTATTTAACAGCAAGGAAAATCCATTTCCATTCATACTGCACTCATAATTTTCTGTTCCATGTAGAATAGGGAAAATGCTGGTATTTTAGTTGGTCAGACAGGTGAAGCAGAATGGTCAGACACCCTTGCAAGGACAGCCAAATAGTTTCTTTTCATGTGAAGAACATTTTTTGCTAGACGTGGCTCCCCACTGATGATAAAGGGTAGATATGGCTACCCTTGATGGTAACAGGATTTTGTTATATCCCCTAGTGTTAATTTTCTAGCTGTTTCTTAAACTGGTTGATAATTGTGTTCCTACAATGCACATAAAGAAAAAGGATCTCAAACGTTCACAGTCTTTTTTCTATATTCTAAACTTGCTTACTTATAAAATATTAAAAAAACACCCACTTATTTTTCTTAGGTTTAAGTCCAGGTTTAAGTTTTCTTATTTAGGCTTTATACTGTAGCAGCAGCCTTGCAGAAATACTACAGGTCCTTAAAAATTTAATAACTATAATCTATACCAATTTAGCTCACCACATTGTTTGCAGAAATGTATCATCTGTTGCTTGCAGCTTTAGCTCAGCTGGTGAGGCACAACGCAGAGAGAAGCATACAGAAGGGAAGGCTGCTGCTGTTCAGCCATCTGAAGGCTCGTCTGTGCATGGGGACACTTAGCAAGAGGTATCCCTGAGTCTTTTCCTATGCAGAGATCTCTTAGCTCAGGATGGGGCAAAGAAGCAACTGCTCTGTCTGTTTCAATTTGAGCCAAGTTCAAAGGCACTCTTATTCCAAAATAAATATTTTAATTTAGGTGGAATAGCTGCTGCAATTTAAATTTATATGCTTCCTCAAACCGAATTAATTTTCAAGTGTAGACAAGCTTTAAGCACTTGGAGGCTGACTTTTAATTAGTAGAGCTGACAGCACCACCACAGAGCTGGTTTATCTTAATGACAGAAGCTAAACTTCATTAAGTTTTCAAGCAGCCTAAGAAAATGCAAATAAGACAGAGCCCCTTAAAGGGCTTGTGACTACCCCCGTCATTTTTATTACTGATGTGATTTGCAGTCATAATCCCATCAGCTTCCCCTCGTTATTGTCTGTGTTGGCTGCATTCCCAACTTGGCGCTGTACCCAAATATTGGAGTGGTACAGCAGTGCCTTTCTGTGCTGTTGCAGAAAGTGACACTGTTGTTGGGAACCCTGCACAGCCCCGAGCAACCCTGTTGGGTTTTGCACCGTGTCTATGCAAAGTGGTGCTGGCAGAGGAGAGTCTTGCAGCTGGCATGGCCCTATTCCTCAGAAAATACGTATTTCCGAAAGATAAGTATGTTACCTTGGAGGATTTGTGTTATGTTAACAGGTCATCTTCCCTCAGCAAGGAGAATGAACAAAATAAGCTTGTCTTTGCCCATAAATGGCAATACAGTCTCGGACATCTTTGTTTTCTGTGTTAATCAGCAACCAGGAGCTGGTTTATTCAGCAGCCTGAAAAACAGAGTGGCTGCAGTGACCCAGGGAAGTACAAGGTGGCAAAGCACTCACAGCTGCAGCAAAAGCAGGGCATCACCCCAGCCTGGAGATTAAAAGCTGCTGGCAACTTTCTGCAGCTCAGAGTCAGAGCTTTTCTCTCTCATTTGTTATCTGGATCTGGCTGGTGACTTATTTCTTTTCTGCTTGTAGGCAACAGTTGTTGGGTAAAAAAAGCCATCGAGAAATATAGGGCCAAATATTTTTTTGATTTAATGGGAAGCAGCAGATTCTTACTGACATTTCTCCACCTCCCCTGTACTCCGTTTCACTCTCAGGACTGCTGTAAAAGCCAGCATCAAACTTCTGGAGCTGGCCCGGCTCCAAGGAATACCACAGCCAGAAGACAAATCTGGTCGGGGGGGGGGTGAGAAGAAAGAAGATGTAGAGGAAATATAGTAAGCTTGCTATTAAAAAAAGGGGGGGGAGGGGAGGTAGAAGAGGATAATATGTTGATGTTAAACAATGATTTTATTACAAATGCAATGTATAGTGACAGTATGTTAAATTCCCTAGTCAACAGGGGACAATACAAAACAATTTGTGGCAAAAGGAAACAGATGCAATTCTGTCTGCAGCTTCACACATCTGCGCTGCAAGCCAGCGCTGCTCCTATAATTCTCTAGGAGGGATCCAATAAAAATGATATAAAATTTTATTGTGTTAGTGGCACTAGTTATTAGACTGAGGAGCCGGAAAACTTACCCAGGGGCTGAACCGTTCCTGTCTTTTAGTGCAGAGTAAATGACGAGGCTGTTGCTGGTAACAGCAATACTACAGAGGGAAAAAGGTAGAAATCATTTTGAAGCGCTTAGCATGCTGGAGTGGGTGGCTCAAAATCAGAGGGGCAAAGCTAATAAAAGAGTAATAGGCAACGACACATCAAGAAGGATGGAAATTAAATGGTGAAATGGTATTTAAAATAAAATTTAAAAATGAAAGGAAAACTCTAAGGTTATAGAAGAAATCTGTGTGATATATCAGCATCTGCCATACTGTTTGATGCTGTCAGTTATAATTTTCCATACAGGCTTTTACTCTGACTTTAAATGGCTTATAGCTTGGGAAGTGAAACAGAGTGAAATGAAGTAAAATCAATAATACCAGCTTTCATTCTGGATCAGAACATCTACAAAAGGATTGAAATGCAGTCCAACCGATCTCCATTAAAATCAAAACTTCAGCTTTTTTGGATTAAATCCCTTAAGTGTCCCTTTGTGGGCAAGGCCTGTGCAGGCCTTTTGGGTATCCTTGCACTGGGTAAGCCATGCTAGAGCCGACAGAGGGAAGTGAGATGTTATAACAGGGATGCCTGACCAGTCGTTTCTGTTTCATCTGTACATCTGAGCTGTAATCCCAGATTATTTCCGCTATACACTATCTTCAGGCAACAGTCCAACCCAAACAAGGAAAAAAAAGGATTTATTTCTCAGCAGAATCGCAGCATGGCAATCCTTTGCTTAATCCACGAGAGTTGATGCTTCGGAGAGGCGGCCATCGAAGAGCAATTATAGCGCATGGACACTGAGGTGAATACTCACAAGCATTAGCGATTCACAGCTGTGAGCAGGAGGGATATAGATATATACTTCATTTCTACAAAAATTTTTTCTTGTGATTGCCTAAATTGCAAAGCCCCTGGTTTGATTTACAAAGCTGTTTGTTCAGAGTGTAGCTGCTCTGCACTGCTTAGGGTGCTCCAGGTGAGACACCTGAAAGTGAGAGCTCACAATATCCTCATCCTCCCATAAACCCTTTGCCTTCACGCTGCAACCTCTGAGGTGAGGCATTCCAGCTCCCCAAGTCCAGCTCCCCTGAGCACTGAGTCGGCTGCCTCTCCTCAGCATGGCTGTCCCTCAGCGTGGGGCACACGTCCTCAGTCCCAGAGAAGGTTTTCACCAGTTCTCTGAGGTATTTTGCTGCCTGCCGTCCACCCTGCAGTGTCAGAGCTGATGGGGGAATGAAGCAGGGACAGCAGAGGAAGGGAAGGGGGGAGCTGCCATGTCGGGGAGTTGAGGAAGCCTTGCCATGAAGGGCTCGACACAAAATGGCCGCCACCTCTTTACCTCACGTTACCTCATGTGGCCTTGCCCTCTCCAAAGCCACCACTGCTCATTTTGGGTCATATCCTCACACACTAAAGCAGCAGGTTTTGCTATCTGTGTGCTGTGGCACTTCCTAGTTTTTAATAATCAAGTGTTTAATAATGACAGCACCTGTGCTTTTATTAAGGTGTTTGGTGGGGCAGATCTGGGACTGACCAGCATTATTCCTTCTCTCCTGCTTTCCCTGGGTGTTTATAGAGCTGAGGTGCTCGATAAAAACTTCTTGGGCAGCCTAGGCATAGGCCTTAACTATGTCTTTGAATATGTTATTTTTATTATCAGGGAAGGAAGTTCAAAGTGCTGACTGAACAATGCCTCTCACCTCAGTAAGGATGCCGCAGTAAGAACAACACGTTTTCCTTTCTGGTCACGTATCCTTCATGACATGGAAGTAAATACTAGGCTATCAAGCATGTGCTTTTGCAGAATATGATGTTATTTAGAAATTCAAATACTTTTGCCAGGTAAAGCAATGGGCAGATTCTTTTTTTTTCTCCAGCAACAAAACATTGCACTTAATTGCATCAGGTTGGTTAAAGCAGTGTGAGTTAGAATTAAAGACAGTCAAACCAGTTTGCCTTATGTTTAAGCTAGTTTAGTTTATTGGATTATTATAAACAGATTCAGATGATAGAAATAAAAAAAAAAATTATTTTACGGTGGAAGATTATTGCATTTGAAAATAAATCCACACTAAAACATGACAAACGTTAATCTAAAATACAGAACCAAAGTTCAAAAAATATTTCAGAGGGGAACATCCAAATACTAGCTTTCAGAATTTTACTGAAGTGATTTAATGTTTTTCAGATAAAACTTAATTTCTTTTTACAGAACCACATTGAAACATTTTATCCTGGCTTATGTTACTGAATTGTTTTGCAGTGACCTGCGGGAAATGTAGTTCCCCTATGCAGGCTGAGGTGTTTTGTCAGAGTTGCATGTTAGTTCTATAATGATACTAATATTTTGATTCCCTTTCACAAACCAAATATTGCAATACAAGTTTACTTAACCTGAGGCAAAAATATTTTGATTTCGCTTCCTAAATAAAAAACCAAGCATTTTTGAAGGAACACAGCTTTTCATTCCAAGAATCTCTTTTCCAGCGTAAATGTATTTCAGTGGAATCTTCCTGAGCCATTTCAACTTCCATCCACAATTTCAAAAAGTACAAATTTTTACAACTTTGCTTGCTTGATAAGACCAAACCTTTCTGTGTGTTTTTCTGAATAAACAAACCATTAGTTAGAGCTGTAATGCAGAAAGCAAACCTTTCAACATCGATCTTTTACTGGCCAGTTAGAAAATGTTTGAGGAAATGTTTTGCCAGGTAAATACATTATTGATTATTTTAGAGTAAAATGAGCCAAGAGGATAACTATCAAATAGAATGGGTCAATATTTAAGAACAGTTTTATGAGTTCTGTAGACCTGCACAGGAAAAAAACAATGGCAACGAGATTGTGGTGGCAAATATGCTTAACAAGCGTGGTGTTTCTGATGCTGATGTGACCCATTCCCTTATCTTCTCAGCATATTGCACAATAAAGTAAGATAAATGGCTGGCATGGCCCCTGGAAACCAGCTGGCTTGAAAGGCTACCTGAAAAAACACAGAACTTAAATGAGAATGACAGAGTAAGGAGCCAAAATAACTGACTGCTTAAAACAGCAAAAAAAATGGCCACTGGAATCTTAAATTTGTAAACTTCATACTGCAGCTCAACATTTCAGACATCTCGTGTTAGCAACATGGTAACCTGAGACTGGGATTTGGCCTACTCTGACAAAGGGTCTGTTTGCTAATTGGTGAGGTTGATCCAACTGGAGCATTTGGATGCCCTCAGCACACCAGGGTACGCAGCCTGTTCAGAAATCTGGAATAGATTTCTGGAAGGGTACAGTTTCAGATAAACATAACAGGCATAATTTTCAGCTAGCATAAACTTCTGTAACCCTACTTAAGTGAGAATAACTGAGTCAGTGGATTTCTATGAAGTGATGATTATTTATTTTCACTTCATGTTAAAAATTAAGCTGGAAAACTGGGTTAATGCTGAACGGGTGGGTTTTCCCCCTTCAACTCACATTCATTCAGTCCTGGATGAGCAATTGGTTTTCCTTGATTAAAGGACTGCAGACAGTGTCAACAAAATGCACTTTCTGCGTATTTGCTTTACCTATGGTGCTGAAATCACTCCTGTATTAGTTTTCTGGTATTTTTCATGGTTCAAAGACTCCCACAAAAAAAAAATACTTGAAAGGGGCATCTTGCCGAAATCCTGTTAGCAGAAAGCAATGTAATGAACAAGCCTGTTGTGAAAACCATGCAGTGCTATCATCCGTAAGAATAATCCTGAATAAACTGTCTGATGGCCTGAAGCGCAGACTGTTCTTTGTGGACTTGTGGGTAATTGCCACAGTGAAGAACATGCATATATTAAATTAAAGGTATGATTTTTTAAATTTTTTTTAATGCATTTAACTGAGTAAATCTCATACTTGCTTCACGTACTGTCAGTATAAGGCTTCAGGCACGCTTATAATGTAATAATCGATGCAGTTATACACACAGCCACTGTTCTGTGGCAGGTGACAGCACAGCTTTGCATTAATATCAGGCTATTATTAATAACACTAATATATTCACTTGTAGAGACAGTGCGTCTTACAAAAGCGTTATTATTTTCGAATTGTGTAGTCTGGCTGTTTTCTACACTTCATTGACTAATGCCACATTTGGAAACAGCTGGCCATAGGTGTGTCACCTGTAAAAACAAACATCTTATGACTGTATTAAATTCAACCCTTGATTTTCTCTGCTTGGGTTCTGAACCATGGCTGCTACCACCAGGCAAATTAATAACCATGGGAGTAACGGCAAATACATTGTGTGATCGTGCTGCAGACGGTATGGCTGATTTTTAGATGACGACAAAATAAACTCGTTTATGCTTCAAGAGTAGCAAGATGGCCTCATAGATCAAAAAACCTTTCCATCCTATTTTATAGAATTATGCTGTATTCAGTAAGTATGTTAAATTATATTATCTATAATATAAGGTCATATTACAGGAGCCTGGTGGCTTATGTGAACAGCAAATCACTGCCCTGGTAAAAGAGCTTTGCAAGGAAAGAGCATAAAAATCACCCAAACTGAGAGAGGCAGTGGAAAAAACTATGCTTTGAAATATAGAGTAGCTCGTATCACAAGCCAGCTGGCTGAGAATAAACAGTTTACCATTTTTAATCAGTGGTTATTTTTAGGTGATATTTCTCTTTGTATCATGCAGTCACTATGAGAGAGAGAATATTAATTCCCGGAATATTTGTACACTAGTGTTTTACACAAAGTACATAAAGGACAAGAAGGAGAGTTTTCTAAAAGCAGCTACTGACCTAACCTAAGACAACTTGATTGCAAGCCTTTTTAGGAGCTTTTGAAAAATCACAGCCAAAGGGGTTTTGTTTGTTTTGCTCTAAGCACAGGCAGGAGCATGGACCTGCTGGGGTGTGTAGGAGGTGTCCCCTGGGCACATTATTGGAGTGAAATCTCAGAGGTTACCATGGTGGCTGCCTGGTTGTGGTGCTAGCATGTGCTGCTCTGCCAAGGGAGCAGCTTCTGGTCACCTTGTATGACCTGGGGACAGCCCCAGGCCTTCCCTCCACCAGCTGATCCACCTGTCTCTTGTTCCCAGTCAGTTCGCTTATCTACCTCTTTGGTTATCAGTGTCCACCAGGATGGGCACTGATACAGGAAACCAGAGAGACAGGCAGGTATTTTGGGCAGCACACTAGAGAATGAGACATAAGTGGTAAGCCTGGTTCTTCGGCGGGTGTGTGGTTTACAGACAGGACATTTAGTTCCTACAAATAATTTGCCAAACGTTTCTTAAAAATCCCCTATGTAAAACTGTAAGATCTCTCAAAGTTCCCTGGGATTTATAGCAGCCTAATAATCATAATAAATTACTGTATTAGCACAGAGAGAACATGCATGGAGTGATTAATAGGTTTTTCTCTAAGTCATAGATGAAAATGAACAGCAGAGGAAAGGAAAACCTTCATATTAACTCTGTGGGAGCTCCTGTATTAATTGGCAGATAATCAGGTACAGCTGCTAATAATCATGCAGCTCTTTAAAGCAACACACAGAGCACTGCCAATACAGCCTTAAGAGCTAGAGATTAGAAAGTGTGCAAATATTCTTTGAAATTCAGGTCACTAGATGAAAGTCATGTTTTCTTACAAGCTTACAGATCGCTGATCCTGGGTTCTGCTTATGCCAAGATGTGACAATGTGGGATTTCCTCATGTTGTAAACCATTGCCTTTCCTACTTGCAGGTCACTGAATAGTATCTGTCAGAAGATACTTTTTTTTGTTGTGTCCTGTATCTTGATAATATCAGTCTTCAGAGCACCCAGTCTTCTTGACGGACATTCTGCAGGTTCTTTGTGGGATCTCCTACTGGATATTGTCCTCTGGAGAAACTGCATATCCCAGCTTGCCAGAGCCACCACTGGGTCACACACCACCAGGCAAGTCTAAATATGGATTGTATAGCAACAAAGGATAGAGCTCTTGATTACAATCTTGGAAGCAGCCCAGCAGAAAGCCAGCAAAAAAATCCCCAAACATTTAAAAAACCTACAGTGACTCTAACAACAGCCTCTTGTTCTAGTTGTAACTTGGGGTTTTCCCTCTCAGCTATCAAAGTCAAGGGGCAAATTCTGCAGAATTCCTCCTCCATAGGGCTGGGTTTCTGAGTGCTATCATCCTGGGGTTTCCATTAACTTTAATACCGAAGGGTTTTCTTGTTGCTATTGAATGCAAACTAAGCTTCAAGGACCTCTCTGTCACTTTACTCACTTTGGGTCTTTTTACCTCCTGCAGCTTTGGCGTGGCTGATACATGTTCACATAAGTATTAATGAGGTATCTTTGACACGGAGCATGACAGCTCTGCTTTGTGGAGAGGTTGTGCTGAACTTCTCCTTAAAAGGTCAGCTGAATTGTATTTAGATGTGTTTACGTACTGTTTTGTTGATCCCATAAGTCTGCTTGTGCAACATTTATGTCTTTTGGCTTCATGACACTTTTACAGTGACCATTCCAGCTATTTTGCTGTATGCTAGTCATTTTAGGATTTGTTCTGCCAAACAGAGGTATCCCAGGCTTTGTACTAAGTTGCTTTAAGAAGGGCTTTTGGTACATGTGAGACGCAATTTGTTGCAATCAGTCAAAGCTGTGACAGTTTTCATGTGTGTCTTTACAAAGCTAGCCAGCAGCTGCATTTTTTTCTTCTCTTCAAAATACCATTCTCTGTCTTGGCCTAAATGTTCCTTTTAAGAATATTCATAAATGTGATATGAGTTGAGTGTGAGAGATGTACTTTCTTACCTTGTTTGAGGTGCTTCCTTCTGTTGTTCGCAGCATGCTGATTTATGAACTTCCCCCCAGAAAAGCGAAAGGATAAATAAGCAAATACAGACACTCGTGCAAAAGCTAGTGCTGGGTGTTGCCTGGCGACTAATAGCTGTTAGATCCAAATTAACTAAGCTGCTGTGGAGACACAAGTAATTAGCAAATAGGGACCTCATAAACAGGAAAAAACATGAAGGGGAGATTAACTGAGTTTAGAAAAGGAGGCAAAGGTGAAACGGTAAGATGTGGGTTAAAGTCCTCAAGGTAATCCTTGCTAGTTTTATTTGTTGCTGCCTTATTTACCATGATGATGATAGAATTTCTTTCCTTTCTTTTTTTAAATAACCTCATTTTCTTCTTGGGTGGACCCTATGGTTTGTTTTTTTCTGATAGAAGCATGAAGGGTTTGGATGTAGGTTTTGTAATTTTGTTCCAAATGTGTTATTTTCTTGAGTAGAGCTTGCCCTATTTTGAGCATTTCAAAGGCACAAGTACAATAAAGATCAAAACCATAATTGTATTATTCTTTCAGTGTTTGTGGCTTTTTTTAAAAAAACTTTATTCAGAGCGAGCAGCAGAATCCCTAAATATTGCTTCTTTTTGCTATTTTAGAATTAGCAAGGACTTAAAGCCTGACTGCTTTGGGTTTTTTGGATACTTCAGAAGATGTACGCTGGGAGCTGTCATGTCTTTTCTGAAGGTAAGAATAGTTACTGTGCTTCCTTTGGAGTAGAAGGAGAACCAATGAGCTTTAGCTGACACTAAGAGGTTTCCCCGAGTCAGTGGTTTGTGTGCATCCATGATTTTCTGTAGGAAAAAGGACTGCAATCGCTCAAAAGATATTTGGTGTCACCCTGAAGAAAATAGGCTTTTTTACCTCTTTGAACTGCAAGAGCAGTTTTGAAGGTATCTTAATATTACTGTGATGAAATACACTATAATTTGAGTGAAGAATGAAAGGGCTTTTTCCCAATAACTTAATATACTTTTACTTGCTGAAGGTATGTGCCACAGTTTACATAATAGACAATGCTATGAAGAGATGAGGAGCTTGGTGTATTTAAGACCTTTATAATTCATATCTCTCAGAAGTATGCTCAGAAATAGAAAGCATACTGAAGACAGGTAATTTCAGTCCTGTCATAGGGTCTTGGGATAGCAATATTGAACATTAAAGCAATAGAGATTAAATAAACCCAAAACTTCATTGGAAGCAACTGAAATAGTTTTGTCTGATGTGGTTTTCCTATCAGATGTAATAAAATCTCCCCTATTGGAGCATGTGTGTCTGGGTCAGACCCTCGGGTAACTCTGACGGAGATCCTTGGTGTTTCTAGTTTCCTCAGGTTCTGGGAATCCAGTAAGTTGGAGCTTTATTTTTCTAGTGGAAAAAAGTATAAATTATAATAATTTGCATGAATTGTATGTAATACTTCGCTTATGCCCTTTCCAAATGGAGAAGCATAGCTGTTACATCTATTCATGGACAACTTGCTTGTTTCAAACTGTCCATTATGCCTGCAAGGGAAGATACGAGGTATAAGAACTAGAAATTTTCTCTGACTGATGTTGTGGGATGGTTATTATTTTCCTTTAATTTTAAGTCTCATTACCCTCTTCCTGCTCTGGCTTTCCATCCAAAAGGAGCCTTGAAATGAGTTCACATTCTATAAGCACTTTTCTGTAAACCATGAAAACGGAATCTTTCCATTTGCTCTGTCCTCGTCTTGATACCCAGGAACTGTATTTCTGATTAAGTTTTGAATCACCATAAGAGACATTGGTAAGTTATACCGTTCTTATGGCTGTTCATGAAAACCTCAATATAAATCCACCTGGGAGTTACGGGGGCAGAGAGGAGAAGAAACTCTTGTCTCCAGTGCTGGAGGTGCTGGCTGGGACAGGAAGCAGACAAGGTTAGCTGTTGCCTGCCACCCTGGAGCCTTTTCTTTGTAAATGTCCTACTAAGTCAAGCTGGGGTCATGCAGAGACACATGAGTGCATGGGGAGCTTGGGAAGGGCCCTCAGGTGTCACAAGGAAACCTGAGGCTGGACACTGGGCTCACCTGGGATGAGAAGCAGAATGAAATGTCTAACACTGGGTGACCTCATTCTGGTAATGAGGTTGTGAAGTGAGAAAAGTGCTACATGTCACATATTGAAAGGAAAACTCTTTGCACCTGCAGCTTCAGCCCAGGAATGATGAAATGATGGTGATAAATGTACTGCTCGTGGGGAGGCCCAAATAAAAATCCTGCAAGCTGAAATTATAGACTTGTGGTCAACTACCTATGGCACATAAAATAATTTTTATAAGACTTTCTGAAAGTTGTACTTAACTGAGAGATGTTCTTGATGGTAGGAAAATGGCAAAGCAACTTTATTGTCTTTGCTTTTGCTTTCTTCTTCTTGTCTCAGTTCCACCTCATCTAACACTTCCCTTTTGTTAATCACCCAGACAGCACCGTTTTCCTAGCACCTACCAACCTGTAAGTCTCTCTCTCTTTCCACCTGCTTCCTTAAAGATTAGTTTCATGTCATGATCCACCAAAATAGTCCATCTAACACCTAGCTGCAGAGATTGCAGTAGCAGTTTCACATTGCCAACAAAATCCCTTCAAAGCCGGAAATTGTTTTCTTTATGTGAGTGGCAAGGCAATTACCGAGCTGAGTGACATGGGCAGAGGAGTGCATTTACACTAGAAGCTATTGCTACGGCAGAAACTTCTGGCAGGAAAGCAGTGACTGACTGACATCCTTTGGCTTATTATTATGGGCCTTGTGTAAATGAAGTAGAAGCAATGACTGTTACTGTGTTTCTAATCAACAAAGTGCTATGCCAGTAATTAGGTTTCAACTGACTTGCACCTCCTTTCTAGGCATTAATTGGAGGAATATATGCAGATTGCTGGTTAATAATAGAACAGTTATAGTTCTATAATCACTTTCTCCATGTTCATCAATTTGTTTGATTACTTGTATGGCAAACATTTGATCCTGCATGTGTCTATTTAGCTATCAGACTGTTTTATAAACCTCATTGTTTATCAAGTTAGTGACATCTTAAAGTGCTGTAACTTGCAGAGCCTAATAGCAGCAAATGTAGAACTTTATTTTGCAAAATAGACAGAGCGAGACCTTTCAAAGAAAGCTCCAGATTGTCCAAACCACATATGGATGTCAGAGATGGGAACAGTGTGAGCTGTATGCTGAACCTATTTTAAACTCCCACTCATGATTTCCAAATGCAGCACTCTGACAGAGAGCAGGCTTAGAGAATTTTGGGAACTATAGTGCTTGTGTAAATAAAGGCTCCAGAAATCTGTTTTGGCAAAAGTGTTAATAATTATCATATTAGCTGTTTATGGTTGTGCAACTAAAACTGGAACCTAATGGGTATGTGCAATTAGATAATTGCTAACTGCAGAACACAAGTACAGTATCTACCACCCAAAGAGACCAAAAAGTTTGCAAAGGTATTTTCATTGTTTTGTAAATAGTGATACAGGCCTCCGTGAGGGGAAGAAATAGCCATGTATTGCATAGTGGCAGATGCATGCTTCATCTAATGACCCACATCAGCTACTTTGTGGCCCTTGTGGCCACAAAAGCCAAATCCAAATGCATTTTCCCATACCTTTCAGTAGGCGTTGCTTACAGGAGATAGGCTCTGCACTAGTGCAGGTTTCAGTCTGTTCTGCGCCCACTCATTTGCAGCTGTCTGGAATATACCGTCTGGCCACATATTAACAAATTGTCAAGTGTGTTAGTGAACTAGGAACCAAACACCCGTCCCCTGTGCCTGGGCTTTAGTCTGTGTATCAGCCCTCCATAGATGAAGTCCTGTCCTTGGGATTTCTCTGCGGTGTGTTCTACTTCCTCTTTTTTAGTGGACCAAAGATAAAGTATTCGGGCAGAGACAAAGCAACCAATCTTTTTATAAAAGAAACTGTGTTATTAGGCTTAGCTAAGCTGCTTTCTTATACCTCTTGGGGAAAGAGAAAACTGCTTGGGAACAATCATGGCATTGGAGTGGGAACAAAGAATTCAGCAGAAATCCAGATGTATGTTTTATTTATATTAAAGTGAAATACTGTTTCTTATAACAGCTGATTTGAGGTTTATACATAAAGCCTCTAGACAGTTCTTTATTCACTAGGTGACCATCATACACAGGAGTTAGCTGGTTTGAAGTTTTGTGCCTTTGTGATTGCATAGGACTACTGAGTGCTGCCCTCCAGCCTCCTTATCTAGCAGGGAAAAGGGAACTTGCTTAATTCTGGTTTTCCCCCTGTTACATCTTTATACAAGTGACTCTCCGTAAACTTGCAACTTGTTTCTAATCTGTTTCTTGCAATATTGCCTTGAGAGAAAACATCAAGTAGCTCTAGAGAGAAAGCTCGCCTGGAGGTAAAAAGCCTTGATGCTCTGTTGGTGTCCATTTCTTCCTAGTCCCCATTTCTATGACTTTCCAGCAAGTAGATTTATTTTATATTTGAATTGCTGCTGGAATTCACACCACTGGGCAAAGTCTGGATATACCACAATAAGCAATGGCTTGGGAGTGGCTTCAGAGAGGGGGCTCTTTCTTGAATACCAGCTGCTTGCCAGTAGCTCACAGTAAAACTCGCAGCCAATGTAGGTGCTTGCTGATATCTCTTCTTCCTTTTGGAGGTACAAAGCTGGGTACATTTAATGTAGATTTAATGATACCAAATGGTGCTTATTAGGCTTGTTTTCATCATCATTCTTGTAAGACCACAGTGTCTGAATGTGTTATGATCTCTGAAGTTATATCCTCAAAGGTAGGAAAGTACTGTTATACCCATGGAGGTGAAGCTTCAGCTTCTCATTTAACTTTAAAGATACCAAAGTCAGTTCCCAGTATTGTCAGAGGGGAGACCGCTACCTTAAGAGTGTCCTTAAGAGGACAGTTCAGCCTGCTCTCCCTTGCATATAAAAGGAGTCTTGCAGAATTATAGACCTAGCTGAAGTCTACCTGTTATCTTAAAGAAAGATGAAGATAAATGAGGACGCCAGACTCTCAATACCTCAATTATATAGAAAAGCTGCAGCCAAAGTCACCAGACTCTCTTTCTTGCACTAAATCAAAGTGAACTGTGATTTAAGCAATAATCTTTGTACGTAGTGATGCTCTATAAAATAACTACAGAAAATGAAAGGAATCTAGCCTAATGCTGAAAGACAAGAAAATGGGTGGTGTGGTAGTTCTGCTGGGTATTGCAGGCCCTCTTTGCCTCAGTGGAGATTTGTGTTTTAGAAGAAATTGTTAAAACTGTCTTGGGCACGACTGGGAATTTTCATTATAATGACAGGCATTATACTGAAAGCACTGGGCATTTAAGGTTCTTATTCACTGCCCACAGAATTGCAGAAAATTTAAAGATAAATAAATAAATGATTGTTGACTGGTAACAGCTGGCCATAACTTTTTCAGCCAACAGGCCTGAGCATCTTCTCTCTGTTTCTTCTTGATCATTGCCTTTAGCTGATAACATACAGTTTATTTGTCATGGAGCCAACCCAGCCTACCATATGCTTAAAATGTCTTTTCCCACTCATCTCTCTGGTGCAAGCACAAGCTGCTTGCGCCATGTTCCGGTAGAGGTAGGAAACACCCTCAGGAAATGTATGTGCAAAGACAGAACAGACTGTTGAGTAAAACGCCAACGTTGACTTCAAAATGCTTGCCTTGACATTTCTGGTATATCCAGTTTATGCCAAAACACCATCACATCCTTCCAGATATAACATGATCTGCAAATATTAACTATGTGATTTATTAAATGCTAATAAAAAGACGTATCCTTTCATGTACAGGCTTTCTACTTTCTTCTTGTCTATCTGGATTACTTTTCCTCTGTCCCCTGTGACAGTTTGTTATCCTGTAACTTCCTTGCAGTTCAAAAGGAAGAAGGTGGCCAGTTCAAACATTAAGACTTTTGCTGAGACCACATATTGTAGCTAGAATGGAAATATGAAGAAATTATTGTAACACTATTTTAATACTAGATTTTTAAAGAAAATAAGCTTTCTTATTTTACTTAGAACACTACCTCAGAACCAGTGGGGAAAAAAAGCCCCCACATTTTCCCCAGATCTTCACCCTCCTTTGCACTTTGGTGTGCTGAGCTGCTGACACAAATGAATGTGTGAATACATGCCAGTTATTACTTTTTTCCTGAAAGGATATCTTGTTTTAGCAGATGATTTTGGTCTTCTGTTATGTACTATTAGGCATGTGCATATTTTCCTGTCACAATGCTCAGGTATCCTGGGTATAGTTTTGATGGCTGATATATTTTGGTCCAAACTTTGACTTTCAATGAAATTGTAATTCTGTTTTATGCCAGTTGCTGAGCATCCCAGAAGTAAAATTTTCTGACTTTTGGTCATCTAAGTAATTCTGAGGGTTTAGTGATGTATAGGACTAGTGGAGGGTCTCTGCACAGGCAGGAATAGATTCGGAGGAAGTGATTCTGTAGACAAGACTGCATTAAAAAGGTACTATATCATAGGCTGGATATAATGTTTTCTTATTCTCTGCTGGAGCATACGTTGAATGTTTCATATCTGTTTGATGTTTCATATCTTCTGATCTACGGACAAAAAGCTGAAATCTCTAGCCATTTTTCTAGAAAGTAACTTCACTTTTCATATATACCGAGGAGTTTCCTTAGGCTACCGTTCAGTAGGCAGCTGCTTTTCAACTTCAAGATGGCTACAAATCCAGGGATGGGGGAGAAGCTAAATATTTCTTGAAAGCGAAGGAAAGAAATTGATCTGCCTGTTAGACTTCTGTCCTCTAGTCATTCCCTGGATCTCCCCGACAGCAAACTACAAAACTGAGTAATTTTCCTGATACCAAGAGAAAATGCAATATCAAAGAGCATTAATTTACATTTTGCTATTGTTACTTAAGTATAAAGATATAGGTTGGCATGGAAGGTGCTCAGAAGAGAAGATTCTCTGTCCACCACTCAAAGTAATCAGTCTTAGTCACTAACAGACTATGTGAATTTTGTTGAAATGACTGAACCTGAATCAAATAACTGTTCATCAAATGACTGTTCTGAATCAAATGAGTTTTAAGCCCTTCTGCAAAAGGATACTTCCCAGCCTACTCAGTGTCTTCAATACCTCTGAGGAATGAGGCATCTTTCTTTTTGAGGTCACATAAGTTAATCAAGGAAACTTGTTATAGCAGCTTGTTTTTGTGAGGGTTTTCATTCCTGAAATCACAAAATGTACCATAGCAGTTACCTCTTTAGTCTATTTTTTCCTTACAATCCTAAATAACTCTGTCATTCACATTGGATCTTTGCAAATGTGGTAACTCTCTGACTATTTACTATTCTGCATTGAGAGAGGACAAAGATTTCATTAGCAGAAGTTTAGTAATACCACTGCAGAATGACTTATTAACTTCTAACTGGCAATTAGTATTTATTATAATTACATATATATTTTTTTTTTCATTTATATGAGATGTCAGTGCTGTGATAACCCCCAGGTTCTGGGAAATTCAGGTGTGGATACTAGTTGGGGTGTGAGGAGGAGGGGTTCTTATGTCTAGAATCTACAGTCAGAGGACAGTTTCCATTGACATCAGTAGGCATCACTATCATTAATTCCACTTTTAGTTGAAGATTTTTGTCCCAGAAAGCTGTGTGACCCTTTGTGAGCTTGTAAACGGATGCATTTCAGTGGTGTGTACCAGGTCTCTTTTCCTTGAGATGCCTACCCTCAGTTTCAATGGACTGACGTGATTTTCTTTCAGGGATGTTGCTTACGGGATGCCTCAGGCATCCTAAACTTTGTCAATATAAAGGGGAAAAGAGGAAGGAGAAATTGGGCACCTCTATATAGAACTAAATAGTAAGAGGATAGATGCATGCTCTTTTACAGTGTTTCTATGTTACTGTTAATATTCTTTGTGTCTAAAGTACCTTGTGGTACTTGAAAATAAAAAATAGTAGCTTACCTGGATTATTTTTCCAGTTAACAGGCTTATAAATTTCCTTACAATTACTTCGCTGTCTTTTCTGTCCCATTTGATTTACCCATGACTTCCTGACCATATTTTTAGCTTGTACTTGATCTCACATTGATGTCTCTATGTGAATTAACTGATTAAATTCTGGCTTTCAGAACAAATATTTGTTTTAGGCTTAACTTTTCCCTTCCTGCCTGTGTCTCCAAACAAATGTAGCCTGTGTCCTACTAGTTGAAGAATATAATTCCAAAAGAAAAAAATAAGAATGGAAATCAAATTATACCTCCATTTAAAAAGAAAAAAAAAAATTATTTTCTGGAGTGCTAGTTATCCTTTTGTTTGCATATATGCAGTGTGTTAGAGTGGCAGGAAACCCCAGGATTTATAGATTAACCACTGCCCATTGCTTACACCAGCAACGCTGTATTGTGCTGAGTGTACTGGTCCTTTGCTTTCTGGAAGTAAAAAAAAAGAGATAAAGACTAACTTGTTTCCCTCTAGAGTCAATCTGTGCTGCTCACTATTTCTGAGTCCTCATCATCATTCCCACCAGCCTTATTGGTAGGACTGTGTTCAAGAGCAGGCTTAGCTGGCTTTATGGGGTGCACATCAACTCTAAAGCCTATGCATTGAAATGCCTTGTTTATGTAGAATGTGACATAAGGAATGGCAGATTTTGCCCTTTTTGACTACAATAATATATATATACTGTATAAACCCAGCTTTTTCTGTGGTGTGAACTATAACATAACTGAAGAACTATAATGCAACTAAAAAGATTCACTGAATGGAGCTGAAATATATGAAACACCTTATCACATTAAGTAAATGGTAGTGAAGTGCAAAAATGTTATGTAGCACTGTGTTTGTCAGTAAAGTATATCTGAAGGGCAAGCAAGAGCTGTCGTCTTCTCTTTTTCTTTCCTTCTCTGCTCCCTCATTAATATCAGGAGTTTTAGAGTCTGAATTAACTTTTCATAAACTTGTTACCCTTGCCTGGTTAAGAGGAAGTAGCTAGGCAGTCATCAGTCAGGTGGGGAAGGACTGGCCTCTGTTCCTCTTTGGAACAGAGATCCTTGATGATGTACTGTCAACTCCCAAGTCAGTTTTTGGAACGGCGTTTTGTTGTGGTTTGGTTTTGGTTGGTTGGTTTTGTTTGGTGTTTTTTTTCCCCTGTAGGGCATTGTACATTTTCATGTTGGTGGCTTTTTTATCTCAAGTCCTTGAGCTGCTAACTCTCCTATCTCAACAATCTTACCTTTGCCTACAATTTTACTTTTCTTATCTTAGATGACTCCACTCTATTTGTTTTTCACAGCTCATTCTCACAATGTAGCGATTTTCTCAGAAGTTTGAGTCAAGGTTACACAGCTGTTCTGTATCAGCTGGCCTTGGATCACAGACAGCTGAACCCTGGAGATTATGAACAGCAAAATGAAGACAAGAAGTTAATTCAGCTGTCTTAGTTCTAATAAAAAACAAATGGTTTGGGATGAAACAGTAGAGCAATTGCTTCTTTCCTAGTCATGTAGCACCAAAGTTCTAGTCTGAATAAGTCTAGGTCATTTGACCAAGGATCTTTTAACCAGGTTAATTAGTCCTGAGAAGTAAAAATAGGTCTGAGATAATAGTTGTCTGATCCTTGTTCTAGTCCTTCTGTTGGTGATGCTTGAAAAGGGGCTCTAGCCCAGCCTTGCTCAGAGCCACTAATGGGGATGCCTGTAGGGGCACACAGAAGTGATGATGATGGACTCATGACAATCCCATTGCTTTTTGTCCCACTATCATGGTTGTTTTCTCTGGCAACAACACCTCTTTACAGAACTGAAATGGGAAATGAAATTCTTTTTCACTCAAGCTCTTTAGTAAGTTTGGGCTAAGATACAGAGGGTCCTGCAGCAATATTTAGACACAGCCACATCTTCAGATTAATTTACAGAATGTAGCTAATTACAATGACAGCTTTTTTGCTTGCTTTTTTCCTGTAGCTTCTGTTTGCAGTACTTTATGGCTAATAAAACTGTCAATTTTCTTTTACTTCAATAAAAGGTCACCCCTCGACAACAGCCCTGTGCCTTATAACAGCTACTGCCTTTATTAATATTTAAAATGTACACAGTGATATTTCCAAAAGGTCAGACTTTTAAAAGACATAAAATGTCATGCCTAATTCTTCTCCCTCCCAGCCTTTTTCTCTGCTTCCTCTTCCCCATCCACTGTTTAAATGTTCAATTTCAGATGCAGTATTTAGCATGGCTTGTGTTAAATCCAATAAACATCAAGTGTTTCCCTGTTGCACTACTACAGAGAGGCACAGGATAAATTTGTCATTGATTCACAGTCCAACAACTTGTGTATGTAGTTTCCAATTCTGACTGTACCATAGATTCCCTTGAGTTAAATGAGTCATTTGTTCTGTCAGTTCATGATTCAAGAATACATTTAAGCCAGTGCCTACCTTTAGGTAGGGAGGGTCAAGAGAATATTGAGGCTTCAGCTGTAAATAAGACCTTAAAATTTTTCTTCCCTAAGGCTTCTGTTCTTTCCATCTAACAGCCAGTCTACAAAATGGGGAAGGTAATACTTCCTTCCTCCTGTCCTCAGCCCTCTTTAGGTGGCAAACTCTATATAGAGGCACAGTTTCTCCAACTGTATTTATATAAAGCAGCAGCCTCCTCTGCCTGAAAGAGAAACGAGAAGGGAAAGCATGTATATTCTGACCTGGCCAGTAGACAGAGGAATTTTGCCATAGAAAACATGATCACTAGGGCCTCAGAAGGTCTTTCGATCCATCCTTTGCCCAAAGACAGGATTAAATGAGTCTCTTTCTTAGTCCTGGAAGAAGCTTGTTCATCCTGTTCTTAAAAACCTCTGGGCAGGATGACATAGCCTTCCCTGGCAGAAGCTGAAGTCACAAACTATATGTTGTGGGTTGGTTGTTCGCTCCACCTCATAGATGTTACCTTCCTTTTTTATTTTTTTTTTTTTAATTTGCTCAAAGGGCAAAGATTGCTTAGAGGACTGTTTTCTGGCAAATCATCGGTTCTTCACTCATATTGCATGATATATAAGCAACATCTAGGCTCAGAGGAGCCTGGCTCATGAGGCACTGGATTATTTTTGCAGTGTCTTCAAAGAAATCTGAGGTGCAACTGGACTATCCAAATTCAATGGTGTTCCCTATTTCTTGTCAAGGTTCTGCTGTTGCATGGCCTTTCATCTTCTAGACTGTGACTGGTTATAACATCCATCTGAAAGCATTCAGACCAAATTTCATTTTCAGAACAGAATGAAACACTGAGGAGCTCTTGTTTGTCATTCAGTTAATCTCTCTGCTTTTTTCCACATGTTATGGTAGCACATGAAGGTGCTTTCAGAGCTGGTCCCTGACCAGTTACTTCACATTAATCATTATATCTCTCTTGCTCTTTCTATCGCACATCCACTTTTTTGTCATGAGTTTTTTGTATAGCTGGTTATTTTGCGATACTTAACACTCTCCAGGATGAGACAGTCCAAAAGCAGAAGCAAAGGGCTGCTACACAGCCATCAGTTTCCAATAATAAATTACCCAGTGCAGATCTGTCAGTGCACACACTGGGGGAAAATGTCCAATGGACAGAGTTCAAGCTAGGGAGGAGTAGCTGCTGCCATTCCTTACTACCCGTGACTGATTGTCAGCAGATTGTTATTCAGGCTTTTCCTTCTTTCAAAGAATATGGTTCACTTTTCATGACGACGTGAGAAAAGTACTTTCTATGCTGAAAAGGATTAGAGCTAGTATCCATCAGTCTAATTTTCTAGAAGGTAATTTCAAATCCAGCTGAGAGTCACAAATAAGATTTTTGTAGGTCTGCAATTTGTTTTTTCTTTGTTTTAAAGGATTAAGGTGATCCAACGAATAGTGCATTGGTCATGATCATGCAATTTAGGTAGAAATATGATTTCCTGCTCTGATTTCTACCTAATTTTTCAGCATCCAAAAATCCACAGGCAATGTGCCAGGTTAAACATCTTGCATTGAGTCTAGCTTGCTAGTCACAAAGTTAGTTGTCTGTCTGCCCCAGTAAGGCGAAGCTCAGTTGGCTGGAATTATGGGGTGCTGATAGCACTGATTTCCATACAGAGGGCTAAGGTGTTTCCTTAAAAAAAAAAAAAAAAAAAAAAAAAAAGGCATGGGGGGGGAGGTAAAGGACAGGTCACCCACCTTGGGTGTAATATCAGATCGGTCTACCTGGTGATCATGAAGTAGGAGGACTGGATCAATAATCTCTTCAGCTGAAAGAGATTCAAACTAGCATTTCTCAGTTCCCAAGGGAATGCCCCGTTTCAGCCTATAACCAGGTGATCAGAGTCACCTGCAGATGTAGAGATGGAAGGAGTAGGAGTAAACACAGCATTGCGCTCTCAAAGCCTCAGGACAGCACAGTATGTTGCTTAAAAGAAGGGAATGGCTGTCTGGAGCAGTAGTTAAATGCAGAAAGGGTCTGTGGGACTCAGTCTAGCACATGCATCTACTTCAGGCTACATGTAAGTGTATCATGGTTGCGGTGTGGGGAGGACAGTGTAATTGAATTTTAAACATTCGTTTCTTTTTCAGTTTATTAGATGGCTATGCAGCCACCTGCAACATCTTCCTCCAGCGTACTGACTTACTAATCCATTTTTAGGTGCTAAAGTCTCCTTGCGTTTTGTACAGGGTTATTAGACAACTAGCCTGAGTTGTAAGTTTTCCTGGTTGTCCCTCATGAATCTGAGTCAAAGCACTGATGCAGTACTTAAGTTTCACCTAAGGATAGTGTGGTGAAGTGTGCTTTGGAAGCAATGTAGAAAACTATTGATCATGATCTAGGATATAAGGAAGTGACATTTAATGTTAAGAATCACTGGAGCTTTGAAAACTTTTTGTGGTGTTGTCGTCAGTAATGTATTCACAGGATAATTTGTAGAAAGAAATGCTTTATCTACATGGATTTTGCCCTAACTGTGCTCAGGACCCAGTATTAGGGAACTGTTCTCCCTAGTACTCCTTATTGATGTTATAAATACCAGTGTAAGAATTTCAGTCCCTAAAATCTTCAAAGGAGGGAACTGGTGATGAATAGTGAGTAATGAGCACAGCTGGAACTGTTTGAAATCAGGAGCATAGTGATGTTTGATTGTGATTTTACTGAATGTAATCTACTATTTGTGAGCTTTGCAATTTTAACTCCCTTGGGTTTTACAGCTCTACTGATTCATCTTTAACTACTTTGCTAGTAGTACAGTTGAAAATGTATCTGTAGTGATGCTGGTATAATATATTCTTAATGAAAGAATAAATATCTATCTGAGTGAATATAGCTGGTGCGTTCCAGTCAGGAAGAGCCTTTGCACAGCCCAGTGAAAGGTATCAGTGACTAGAACAAAGCAAATTAGAGATCAGTGATTTTTTTGATCAGAACTTCTTGAAGTAACTAATCTGGTGAGAGTAGTGCTTTTTGCAGATGTAATTGTTATTCCACCAGCCTCTTCATTTTAGGGAAGGAAGCAAGAAAAAAAAAAAGGTAAAAGTCTAAATAGTTCATGCTTTATTTTTTGTTCTCAAACTAATACTTGGATTTCTCTTAACTGAAGTAGCTTTTTTGAAGATTTTCTTTAACGAAGTGTGGAGTTTAGAATTGTAATGAAGTGCTTCATTTAGAATTACTATTTATTTATGTGTAATTTCTCAAATTTTAGGTTTGCTTATCACTGTAAGGGTTTGTCCTTTGTGTTAGGTAAACCGTATTTCTTCTCCCCTCCCAATGCACAGTAAACCAAAGTATTAATTGCTTTTTTGGACAAATCAGGTGAGCTTAGCACATCAATACTGCAAAACTGCTCAGAATTAATAATTAAATGTGATAAGCAGTGCAATCACTGTAGCATGGCAGTGACAAACATATTCACAAGACTTCACAGCCCAATCCAGAGTTACAAAAAATTAATGACAGCTCTGGTGTAAGTTATCTCTGAGTACATGCTAACTGTATCTTCTGTCTCTTTTCTTAGTCTTCAGGAGATCTTTAATTCATAATGTATGGGGTAGAAGATGGTAAAGTAATGAATAGTATCAGAAAACAGGCAACTCCTCTGTTTTCAAGTCATGTAAGAGTAATATATATATATAGAAATTATTTCCCTACTTGTTTTTTTCCCATGCTGCTTCTTCTAAAGAAACACACAGAAAACCTCACAGAAATGCACCATCTTTCAATTAAATCTCCTGAGTGATAATCCATCTTAAATAATGTGTTTCTTTTTTGCAGAAGTGAGGTTTAGTGATAGCTAAGGCCATCTGTATAAACAGAATATCTGAGACCACTCCACCTGAGGACAGATGTGGTCCTCCCCCTGCTATAGAGCTCAATGCTGTATTTACTAGCTTGCTCACAAAGCAAATTTATCTTGCAATTATGCTCATTGCTACATAATCAAAATTAATATAAGCGAATATAGTTACTGCAGGGCTTCAACAAAGGAAAGGCATACTTGTTCCCATTTTCCACTTCTTAATTACTAGTATTTTTTTTTTTTTAAGATAAACAGAACTCTTGTCAGCAGAAGCAGTTTTCTTACATGAGTAGTAAAAGAGAGCGAGCTAAGGTAAGCAGACCTGAATCAACAGAACTGAAAGGTTACTGCAAGCACACATGCTCCTGTTTTTGAAACCGAAGTCAAAATTTATTTTAGCCAATTCATCTCAATCGGAGTCTCCTTTCTTTAGAGATTAATTTAATACTAGAAGGGAGTCAGTTCATTTTCCTCCGTTCTTTTATTCTGCTCAGCTGTGTTTCTTATAAGAAACTGTGACCAGCAGAACAGCCAAGGGCAGTTGTAGGGGAGAAAGATCCAGTTGTGGTGCATTGATCAAAGGCTGAGGAAACAATAGTTTAGTAGGGAAAGAAGCAAAGCCAGGGAATAGTTCTGCAGGGCTTGTCCCCTCCCTGGCTTGCATAGAACTGGAAATCCCAAAGTCTGTGTTATTGCTAAATTGTAATAACCTGACTGAAGGGACCCTAGAACCAATTTGAAGCTTCTCCAGAGAAAAAAATCCCTCCTTCTCTAGTGAAACATTCTGTGCTGTAAAGGATATCTGAGGAAGGAGCTTGCCCCTGTTGGCAAAGTGCTATATCATAGACTCCAGTAACTTAGGACAGTTTACGATGGAAAGACCAGAGTGAGAGAACTTTAAAAATTGCTCATCTAAACAGCATATGCTTGTGTTTTGATTTCCTTTGTATCACTTGCCTGAAAACCGATCTAAATGTTATCTTAAATAATGATTGGATGTATAATGTATTTTTTTAATTTTGGTACTTCTTACTTTTTCCAATATTTCCAGTTTTTCAAGGTGATGGAAGCTTGTGGATGATAGAGGATTGTGGTTTTATTTATGTGACTAAAATGGCAACTCTCTAGGACTAATTCTCTGAAATTGATTACTTCAGATGGGTAGAGCCACAGTCAAAGAGACGCTTTATGCGATATTGTTGTGGCGTTTTCTCCAGTTATAATACTTCGATTCAGTCTTCAGCTAACGGGTCTCATCATCAGTGATTCAGTCTAAACTTCACTGGCAAGAATTACAATGCAATTCCTGGATTGGGATGCACCTTGCCATAAAGGTATTTACATTACTGTTACAGGATAATTCTCGTTCTGTTATATATTTTGCATTTCCTAGTATAGGTGAATCTTGGTTACTATCACTATCAGCATCTTCTATTTTATTGCTGTTCTGCCTCATGTTTTTTGTGTTTTGGTTTTTTTTTATAATCAGCAGTTTAGTTATGCCTGTAGCGTTGCCGCTAGTTCCCAGATTTTATTTTTTTTTTAATCCCTTGATATATAACAATATACTTATTTTCTTGGAAGGAGTTCAGCTTTACTCCTTAGTGTATCAGGGAAAATCACTGTCAAAATATATGAAATTGTCATTGTGTACCACAGTATATAGAAAAGGGTTCTTCAACAATTTTCTGTCTAGAGACTGTGAGCTGCTTTCAGCCGGCTTACTGATAGTTTGCTGATCTCTGTATTATACCAGCATCTGGGAGTTGGCATTTCAGTAGCTGTGAAGGAAAATATCTGTGTGGAGACTGTTTTTGTCACCAAAACCAATCTAAACCAAAGGAAAAAGTACAGAACCACGATGTATCATTGGAAGGAGATATAATCATAGAATGGCTTGGGTCGGAAGGGACCTTTAAAGGTCATCTAGTCCAACCTTCCTGCAGTAAGCAGGGACACCTTCAACTAGATCAGGTTGCTCAGAGCCCTGTCCAACCTGACCTTGGATGTTTCCAGGGATGGGGCATCTACCACCTCTCTGAGCAACCTGTGCTAGTGTTTCACGACCCTCCTTGTAAAAAATTTCTGTCTTATATCTAGTCTGAATCTTCCCTCTTTTACTTTAAAACCATTACCCCTTGTCCTATCACAACTGGCCCTGCTAATAAGTTTGTCCTCATCTTTCTTATAAGCCCCCTTTTAAGTATACTGGAAGGTTGCAATAAGGCTTCCAAGGAGCCTTCTCTTCTCCAGGCTGAACAACCCCAACTCTCTCAGCCTTTCCTCATAGAAGAGGTGCTCCAGCCCTCTGATCATCTTTGTGGGCTTCCTCTGGACCAGCTCCAACAGGTCCATGTCCTTCTTATGTTGGGGGCTCCAGAGCTGGACACAGGACTCCAGGTGGGGTCTCACCAGAGTGTAGCAGAGGGGCATAATTACCTCCCTCAACTTGCTGGCCACACTTCTTTTGATGCAGCCCAGGATACAGTTGGCTTTCTGGGCTGTGAGAGCACACTGCTGACTCAAATCCAGCTTTTCATCCACCAGTACCCCCAAGTCCTTAGCAGAGCTACTCAGTCCCTTCATCCCTCAGCCTGTATTGATACCAGTAGTTGCCCTGACCCAGGTGCAGGACCCTGCACTTGGCCTTGCTGAACCACATGAGGTTCATTATAAGTAACGAACAACTGCATTTTGGGTAAACAAATATGCATCCTTTTCCTTTTTAGGCCTGTATAATGCCTCCATAATGGTATCAGGGCCTATATGAATAGATTATAAATTTCAGATTAAATATAATGACAAATATTACTTTTTATTATATTTATATTTATATATATGTAATATATATATTAATATATATTAATATATTATAAAGTAAAATATTACTTTACCCTGCTGAAAAGACAGTAATCTCCAAGGTGCCTGACAGAATTCAGATAGTCTGAATTTAATTATGAGTTCTGTCATAACCTTAAAATGTTATTACCTCTACTGCATGTTCTTTCCTTTCTGCATTGCCCACCTGACTTTGCTCAAAAAAATTTTTGTGGAAATAACTGTCAGTTTTAGTTTAGTAATAGTGTTGAAAGCTGGAAGGAAAACAAATGTTCTCTATCAAAAAACAGTGCTTTGCATTTTTAAGAGAACTAAATGTTTAACAGAAGGATTTGAGGGTGACTAAGACCATTTGTTCTCTAAAAACAAGCTACTAGGATTTTAAATGATAAGAAGTTTCAAAATATTACAAATCAAAACACTGAAAAGGTTTTCCTTTCATGACTTTTCTTGACATTCTTACTCATCTTATTTAGAAATAGCAAAGTGCTTCAGATTTCCCCAGAACTTTTTTTTTTAAGCTGGTAGGGAAAAAAAAAAGCCAAATCCCATTATTTCCATTCAAAAGAAAAAAAACATCAAAGAAGTCATATATTTTGTTTATGTTTTTATTGTTGCCCAGTGGCATCACCCACTTTATATGATTCACTGCGCTACTGGTAGATTACAAATAATTGAGGATTGTACTGGGAGGGACTTTGGCAAGTGAGGGTAAGCTTGGTGGGTATTCTTGCTCATTTTCTTTGTTTTCAGTTAAGCATTTTTAATAGTTAATCCAAATGCAGTGCTCAGAAAAGTAGTGGATCACTATCCTATTCTGGAAGCTGGCAATTTTGAAAAGAGTTGTTTAACTATCTGCATGTACCTCTGGTAAGGTGCTTCAAGGCTGACCTATGAAAACTTTTTCTTCTATCCTGACCTTTTCCAAACAGATGATATTGGCATACATAGATAACAAACTGTGCAGATTGGCTTGGTTTTTCTTGAATAGACTGAGAGCAACAAGTCTAGTGAGTGGTATATTGAATTTTGATTTGAAACTGAAGCCCCAGGACAGGGAAGGTTATTTGACTGCTTCAAACCCACTGAAATGCCAGCTTCCACAAGAAGATTAATTTGATGGAGGAAAAAATAAAATAAAAATCAAGAGCCTGCTATTATAGCTTGAAGATTGAACTGAGACAGGCCTTGTCATCTGTAGCCAGCCAGGTTTCTTTCACGTTTGGATTTCGCTACTTGAAAATGCTGAATTAGTCCATCTGTTCACATTTAATTTTTCCTCTCTGCTGGGACTTCAGTTGGTCTTCTTGCATGTCACTCAGGCACATTTCCAAAGCATCTACATGTAAAGTATTCATTGCTTTCTCCTAAAATAGCAAAAATGATGCCTGTTATCTTTAGCTAACAACAGCCTTATAGAATACTTTGTAGTAAAGGGAACATCTGTCCCTAGAATGTGTGCATACTTCATCTGTGCAATGCCTTTAGTTGTGTTAGATTAATATTTTCTTAAGGAATTAACTGTAAACTCTGTACTGGGTACTGTTGGTACCCCAGATTTTTTTAGCTACACTGAAAGTGTTCATTCTTTGAGTAATATTTCATTTGAATGAAGAACAACAAGGATAATCAAGTGGAGCTTGTATACGCTTTAAAATAGAAGAATTTAAGTGGCTTATAGAGGACTGAATGAACCATGGAAGAAGCCAAAAAAAAACCCCACAAAACAAACAACAAGGAAAAAAAAACATCCAGAGCCAAATCCGCTGACCCATGAGAAATTTCCCTTAGTGTATAGTAGGACTGAGATATTCAGCAGTTGTCACCATGATCTGAGGTTGTCTCACCACTTCAAGTGATTGTGGCTGTTAATTTTCCAGCAAAATATGATCTATATGAGGAGTATGAAAACATAATGTGATATTCATTTTACCTGGTTTTAGCAACCCTAAAGACAGGAGCTAGTTTAAACTGATTTACACAAAGAGGTAAACGCTCCCAGAGAATGTTGCACTCTACCCTAATGTAGTATAAAATCACCTCTGAAAGTGCTCACCTCTCTCCTGTTATTACAAAGGGTCCTCAGATGATAAGGTTGTGTTTGACCACTAGCATAATCAAATGTGATAAAGCTGAATCCATTTTTTCCCCGACACTCATAACAAGCTTTAAAGACAAGGACTAAAATTGAGTTACTTTTACTTTACTGCTGGCAGGCATTGTGGGAAACAGGTTTTGGCCAGGGTTTTTTTATTGTATATTAAATACACACTGGTCCTCAGCACAGGAAGAACAGTAGCCAGCTAGAAGTTGGCTTTGGCCCCTGTCTCAAGTTAAAGGCAATTTCTACCCTCTTGCCAAGAAAAAAGTCAAGAGCTTGTCGTGCATGTGAATGTGTAAACATTTGTATTATCTGTAATCTCAAGACCAGAAGCGTTCCTTATTTTTATAATTAATAATTCAAAACCTTGCAAGACAATACAAGAAACCAGTAGAAATGCAAGAAACTATTTCACTAAAATGGCCTCTGTTAGCTTCAGGCTAAGACATGATTAGCAGCAGTGTTTAAAATCAATATGTAAGAACTAGCTCTGTTCCTGGAAGCGGTCACCGTTTCAGATTGTGCGTTAGGAAGTCACTGCTTCTGGGACGTAACACGGTCAGGCATTGAACTTTACTAACTGCCACTTGAAAGTTTCTTCTCTGAACATGATACTCTGCAGTCAAGGCCAAGAAAGTTCAGCAACAGCCTGTTTCCCAGCTCTTAGAAAGAGCGTAGAATTGGTGGCAGTAGGATACAGCACAAACAGGTTCTTAAGACATAGGTTAATATTCTACATCATTTAAAAAAAAAAAAAGTACCTGAATAGCCTGATAGCCATGAAATTGCTTCTGACTCTGAGTATACATTGCCCTCCACTGTTTTGATGCCTCTGCTCAACAAGAGCATTTGGTTAAGTCCCTAAAGTCACACATAGTAAAGAAGAACCTGTGCAACAGGTAGGTCATGGTGACGCATACACTATATATCTTAGTGCTCTGAAAGAGGTATAGGAGCATATCTATGTGAGGTAGACTTGAGTGTTTTTTATATATGTTTGTGTAGGCTGATGCACCCATCAACACATACGTTGCTTCCATGAGAGATCAATCAGAATTTGACCTTGTGCCCATGTACACTGGGAAAAGCAACAAATGCGTATCTCATTCCTTTAGCCTTGTGGACTGTTAAATAAACTCTTAATTTCTTTATCTTTTATTTTGTCTTCCCTGTGCTCTCCACTTCCTACGAAATTCAGTCTAATGCTTCTTCCGGCCAGAAAGTGGATACTTTACAGGGATCTCAGAGAAGCAGTCAGGCAACTGCATAATTACTTTAATTATCTAACAACCACAATACCTGTCCTTACTATGGACTTTTTCTGTAAACCTATTCCTTCCTTGCTAGCTCTGTCTCTCCTTGAGAGTAGCGTTCATTCTACAATGTTTTTGTTTGGCTACAGCACACTGAAAACTCCCAGAGCTAGAGACTAGTTATCCTTTTTACTACCTGTCTCTCTGTGCTGGTTGACTATGATGCTGCTGTTTTTATATAAATGGAAATTAATAGCTATGCAGACCATTGCTGTGTAAGAGGTAGCAACAGATCCCAGGTCCAATGCCTCTTCCCAGTTAGATGAGCTGAGCTGTTTCTCAGGGTCACCCAGTTAAGCAGCACCAGCAACTGTCCTGGCTGCTTTTCCTCAGAGCTGGTTCTGGCTGTGGCCTGGTGCTGGCCAAACCCTCAAGCCTTTGGAGCCTCAGTTGAATTCTCAGCTTCTGACTTGCCTTCAAGGGACAACTCAATTGTGGAGTGAGAGCTACTCACTCCACTGTGTTTTCAGCTTTTAGATCCATATCATTCAGCAGTGCGTGCTTCTGGCCCCCCACCAATTGCAGTGTATCCAGTGTATCCTATTAGCACTCAGGGACTACTAACATTTTGGTGACTGTTAGGAATTCTCCCCTGTAACTCTCTGCCTTGCTGGAATGACATAGTTACTTGTGTGGCAACCGCTGAACTGCTTTGCATCGTTATCTGTTATACTGAGAGAGAGTAAAGTGCTGCTTTATACCTGGGTAAGAGAGCTATGAGCTGCAGCAGCTGAGCTCAGCAACAGCAGCGAGTTGGGAGAGAAGGGAGGAGGCAGGAATGAGTACTTCAGTCTCAAGGTAAACTGTCTCCAGTTGCAAATCACGCTGCTGAGGTGTCCAGGCTAAGTGTTGCCGCATCCCTGACTTCTCTTCCTTGGGCTGCTTCCAACCTGTTTTTAGAACTGGCTGCCTATTCACCAGGTCCCTTTGCCCTTTAGAGTATTTTGCCATATGCTACTCTATGGATCCCTAGGTACCCTGTGGATAACTCTGTACCCTGTCACCTCTGTGCTTTACATCTAGTCTCCCCCGGGGCAAGTAGTAAGCTAGAACTGACACACGTTCTTCTGCATTTCAGGATAAGTGTGGACATTGAGAACTGTGTGTATGTATACCTTAGCACAGAATTATTTTGCTATTACATATGCTTCCACGGCGGAGTGAAAAGGCATATATATTGTTCACTAGGTTAACAAAAGTAGGGTAGGTTTTCTGTTTGCTTAAATAACTGCACCATTAACTGTTCCATGATTATTTTCATCAGTTCAGGATCTGATTGCGTCGTGATTATCAATATAATACTAGTTCCTGTGAGTGGGAATCATTTACTTGTCCTGCTTCATTCTTAGTAATTAGAACAACCCTTTAGTAGAGCAACTGCACTTTTTCTGCTGCTTTTTTCTGTGCTCAGGCAGAAGCTTGAAGCCTAGGCCTCACAGGGACAGTCACCCATGTTTTCGGAGCTGTGCCATCAGAAGGCTCTGTGGTGTGCAGTCTCCTGAACAGCCAGACTCCCTTTTGGCACTGAACCAAGACCCTCCAGAACTGACAGCCATAATAGAAGATGATGTATTACACCTACTAATTTCTGGATTACTGCACAGCAGTTTACCTATTCAAATTCTTCTGTGGGATTGGGGACTGCCATGGATTTCAAACAGCTGTTTTCAACCACTGACACTTTCAAAAGTTAATAAACTAACTGCAAATTGACCATTGAATAGCAGGGAGGAAAAAAAGGCAGAAAATCAACTGCCGCTGTTACACATAAGGTAGCCCTGCATCCCCTGCTCTTAAGTGTGAACTAACAGAAGTTTGGGATGTTTTGTCTCTTTTCAGTGGGTCTGAATTTCTAACCTTCTCATGGGTGCCATAAACTGTAAATTGAATTTGAACTTCTTAACTCCAGATCTCCAAAGTATGCGAAGCAGAGAAGAAATCTTTCAGGCATAGAATAGTTTTCCTTCCTGACCCAAAGCACACTTGAATAAGTTATGACAAGGAAGGGGAAATTTTTTTTTTCTTAAAACCAGAAAAGTACTCAGGAACTGGGCTTTAGCTGTGTATTGCTTTCCATTTGTGTTGCCGTGGACAAAATGTGTCAATAGGTTTCTTTCCATATCTTTTCTTCTTTCTCCTGGGAAATTTTTCATTTCTCATTCTGCTTTTTTCTTCACATGACACTAAGTGAAGGTGTTTGTATGTTTTCTTTTTTGTTTAATGCTGAGGAAAGCTGAATTTTGTGCACCTTTTTATATATTTTGGATAGACCCTGTCCTGCTCATATAAATTACAGAAGTGTTCAGTTGTAGCTTTTGACAACTTCATTATTTTGTTGTGACAATTCATTACAAACTTCCCAAGAGAAGCAACCCAAATATCCCTGTATTGGTACACCGCTGAGAGCCAGGCAAAGTAACTATGAAGAAATTAAGCTCCTTGTTGGTTTTTTTTTTTTTCTTAGTAGGAATTAATGAGAGAATGGAAAAGGTTATATAGAAATTTGAAGAATGTGTGCCTCTTCTATTCACCCTAGTTTTATACGTTAATTTTAGCTGAATCAGTGCATCCGTTCCTTGAAGACTGCAGAATCTTATGGTCTATGAGAACAGTATTTCACTACAGACATGAGTTTTCCTTTGTAACTTCTCCCTTTTGTGGTACAAAGAGAAGTAGACCTAGCTATATCTTCTAATGGTGTCGCTGATTTAAAAGCCAGTCCTGGAGCAAGTCTTGTCAATACGATGAACGAGAGGTTAGAAAACAAGCATGTGCTAATCAAACAGGAGTGTGAAGGAGAAAAATGTTTATTTTTGCCAGAAATTGTAAGCAAAATGCCCAGTTAGGACTTACTGGATTGAAAATTTGGTGAGGGATAAAGACCTAACTGCTGTGCCAAAGTGTTTTTATTTGAGTTCAGTGGTCTGACACATTTTTTGACAGTTGAGCCTAAAACTTGCAGAGTGTTTGCAGGGGCACAAGGGAGAAGGTTACAAAAGCAAATTTTAGGCTTTTAAAGGTTACGTGCCCAAGGCAGTCCTTCCAGTCATTGCAGAGAGATGCTCCAAATTCTGTAAGGTAGGCTCTGGGGAGAACAATGCAGGACAAGCATCTCCCTCCCTCTTCTCTCTCCTTTCCTCCCTTCCCTGGGTAACAGATGAAGCTTAAAGAGATTATCCTTCTTAATATAAAGCAGAGCATGGCAAACAGTCCCCAGAATATCAAACTAACAGAATTTTGAAAAAATGTGGAATCTCCACAATTAAGCATGAGAAAGGTATACTGATAATAAGGTCTTCATGCTTGTATGCCTCATGGCTGCCCTCAGCCCTAATGTGAAAGATAATTTGCAGAAGCTAGTTTTCTGGCTCCTTTTCCAAAAAGGCCCATAAAAGCACCAATTGGTTTTGCTGGTAATCTGTTAGACTGCAACTGGACTGAAATAATGATTTTATTTCATACAGGCCATCAAATAGTTTTCTCCACAATAATTCTCAGTCACCAGTGACTCTGGTTACATCTGAATCACTGACCTGGAAAAGCTCTGAAAGTCGCTGCCAATTCCCCAGAGCCATCCAGATTCCCAGTGAGAGACAATTGCATGGGAGACCAATTAAAATAGCATCTGTGAATTTAAATAAATCTATAAAAGAATCTATTTTCTCTGCACCAAGGAGCAATGTACATGGAAATTAGCAGAGCGTTTTTTAAATAAATGCCTGATGAACAAACAAGCCTCCTGGGGGAGGAGGGCGGGAGATAAACTTTATTCTGTATAAGCTTGAAATAATGAAAGAGCAAATGAAGTCAAACAGTGCTTTGTGCAGGTAGGAGCCCTGTGCATGAGCGAGGTCTCTGCTTCTGCCTTCTGCGCTGCTGCAGCTGTAACACTGCTGCTGTGTAAATGAAAAGCAGGCCTCAACAGCACAGATCAAAGGGAAATTTGACATTAACTTGGTCTGTTTTCTCCTACTTTCCGGGCTTCGTTGAAGGTTGGCGGTGGGAGAAATAGGAATGGGCAGGGTCCGTGGCTATGCCTTGATGTGAAGAAATGTGATTTCTGGACTTCTGTGAAGCTCTCAAGGCAGAAGGGGATTGCAGATTCACAAGCAGTAGGTGCTTCTATCCTGTGAAATCTGGGGTACTTTATCTACAATTTGCTGGCAGTCCTCAAAAATACAACTGATTGGGCAAACACTGATGGGGTCTTTTTAATGAAAGTATATCCAAAGCAAAAATGCATTTCAAAATTTTGCAAGATTTTTTTTTTTCAGGAAGAAAGAAAAGGGGGAGACATTTTTGAAATCCCTGATTTATTACATACTTGTATTTTTCTGAATTTAATATTTTCATTTGTTTAATGCTTATGATTTAATTGTTGGTGGTGCTATTTGTTGTGATATGGGATTTTTGTGTCTGAGCTTCCTTTCAACTGTGACTTTTTTATATAGCAAAAGAAAAAAAAGTCAAGAGAGCCTGAATGGCTGAAGAACTAAAACAACTCTTTAAAATATCCCCTTTAGATACTTTTGATATAATCCTTACTTCCAGTCAGAAGAATGATTGATGGTGTCCTTACTGTTTGATAGTAGTCAAGGATGGATTAACCTCCAGTACTAAATCAAATTGTACGGACAGCTTAGGATAGACGTAGTTTTTCCTGTTCCTTTTTCTTGTGGTGATGCCTTTTCATTACTCTTCAGACCATGAGGACTTCTATGCATTGCGTATCTTTCATGTAAACTCATAAATGCATGTTTTCCATTGTTTACCATAATTTTAGAGCTGACATATTTATCATCAATAGTTTTGTTTTTTTATAGGTTTGATTAATGGCTTGTATCACAGACGTAGGCTTTAAGTATTTTCTACCCAAAATTGATTGACATAGATAAAAGGGAGTTTTGATAGTTAAAAGAAATACGAATTTTTAATATAAACAGGCTTAGTTTTCCTAACAGGACTATTTTTACATAATTAAGTTGTGCAGTTTGCATTTTTTTCATAGATCATATCAGTAATAATACAGGAGCAACTGAGAAATTTCTGAGGTTTTTAATATAGGTTAGTGATCACATAATTTCTCCTGGCTGCAGAATCAGCAAAGACAGATATGAGACACTGGCTTAATTTCTTTAATGATGCAGGGCTTTGTGGTTTGGTTTTTTTCACTTCAAAATAAATATAGAAGATGTTGGGTTTTTATGTTGTCTCTTTTCCTTTTTAAAATAGCATCTAATCAAATTATTTTTCAGCGAATATAACTCTCATTATTCCACAGAGTCTCAATAGGCATTCACTGTGAAATTATTTGCTGTCTTGATTCTTTAACAACTCTGGAAAAGGAAGTAAGTCCTTGCTTCAGTGTTTGGGCTTGCCAGAGTATGGTATAGGGGTTGAGATGTGACTGTGCATTATCTGACATTTAAAATCATATGTACGCAGGAACAATATCTGAGTGGTCAGTAACCAGTTGACGTGTCTCATTTTTAGGTGGTCTTCCAAGTGCTCTCACTGGGTAGGAAGAATGAGATTTTTTTTTTTTGTCTTTCGGGATTTTCTTTTTTCCTCAGTCTGTTGTCTCTGGGTTTTAGATATCAAATACATATCGGTGGCTTGAGATTTATTTTCCCACCATAGTAAATTCCCACCAAGAATTACTTGTAGTCTTGAGGAGTAAAGTTAGAGTCTGGTCATTGCACAAATGGCTTTTCTCACTCTCTTTCTGTCTCCTGTTTTTCACTTCATGAAGTGCTCTGCATTTTGAAAGGTGAAGGATGAAAGCATCATCTAAAAACCTGTACAGTAGTGTCAGTGAGACAAAATTAGATTAAAAGTCAATCTTGGCTCCTAACTCTTGACTGATTATCTGTGTGTTTCTTGGGTCCAGAATCACAGAAAAAATATTGAACATAGAGCTGGAAGTTTGACCTGAATGAGCAAAATTATTAATATCCTATTGTTTGCTTTCCTCACTTTCATTCATTCTGGTTTCTTGCATCAGGTTTGAAGGAATTTTACAAGAAAATATCCAATATATCAAAGAACAAACCGCATATTCTGATGCAGAACTGCGGGCATG
The DNA here is from genome assembly GCA_028565335.1 of Limnodromus scolopaceus. Taxonomy (NCBI): domain Eukaryota; kingdom Metazoa; phylum Chordata; class Aves; order Charadriiformes; family Scolopacidae; genus Limnodromus; species Limnodromus scolopaceus. Next base: position 20,774,079 of record JAOXNO010000024.1, on the reverse strand, counting down.
GAAATGGACAGTTTGTAATGATTGGGAAGACAGTTGGTGAACACAGGTGTTTCTGAAGCTCCTGCCTCTATAGTTATTTGTCTTGCAACAGGCATTTGCCAGTAAGTCCATTTTGATGGTGCTCCTTTTGACCTCTAAATTTCTTTCCTGCTTTCCTGCCACTTGCCAAAGATGCTTAGCCACTGCTTGCCAAGAGAGAACAACCCCCCGCAATATGGCCATGTGCGTTATCCACCTAGAGCTAAAGCCCAAGCAGGTCTGTGGCAGATTGTCCTGCTGGTTTTGGGGACCTCCAGAGCCTGCTGGGTGACAGATTTTCTAGAAGTTTGTCAGTGAACAGATTTGCCACCCACAAAAGTACAGACTGCCTCATGCATGTCAGGTTACTTAATGTCAGATTTTTCGCTAGACAAGATAAAGAATAAACTAACAGGTTTACCTTAAAAACATAACTTTGCAAAGGTGGAAAAATTTATTTTTAAAACAGAAACATGCATATTTTTTTTAATTGTTAGATTGCAACTGCTTTAAAGGCTGTTTTAGTTTTAAGCCATCCTGGTTTTATTGCTAAAGACAAATTGGAAAGTTTGAAGAGATGGCACAGGCAACCTTTTCAAGCTCATGTTCAATTCACTCCTCTTCCCCATTGTTGGATACTGGTTCTGGTGCTATGATCTGCCAGAAAATATCACTGAAGCTTACAGATGCTGCCACATACTTAGACTGTCATGTGGCTATTGATCTGCTAATGCTTATCTTTCTGGCATAACGTAATTTTATCTCTGTTTCATTGCTGCCACAGCGCAGACTCTCTGCTTTCATCAAGCTCTCTATAGTGCTCTTTAGCAAGTTCTTAACTGTAACAGACTCTGGGTCTTTTTTGTGCATCAGATCCCAAAGTCTTGGCACCTATTCAAGTACTGCACTGCACTCCTGGAAAGCTTTGCTCAAGTTTGTCATACCAAGCTTCTTACAGTCTGGCACTGCCATAGTGCTCTCTAGAGGTGTATGTTGGACTTTGAAGGCTGGCAGTGGAGGTAGGGTTCACTGTTGTGTTGCTCTCATGGATCTGGATGTGTAAACTTGTCACCTTCTGTGAGATATGTTGCGTCTCTTTGATTCCATCCACCTTTGATTGAATTATCCATGAAAAATATAAAAATTGAATGCATTTTTGGCAGTTGATGATGATGCTTCTGACACAGCTGGGGTTAAATATAGGAGCAGAATTGTAAAATAAGCTCTGTGCTTGCTGAAGATCTGGCCTGGGTATAAATTGCCACAACCCTGTGACTCCAGTGGCTTCTGGATCAGGCCCTGTATTGTTTTCCTTGTGTATGCATACATGGGTAATGCTAGTATCAGCTTCTTGATTATACTTAATTTTTTCCACAAGTTACAATGTTCCAGTACCTTCCACCAAACAGTAACACATTTAACGAGCCTCTTACTTGAACAGATTGTATCTCTAGAGTTTATTTGCTTTTTGCAGACATGCTTTCAATCCTTTCTGGGTCTTATTAGCTCTCATTTGAGAAAGGGGGAAAAAATTAAACACGTTTTGAGTACATGTATTTATCTTGTAACTTAATCTTTGCTGCTCAGATACAGGTATGTCTTGCATAAGCCTTGATGGTCACTGAAGATTTTATGGAATTTGAAAGGATTAACTCCATTAAGGATTAAGAGTTCAAAGCTCATGGTACTTTTTTTTTTTCTTTTATCCTCATTTAAGGTTTACTTTAGTATTCAATGGATGGACTAAAACTAGCTCCTTCAGGCACGTTCTTAATAGCACATGTATAGAAATATATTTACTATCCTATTTACTCAGGGGTGAAATCATCTTAACATTAGTACTTCATAAGCAAAAACATTTCTGCGCGTAGATGATGTGTTAGTGCCCTGAATGAAAGATATTTTTTTTTCTCTAAGTCTCCAAGCAAATTAAAGCTTGTCCATACTGACTGTTTCTGACTGATATGAAGCTTATGATCTGTACCCTCTCCCCCCCAATAAATAAGCAGATATTTTTACAGTATTTCCAAAAGAGTTCTTCATAAAGGATTATATATTCTGTAGGGGTTTACTGCTTATCCTGCAGTATTGTTTATTATTTCTGACACTTACTCCACCATTTCATCTGCTTCTGTAGAGGAAAGGAGGAAATAGCTGGTTTTGTGGAGAGCAGTGAGCCAAGCCATAGGTGGGCAGGAAGAGGGGAAACACATTCATTTTGTCCCTCCCACACCTTTTTCCGGTCCCCCTGTGTCTTTGGGATCCACAGAAAGGTTCCTCAGGTCAGAGCTATCACGAGGCTACTTTTCATGAATAATTTTCCCTCCACCCATCCTTCATGGATCCATCAACCTTGATTCCTTCTGCAGTGAGCACACTACTTCTGTTCTCAAGTATCCATTTGTCAGGTTCTGACAAATATCAGTAGAGGTGATAAGTCCACTTCTCAGCTGACCACAGAGAGCAGTGGATTTCTGACTGGAATACTCTTTTGGCTGGTTCTTCACGATTGCAGTCTTCAAGGAAACCTGATCCCAAGTGTTCCAAGTCTTGATGTGTACTTGAATGTTTCCTAGACTCTGAAGGTCTCCATGTCAAAGGGAAGTTGTGATATTTGCTCAACAAATCTCATGCCTTTGCCTTTATAGCTAGATTTCAAATGTTCCTTGCTGTCCTATGCCAACATGGCCCTAAATAACCTTAGCAACAGCCTTTGGGTTACACAACTAAGATGTAGAAGGCAAGAGTAAAGCCAGAGAGAATAAAAGAAAGAGTAAGGTAAGCCCTTAGATACCATGACAACAAATACATTATGAGAGCCTAAATAGAATCACCAATTTCATTACATTTTCCCATTTTGACTTCCCCTTTTTGGCCTTCTAAAAGGAACTCGGATTTAACTGAACACCCATACTCATGAACGTGCGTCGCACTTGGCAGCTGATCACCATAATTGGTATTCACTCTACTATCTTCTAGCATTACTTTCCGCTTGCTGGGATTAAGGTAAATTTGGTCACCTCCATCCATCCTGGGATGCTGTAATGACACTAGATTGCTTATGCTGTTGCACTAGATTGGTTGAGTACTATTTTTCACCCAGAGTACAGCGCTGCTCAGATTTCCTTTCTAATACTCCTAGTGAAAATCCTGTATGCTGGACAGGGAAGGGAACAATCCTAACTAACCCCTGCCAGAAAAAGAAAATCATGCATAACAGCATAAAAGGAATGAAGGCTGTTCCTTTGCTGTTTCCCTAGTCACCTGGCCAGCATTTCCAAAGACTGTATTCCTGGTCTTTGTGAGATCTCCAGTCAACATGGCCATGGATTTGGAATAGAAACTAAGCTTCAACAAATCTGAAAAAAACCAAGAGGTGATCTGTTATGGTCTTTACTGCACTTCTTCCGTAAATATTAGGTTCTTGGGCATTAGTCAAGAAGCATTAAGCAAAGTCCATCATAGGTGACTTGCTGAGCTAGAGCTACACTCAGTTGTTTTCCATAATAGTCAACACTGTGCTTCCAGAAGGTGGCACCAATTATTGTCCAATGGACAGTATAAAACACTTACCATATTGATCTTAATAAGGCAGGAAGGGTAAGGCTTTCATTTTGATGAAATGCACAGATTTTTGATTAAAAATGCACAGACTTACTGAAATTCAGTGCCAAATAAAAGCCTGACTAAGCAGAAAATGGCCACGTGGCTTGGGCCCTTCTTACTTAAGGGACTGGGTGTTTTAGGTGATTTCATGGCAGACAGAACTATCGACATGTTCATCAGAATAAATCATCTTAAATTTTTACTTTAAACATTTACTTGTAAAAGGCATCAGCAATAAGTGTCCCTAAATCTTGGTTTCTTTCTGAACTTGGAGTATGAAGTTTTCCCTCTAGAAGGGCCTGGTGCATGGACGGGAGTCCTCGGGTGCTTGTTGTAGAGCTTTATCAAGCATTCTTTTATGTTACTAGTTCTCTGAGGTAAGGGGCCATCCTAGCGTAGGAGAAAAATCAGTGATGCTTCTGATGTGAATGAAAACCATGCCCTTCAAAAAGGGGAAAGACACTCTCTGGTGCGGATGGTCCCCCAAAAAGCATGAGAATTCCTGTCCTGTGAAGTGACAGCAGGATTCAGGATTACTCCAGCTCTCATTCAGCTGGTGAAAAATCCATGAATACAGATATTCATCCTGGCACTATTACAAACGTGATTCCCACTGAACCTGCATTGGCATTCTAGCATAACTCTCCTTGTGTTTATAGTTTATTAGCTCTATCTATGATTGCTTGAATAGTTTTTTTTTATATGCATCTACTCTTTTACAGCTTTCTACTGGTAGTGACACTATTAGAGACCCTTTTATGTGTCTAGGAATTTAAACAAATGTGACTGGTATGAATGAACTTTCCAATTTAGCAGAAGCCTTGTTAGTTTGGCTTTTCAGCTGTCATTAGCTGATCCAGCGAGGGAGCTTGGTTCCATATGGGCTGTGTGGGACACAATGGCCCAGCCATGGCCGAAAAACTCCTTTTACGTAGAGAAGTAGGTTAAGGTATGTACTTGTTGATGTACAGCTATGGGGCATGATTAATTTAGTTTCCATACCATACTCTATGTCTCCTTCCAGAAATAAATTTGACAACATAAGCTAAAATACCCTCAAAATAGCAGAGGAAACACTGAAAAAGAGAGAAGAGGAGAAAATCTTTTGCTCTCAAAACTTGTGCTGTGTCAGGTGGACTGTTGTGAGAAATGTATGTGCCAATTAAGAAATACTGCAATGTTCTACTGCTTGAAGAAAAATGTTTTCAATTATCATTTTTCTCCAGTATATTTTGAAGAGGGCATATTTGAATATTCCAAAAGATTCATATAGTTAAGTGCCTAGAGTCCTGACTTGTTTAGAACTGATACTATAATCACATACAATTTAATCTCTTTGATTCCAAGTAATCATTAAGGGATGTCATGCTTGTAAGACCAGCAAATAATATTCTGCTGTGGTATGGGGTGGGTGGAAAGAAAAAGATTATAAATTTCATATATATGTGTATATATTTTTATATTATATTATTATATATATATATATGAAAGAAATACATAAAAGATTTAGGGGGAGCAATAGGAAGCTGAGAATCACCCAGATGTGGTGAAAGTAAAAAGATACTAAGACTTGTTTGCTAGAGGTTGGAATTAGAACAATGGGCATGGATATCTTTGCAGTAGTTAGAAAATTTCAGATTCAGTACTATACATTCCTGTCAAAAATGTTGCAAGATACAGGTTTGTGTGCTAATAACATTTTTAATGTTTGTGGTTCCTTTTTAGTTTGAAACTTCCAATCTGTAATTACTTTTCTTTAATTCAGTTTTTCAACATTTGTTTTTTTAACTTAAAATTCCTACACGATTTACAGCTTACTCCTCGTCAGCTTGTCCTCAGAACTGGTATAAAAACCAGTTAATTTGTTGTTCTATCTAAATAAGCAAAAGGGAAGACAAAATGCATAAAGTTTCCTTAATGGTGTGAGCAGATTTTAAAACAAAGCAACCCTACCAAATCTATAAACACTGTTAATACTATCTCATTGCTTTTGATGGCCATACATCTCAGGCCCTTAGTTGCTCTTCTAAGCACTTTCACTGAATTTTCACTGAACTTCACTGAATTTTTAGAGTTGGAAGGGACCATGGAGATCATCTAGTCCAACTCCCCTGCTGAAGCAGGATTGCGTAGAGCTAGAGCATGTTACTCAGGACTGCATCCAGGCGGGTCTTGAAAATCTCCAAAGAAGGGG
>JAOXNO010000024.1:20610519-20768161 GCA_028565335.1 Limnodromus scolopaceus | reverse complement strand
AATGACTTCCCTCGACCTACTAGCCACACTCTTCCCTATGCAGCCCAGGATTCCGTTGGCCTTCCTGGCCACAAGAGTACACTGCTTGCTCATTGTCATTTTGCTGTCTACCAGGATCCCCAGATCTTTCTCTTTGGAACTTAAGCCCACTTTGCCACGTGGGCTTACTTTCCACATTCAATCTGCAGCATTAACCTGAAAAATCTTGACATTTTTCTTTTAAAATTATGTTTGCATGATCATGCTGGTCAACAGAAATCCCACCTCCCATTCTGCTTGACTCCATTTCTTCTTCTCCACACCTTTCCGAGAGTTTTGAGTAGCAAAGGCTTTCTGTCCAGGACACATCCTAATGCAGAGGCAGATGTCCGTGCTCTAAAATCACAAATATTTTTGTAACAAAAAATGTTCGACTAGCTAGAATTGAATATATACAAATATATATAGAAATACCCTGCTTTCCAACACAAAGGCATTTCATCTATTTGCCTTCTTTAATAGAAATGCTATGCCTACACAAGATAATTTTTGTATTTGTTTGTTTACCTTCTGAGTGTTGCCAGGGATTTTTTTTCAACCCCTGTTATGTTTGTGTTCAGATTGTATAATGTTTCTTTTTGCATTAGGCTGTTCAATTACAGCAGGAACACAACAGCCATACAGGATAACAGTAAAGAGATTTTTACAATGTGGGTGAAATATATGACAAGAAATATTATTTTTCTTTTTAGCAGCCTTTTATAATGCCAAAAATTTTGTCTGGGGAATAGATAAAGGAGATCTTCACAGTCTATCTCAGTGTATATTATCTGGTTTGGTTCATCTTTCATTTTGAACTGGCTGTGGATGCAAATTGAAACCCTTCCAAACCGCCTGGAATCTTTCAAGCCTCCCAAGACCTGAGCCTCCATCTGCAACTGATGTTACACATGATTCATCTCTTGTCTTCAAAGAAGATATGGGTGCAAATTATAATCATACTAAGCCATCTCAAACTTTTGAGATGTTCAGCTGAATGTAAATTTGCATCTGTTTTCTTTACAACAGACTGAACCAAAACTTAATCCCCTGAGCTTTTAGAGCACTGGGGGCTCTACAGTTCTGAAAATCAGACCGGTTGTTTCTGTGTTTATCCATTACTTTTGGTGTCTATACTGAGTGCCAAGTTGATCACAGTCAGATTTGTCAGGGGGTACAGCATTTGCTAACACAGCGTGACATGCCAAGTGTCATGAGTCCCATAACTGAGTTGCATGCTGCAATGCAAAAGAGCATTTCAACAGGTGCCCAAATTACAGCAAAAACTGCAGCTCAGTCTTGCTGAATCATGTTGACTCTACTCTCTATGGGCTAGATGGTAAATCTTTATCTCACATTGGGGAAGAGCTCACTGCTCAACTGGACCCAGAGAAAGTTCCTTTCCTAAGAGGGGGTAAAAAGGTGTTTGCAGCCTGGTCTGTGGTACACTGCTCTTCCTAACCCTGCCTTTCTACCACTGTTCAAGTATTCCCTTTAGTATCTAGTTATCAAACTGCTCTGTTGGTTTTGTTACCACATTAATACCAAGCTCTTAGGGCATTTAGACTGGAAAGTTATTGCTTTGATATTTTTCAGCTGTTGAGCTGCTGTCTCACATCTTGAATAAGCCATTCTTATGCCAGGTTATTCATTTACAGTAAATCATCAAAAGTCGTTGGAAAGAAACCGATCTGCATGGAAACTACATGATCTGAGTTTGATATTAACCTTTTCTGTACAGTCAGCCACAAAACTGGCATACTGGTACTATCTCAGCCTCACCGCCTCATAAACTGTCAGCTTCAAATGATCCAAAAAACTTTGAATCTCAGGTGTATTTGTTTTATATATATATATATATATATATATATATATATATATATAAATGTTCTATACCTTACACATAAGTTAGAATGTGCCGAAATAATTGCTGCTTTTCTAATAATGCCATATATGAAGTATGGAAAATATACTAATTTCAGATACATGCTAGTGCTTTCAGGCTGTAAGCTTTGTACAGAACTACAGAGGTAACAGTGAAATCAGAATGCAGAACTGAAACATTTTGTATTAACTTGTAGATTAAATTCGTTGCATAGCAAATGTATTGCTGAGCACTATGTGTATTTGTGTTTCTGAAGTACAATATAACTTCTTAATTCACCATGCCTTTGAGTAACTGTGGGATGCCTCATTCTACAGGAAAAAACAGAGCACTGGGTGGTCTGGAATCTGTTGTTATGCCCAGGTTTTACTGAGGACAGTTCTGTACCTTTCCAGTAAGATTTCTGCTCTCAATTGCAGTGGCTCAGGACACTGATATTTAGTTAGATTATGTGATAAAGGCTCATTCTCCCAAACATGAAGGAGCACAGAGGCACCATAACATTTGGGGGACTCCAGTATCGCAGTTGGAGACCCAGACCCTACTGAGGCTGCCTCAGGGGAGCCTCAGTCCCAGGGGCTGGAGGGCCACCAGCACTGTGGGACAAAGGGAGGCGGTCTCTGGAGCACCTTACAGACAAGGGAGGGCTACCACCAGAGCTGTGGGCCTCATTATGGGATGCAGGTAGGAACATCTTGGGATCTTTAGATTTATTGGCTTAAGGGAGGAAACAAAAGCAGGGAAAGGAGAGGTATCAAGGTGGTTTGGGAAGAAACAAGCATGAAAAAATAGAAAAAGTGTAAAAGGGACCACTCTCCTGATCACCACAGTTTGTCCTGTGTTCTCAGTAAGCTCAATTTCTGTCTTGCTGGGTGAGGGGGACTCCCTGTTCTGAGTGCACTTGTGTGTGTATGGGGGTCTCATTGCCGGCCACTAGAGTTGCACCATAGATCATAGGGTCACATGTGCCTGTGGTGCCAGCAAAAGGAGCAAGCAACAGTGCATACATCAGTGTGCAATTGCTAGCGAGTTACCTGTGAGGATGGTAAGAGGCCAGGCATCAAGGCAGCTGTGAGTCTGGGCCAGATACCAGGGAGACCCAAGGGTCTGTAAGTTGGCTACAAGAGGGACTCAGAAGTCCAAGATAACTACTAGGGAGACCATAAGGTCTGTAGGTCTGTGGGGTCAACTGTGTGCGATCCATTTGCGTGTGTATGTCTCTGTATTAGGCAAAGAGAAATGAGAGGATCCAGGGCCAGTTTCTGGACAGGCTGAGGGTTTAAGACCTGTTGCTGGAGGTATATCTAGGGTGCATGCAAAGTCCACTAAGTTGGACCAGCAGCTGGAGTGGGGCTGCTGGTCCTGAGGTGCCTGCAGCTGGGGAGAACAAGGACTGAGAGCAAGCCATTGGGTAGACTAAGTGTCTGAGGCCAGTTACTTAGGGCATCCATGTAGTGTGTGCTTAGATATATATGTTTATATGCATGGGGTGTGTGTGTATATTTTCTGCTAACAGGCTTTTATTCTGCTCAGCCAGGGAGGAAAACAGGAGGAGGCTGTTGGTACTGTTTGTTTGTGTGAGTTTCCGTCTGCAGTGAGCCATGTAGCTGGCTGTGTGTCTGTGTATATATTTGTTGTATATCTGTGTTTGTGTGGGTACCTGTCAGGAATAGATGCTCAGCTTCACTACTCACTGGATGTGGGAACATGGAGCTGCAGTAGCCTTGCCTCTATCTGGCTACCGAATTTGGCAACTGCTATTGTGTTTGTTCCAAGCTCTATGAATGCTAAAAAGCAATAAGGTATTCAATATATATTTTTCTGTTATGACTGCTGAGAAATAACAGTAAGTCTTCATGAGCAAAATATTGCATAAACTGCTTTAGACCTCCTGCAGCAATAATTTGCTACTCTGTTTGGTGATCACTGAAAGATTAAGCTAGAGAGCAACATTCTGTTCTGTACAGACAGGAGCAGACTGGATTTTTTGTGTGTCATAACATCAATTCTGTAACTCACTGGAGAAATCTGCTGGAAAAAAATTCTGATGAGAAAGAAAAGTTAGTTGGCTGAAAAAATTTTACAGAACTAATGCACGCTCCATTTCTAAGCGAGTTCTTGTACAGATGATATACTGCCCTCAATTGGTACATCTAACTTCTGCTGGAAGAAGTCCTGCTGCAGCTTGCTTATAAAACACAGTGACAGAAGGCTCAGAACAGTCTTCCATATTAACCCTAGTGAGTATGTGATGAAACCCCACTAAATCAGTGTGGTGTCATTGAATCTGCACTCTCTATTCATTTGTACCTTGGGTCAAATGGAACTTATTTGAGGGAAACGCTCACAAACATCTTACAAAAATCTAGACAGCAGCTCTTGAAATATGACCATGAATGTTCCTCTCAGGGCTCCATTCCATTCATTGGATTCTTTTGAGATCTTTTTGTTTGGTTCCCTTTTGAGTAAAAAGAAAATAGATTTTAATATTTAGAAACCACCAAGAGGTTTAATCACAGAAGAAAAAAAAAAAATACAACGTTGCCCTCGGATGATAAACATCTCACTGAGCTCACTTCAGGACTTCACCTTGACATCTTCTAGACAAGCAATTGAAAACTATGAGATGAGCTACAGTTTATGCCAGATCTGAAACTCCTCCTTCTACCTGCTGTCAGTCTGTTCAAGCATAAATAAAGTTGCCATCAGGCTTTGTCTGCAGGGGGGTAGAGGGTCAGTAAATTGGCTCTTCTTGCACTGGAATACATTCAGTTGTGATCTGTTCTGAGTCTTACTCGTTTTCTGGCAAAGGGCCGCGTGTAGCTGTAGGTTAGGTAATAATTTTCTGACAGACTGCCTCTCAGAATAATCCAAAATTATGTTTTTCTTGGCCTAACTCTGATGTCTCAGTAACTACTGTCAAGACCAGCCTTAGGCAGACAAATCATTGCTGTTGCGCCATTGAAACCAGTTCAAGTAATACCAGTGTCACACCCACAGCCTCCAAATAATGATATACTCATATGGCTGAGTAGGGAATTTGCATTCAGGAGCGTTTTGTTGCTGCTTTTCAGGAGGGTCAGTGGCTACACAGATCCATTCTCTTCCTCAGGCCTAAATTCAACATATCCACATTGAAATGCTCATTTAGCAACATTTCAATGGCTGCAGCTGAGTTTCTCTTCTACATTTCCAGTGTGTTTTTTCATCTGATGCTTCTCAGAAAAATCTTTTCCAGTCATCCAAATCAAGACTAGAGCTAAAGGGAATCCCCACCTGTCATAACCTCAAATCCCAGTGTAGGCTCCTCACTCCCACTGTCTCAGAGCGGGAAAAGTAACCCTACAGATATAGTTGACTGTTGCTCCAGGTGTTCCAACCATTCCCAACAAAATAGCTTATGGTGGACAAACCCAAGAGCTCCTCTTAAGTTGGAAATGACTTGGTTGCCTGCAGTCATGCAGGAAAGTGGGGTTCAGGGGAAGAGATCATAATTTAGTTTCATGTGGACCACTTTAAGAGGGGAAAGGAAAACTGCAGTTCACCCAGGCCATCAGCCTTGGAGGGAGATAGACAAGTTCCCTTCTTCATAGCCTCTGTAATGTAGAGGAACACTGCATAAAGCAAGATGTACAGCAATGGAGAACCCAACTTTAAAATACTGTCTTAAAAAAGGCAGATTATGCATCCACATTATGTTTTTAATGTTTTCATTTAATACAAAATTGGCAGGCTTATACCACTACTGTGCTTTCTTCTGTTACTGAGAAAACACCGATATTAACTATGATCAGGCAATGGTGGTTATTTCAGCATGGCAACCTCATCCTTACATTCTGAGGAAACTGTTGTAAAAGAAGTCTACAACTTTTATTTTTTTTTCTTTGCTCAATATTAGCCTTTCAGGTAAAATCTTGTTCTGATCTGATGGTGGTAATCAGTAATGATGAATAAGCTGGTGTGTACGTAATCCTTCCATTTTGCAACATAGGTCTGTCCTCTTCTTTGAGTATGTTTTCTCATCTGACGTTTCTCAGAAATGTCTCTTTCACTCATCGGGAGTTATTATATGATAGACAGATTACAGCGTTCGTGTGCTCCCATACTGAACCAAGCTACAAATGAAAAATAAATCTTGCTTGATCTTGAGATTTGGTAGAAATGTAGCTATTTCCAACTGTCTTAAGCAACAACTTTTACTTTTTTTAAGTGTGTCTTCTCTGTTCTATTTATAACTTTCTACACGGTTTGTCTCCAAAATGTAAAGAAGGAAGTGACAATAAATGTGAAATTTGTAAGCACACAAAGACAATGTCTACCCTTGAAACCCTACAGTCTAGGATAATGAACAGTATATACCAGAAAAAGAGTCAATGGGAATAAAAAATGATAGGTGTCTCTTCATTCATAATCACAGTATTAACCAAAGGCAAATGTTCAATTTTATAATCTGCCTTCTGCTGATCTTTGTCATGTGATAGCGGGAGAAATCAGATTCTGGAACCAAGGAGCAGTGTCCTTAATAGGTGACACTTAGCAAGACAGGCAGTAAGGTGACAGGATCAGTGTCTTACCAATTCTTGGATGCAGCTTTGTGCCCCAGGACCAGCCATGAGGAAACCTCTCACCCACACCCCCATCCCTTGGCTGGGCTGGAACAGCATCAGATGCAATAGTTACCACAATTAATGAAGTATACTGTGATCAAGACTCCTACTAAAGCTGCTTTATGACACTTCAGGATTATAACAGGTATAAAGCATGACTAATTTATACTTGCTACCTGTGGATACAAGTCTGTAAGTTGGCCTGTGTCTGTGAGAAGCCTACTGTTGATAAAAAGTCAATAATAATAATTATAAATATTATTTTTCTCGAATTCAAGAAAATGAACATATTTAACTCCAGACAGCGCTGTGCTGGTCTAAATTCATGTGTTAATAGGATAGTTTCAGCATGGCACAAGCACTGTATCAACATGAGTGGTGTCAGCCAAGGAAAGTGGGGAAACGCACGTGATGGGAGAAGCACCGAGCTCCTCATTCCCAGCATGGGCCCTCCAAAACTGTGTCAGGGTGTGCTTGTGATCAGTGCAGGAAAGTTTGCCCAGATACCTAGCACTAGAGGCCCAACTGTTTCATGACAAAGAATATTCCTCTTGCTTGAGCTGTCTTTTCAGACTGTGATTTATTACTATTATTGTAACATCTACGGGCCTGGTTGTGCTCGGTATAATACAAATATCAGAAGTGACAGCTCTTGCCCTTCAAATCTGTTGTCAGAGACAAGATGTAGCAAATAGGCAGGAAAAACAAAAGGCAGGGGTTGAAAAGGGATGGGGTAGTAAAAATTAGGTGTTTGAATATGCACTACTTAGCTGTTTATTGAAGCTATTAAAGCTTAGGAAATAACATTGCATATATGTTGATATGTATGAAGGCTTTGAGAAAAGGAAATTTACATGATTATTAATTATATATATGCATTTCTGGCAATATTGAAGAACTGTAAGGATTTTCTAGCAATTGATCAGTGTTGCCTGAATTCTTTGCACTCGTGGTGTCTCTGATAGCCACATGCAAAGTGACTTTTACTGTGACACTAGTATATTTCAACTCAGCTGTATTTTTGAGGCTGCTGTTAATCTGATCCTAAAAAAGAAGTGAGCAGTATTGCTCACTTCTGAAATTAGTTTTAAGCTTTCCAAATGCCTGGATCTAATTACCTGATGCCCTCTTTCAGCGTGTCATTGTATTACTTTTTTTAGTCTCTTTAATATTGGATATGTAAAATAACTTGACCTTGAATAGATACCTTGTGGGGATTCCTTTAATATATGCAGTGAATTATATGAACCCCTGTTGATAGCTAAAAGAATTTTACCTCTTCTATTTCATAACAGAGCTTTGCACTTCAGAAGTAGTGAAGTTTCTGGCCTGAAAGACCATTAGGATTTGCTCATTCATTGCATTTTTATTAATTTGTGATATGTCAAATGAATACATATCTCTCACTTCTGCTGATTAAAAAGTTCTATTAAGAACAGAGATGATAAATATATATGATATGAAATGAACTGTGTTATAAATCCAAAATGGAGACATAATGTAATAAAACATCTTTTCCTCAATATCATACTCAATTTTTCTTATGTGTAGACAGCTATTGTCAGTGTAATTATTTAACGTAAGATCAACCTTAATTAATCAAAGTAAAGTAAGACTGGCTTTGTAATATTTAAAAAAATAAAAGGGGCAAAATAATCATATGCAAGGTTGATACAGTGTATGTATAGTAAGGTATAAGAACGCAAAAGGATATACTACTAAAATGAGTCATAGTAACGAACAATATAGTCGGAATTAATAGTTCATTGCCACAAATAGGGACAACGTGCTGTTTTCATCTCAGAAACAAGCATCATTGTGTCGGCTGTCAGATGCACCAAGTAGAAAGCCTACTGTAATGACTGTGTGCTAGGTCGACAGAGGAGAGGGATGCACCCTAAACCTGAAGAAAAATGAGCAGATGTCAAACTTATTACCAGTTTCTGAGTTATCTAATTCCTCTATAAAATGCCTCTAAAATCATCAGCCAAAACCAGCCATCATGTTTAAGCAGGCAGTAGCAGGGCATTAGAAGAAATGGAAAAGAAGTTTGCTTGTAAATAGCTCGGATTTTTCTTTAATTGTGGTGGGTTTGGTTTTGGTTTTTTCTTTAATGGATTCAAACCATGTTTATCCAGGGTCTGTTTTCTGTAAGTGAGGGCTTTTAGGAAATAACTGTGAAGCTACAAGGTGAGTTTCATTCCTCTCTGTACAAGTGTATTGGCTACTTCTTCAGCTTTTGCAACTCCTCCATTGGGGTATGTGTTTTTGCACCCCGTGTATTTGAGGCTCCTGCTTATCCCCGCAGGAATTGTGTCTCCTGAGGAGAAGCAGGATCCACAGGCCATGCCCATGATGGAGAGCTGGCAACACCTTCATCTGAGAGCCAAAGTCAGCCCTTTACCTGCTTGTCTTGAGCACCTGGGCAAGGGAGAAGCAGCCTCTGCAGAAGAGATGCAAGGGACCGGCAAGCCCCTAACATTGACTCTGCTCACGCCTCATCAGCTCCAATGTGCGACACCGTTTGGGACATCAGGTAGGACTGGCAATGTCACCTTGATGTCTACCTCTTCGCTCAAGGGTAGTATGATTATATAATGACCTTGAAAATTACCTTCTAGATCAAGAAACGAATCAGTTTAAAACCTAGGACTCGTGGGAGGTATCTCTCCTTTCAACTTCCTCTTTGTGTGTGTGTATATTTGGGGGAAAAGAGTGAGAAAAAGAGGAGAGGAAATTGAGAACTGAATGTGGTGAGGATTTTCAGGATGCTAGCGCTGTTCGTATGTCGGTGGTGCAGCTCCACTCTCACTGCAAATCTGGCTGATTGGCTTTTCCTCAGACTGCAGCTTGATTTTTATTTATTTTTTTTCACACAGCTTTAGTACAGTGGTTTTGTGGCAATTATGCAAATTATATGTCACACCACTGCTTATTTTCCACATCATTTGATTTGACCTTTAAAACTAATAAGAGAATTATCATTTTTACGGGTAATTTGTGTTTCATGGTATGAGACAGCAGGACAGGGACTGATGGGAGGAACATCAGAACATAGAAGTCGTGTTGCAGGATAGTACTAGAGCCTGTAAGTAGGTATCCAGCATGCAATAGTGACTTATGTGAGCTCCTAAGGAGTAAATTAGAAAATAAATTATGGAATAAAATTCCCAGAGGGGGAATTTTCTTTCTAATAACAATCAGTGAGGTCTGGGCTAGTCATTGTTCTTTGGGTTCCTAATTGTTTCTAATACAAGCATCGTTATCTCATTATAATCTATATGTAGATATGGATATATATATTTGTCCTGGTTTGGGGTGCAGCAGAGCCAACTTTCTGCTCGGGCAGAGGCTCTTGCTTCCACTCATTGCCGTGGCAACCAGGGTCAGCTGACCTGCTTGTTTACCCCAGAGAGGGCTTACACCTGTGGGTAGGCAGGGACAGGTCAGGTGACCCAAACTGACCAATAGGATGTTCCATCCCATCTGCCATGCTCAGTATAAAGGGTCAGGGAGCAAAGGCATCAGGTTGGCTCTTCTTCAGTGGATTCTTCCTGAAAGGCTGCTTCTTCATTGGCTCTTTTTCTTTGATGCCTGAGGAGGACCCTGTGAGTTTGTCTACCTTCAATTCCCCCCTTCATTGTGTTCTAGAATCCAGTTCCTATTTGTCACTGAGACCAGTCTGGAACTTTCCCAGTGCCTGCCAGTGACATCTCCCTGGGAGCTTGATACAGTTTCGTATATATACTTTTATATATTGTATCTATCTAATTATTTCTGGTTTTCTTATTATTAATATTTCATTAAAATAGTTTAGTTTAGAAAAAACTCATAAATCTCTTTATCTTTCTTCTTCCTCTCCTTTGAGCAAGAACAGGGGGAGAGCATCTGTCATCTTATTGTTGGCCAACTCAGCCCAAACCATGACAGGTAAAATAATAAAGGATATTACTCTTTCCTTACAAATGTTGATGGGTTATACCTCATGTTACATATACATGTCTAATCCCACTTAATCTCACCAAATCCCTAGCTACGTTATCTTGAATTAATCAATTCTCTTGGTTACGTGCACGCTGTATAATTTTTCAGTTATTTTTGACTAATTTTAAAGCTGCTATATAGAAATTCTCTGTGAATCCACCTGTTAAACTCCTATGAAGGTCAAAATGTTAAAAGCAAACAGAATTATCTAGGTATTTTCTTCCCCAAGTTGCACAGAACAAACGTTATTGTTACCAGCTTCATCAACATCACTGTAATACTCTTCTTTCAGCCTCCTTCTGCCTCAAAAAGACCTATGGAAAGTTCAAAGTGTCAAGAAAATTGTTGCAGAATTGTGATAAGACACGACGTTCGATCAGCAAAGACTCCCATAACACTAGCTAAATGCCTTATTAATCGTACATGTGTCAGATGAGATTTTCTGTGTGTTTAGGATGATGCCTGGCAGGAGCGTAGGATGTTCTGTGTGGGTTCTGGTTCAGGGAGAAGGAGGGCTTCTGACTGAAACTTAATATTTCATGTGCATTTAGCAATAATAGGAACTGCCCACATGCGGAGCCCTAATGAGTGATGAGAAAGACTCCCAAATGGAATAACATACACCAATATTTTTGGCCACATATCTCTTCCCGGCTTCTCTCATGGCCAATTTTCATATGATGTTTTCTTCTCCTTATTGTTGGATTACTCATCAATAATTTTGTTTGGGCCTGTTCCATTTTAATCTTCCTGTTCTTCAGTTCCTTTCTAGGCTTCTTTCCAACATATGTCTGTAGTTCTTGTACATTCCATGTTTCTGGTAGGTAGTTCTCTGTCCCACCATAGCAGAGCCACGTGTCAGTTCAAGTACTTGAACAGGAGGTTCTGATCTAGGCTTATTACGCAATGGAAATGTATCTTACAGGTCAGTGTTAGGCCAGCAGATCTAAGGCACCCTGCTCAAAGCAGGTGGTGTGCTTTTCTTCATTCAGTCTTTTTTGGTGGTGTTGCTGATGGCACAGCATTCTCTCTTAACTTGCTTGTACAGTTCTTCGCCCCTGCACTTTCTCATGTGTACGCATTTTGTGTCCACAGTTAAAATACATGAATGCTTGTACTTCCCTCGGTTTGCTGATTTCACCTTTATGGAGTCCATTGAATAACCACGCTGAAACCCAGGGATCTGAGTCAAGCTACTGTCCTGTACAAAAGACTAGCATTGAAGTAAGTCATCGTTGTAAGATCTGAAACCAAAAGAAAGCAAAAAATCCCAAGGCCTTTTTTGCATAGCCTGATTAATTTTGCAGTTACATAAGACCTGTGAGCATCCTGTAAACGCTCTTCCCACCTTGAAAAGAAGTTTCCACCTGTTTCTCTCCTCATTTTGCAATACATTTGGGGTTTTTTCCCACCTTCTGCTTCTGTCTTCAACTGAGTATGCTTTTTTTCCTTTTCCTTGACACAGCATATCTTCAGGCTTTTCTTCGCATAGAAAAAAAATGTCTACATAAATGTAACAAAAAATATGAAAACCATCTGACTTGAAGATAGAGGCACCCAAAAATTTCATGCCAAGTTCCAGCTTTTTCAAGACAAATTATGAAAATGCTAAAAGCTTAGTATCTATAGCAGCACAAACAACACCACTACAATATGCCGCAACAGATTGTTCATATGTCACTATTTTTCCAAAGTTCCTTGGCAAACGTTTCCATCAGTAAACAAGTCAAGTGAGAGAATTGTAAAATGGCCAGCAAAAAAAATTCAGTCTTTTCTGGCTATTGAAATCAAATTCTGGTACTTATCACTATTACTCTGTTCTTCAGCCCCTCTTCTTTCACCTGTGCTGACAGACTACTGTTGTCTCTGCTTCTGCCTTCATAACAAGGCTTTTGCCTGTCATACCACCATCCTCTTTATATTGCAAGTTTATCAAAGCAATGTCATGTTGAAAAGTTGGGTCAGATTCTCACCTGGGGGGAAAACTTACATAGATCCATGAACTCCATCAGAAAAAAGGCAAAATACATGAGCTGGTGAGTTGGCACTGCGTGTTACTTGCAGCATGCTGCAAGTAACGTGGAACTGAAAAAACCATTAATAATGCCAGGCCACTAACACTTAGAGACAGATTGGTAGCTCTTTTTTTTTTTTGTCTATTCTGCTTTGCTGCTCAATATGTAGGTATCATCAAAATTTATTGTTGAATAAAGTGTCTGGAGATTAGGCCAATTCATGCTATATGTTTATGATGGGTAAGTGCTACAAGTTTAGGAGTTCTTAGTTGATTATTACTGGAATAATCACTTGAAGCTGCAAAATACATATTCCTTCTGTACCAGTAATGCAGCATCTGTAAAATTGGAATTGGAAAGTCGCTGTCTTTATGGAAAAAAGAACCTGATTGACCGACATTTGAAACCATCCTTCTGGGTGAAAAACTGAGGGGGTTTTGCGTGACATCTATAATTACCTGTAATTTGAATGTTCATTAAGTAAGACTAAGGTAGATTGAGTGGTAGCATTTGTCTCTTCATATATTGAAATAACTGGGAAAAATCTTACCTTTACTGAAGCCAGTGGAAGCTTTGCCATGAGCTTCACTATGGAATGAATTTAACTCACAACTCCTCATGCTATCACTTCGCACAAGAAAGGATGTTCTGGCTTGCTTTGACTTTGGTATTGGCTGCAGTTCCAAGTTGCAGGGATGGTTGAAAAAAATACGATGAAAAGAAATATTTAATTGAACACTCAATAGGATGAAAACAAGACGGAGCTAACTGTAAATGTATCTTTTACTAATGAAAAGGAGATATAACTGGTCACAGACCTAAAATGTTGTGAAAATATCTGTAGTATGTATCTTTAAAAATAAAATAAAAAAAAAATTAGAAAATTTAGGATTCTAGGGGGTCATACAGAAGAATGGAAAAGGAATATTTTTGTCTGGGCAATTCAGAAGGTGAGGAAAGTCCTAGATACCTAGCTACATTCAATCAAAATGCATAAGCAAGACTTAGGACAGGGACTGGAGCACAATATTCCTTGCTCCCTCTTTCTGGCCTCATCAGTGCTGAATTCTTCTTCTTTCACAGGAGTGGTACAACTTCTTGGGAAGGGGCTGTGAGGGCCTGCAGAGCCAACTGCCAGGTGAGAAAGGCTTTTGCGTTTGGGAGAGCTGCATCCCTCTCCCTCCCTATGCTAAGGAGGTCATTGAGTTTGTGTTCCATTCCTCAAGCAAGTGCCATAGTCTTATGTGTATACTGCAATGTTAAAGAAATAAGCAATGTTGCTGAGAAACACATCTTATTGTAAAGCCTAGCTGTAGTTTTTAAAGGGCACAGGGAGCTAGACATTCTCATCAGCCATAATGTATATCAAGCCATGTTAAAATGCATTTTATTTTATTCCCCTTTCTTAAAACAATTTTTTTCTTACTCCAGAGTTCACCTCAACTGTGCTCCCTCCTTTGGCTGCATTGCAGCTGGATTAAAAAAGGGAGGGGGGCTCACAGCATTTATTCTGTTGTTCCCATATGGCCAGTCACGGTGTTATATCATACCAGTAGCATAATCAAAAGAAATCATTAAGTCAAAGTCACTTTTCCTATGCTGTCCCTCCTGATGCACTTTTTAGCAATTTAACACATTCATTACTTGCTTTTATGCCACCCATCCTCAACTTACCAAGCATGATGGACTGCACAACCAGGCCCTTTATCAGAGCTTTCAGAAAGCTACAGCCATCTATCACCTTCCCTGTTTATTTCTGAGTTCCCTTTCACAGTGCTTGTTTCTCTTCATACAGCATCGCAATAGCTGTGGTAAATAAGTTTAACTATAGCTTACTTAACTGGTATCACGAACTGAGACTCCTGCCGTCGTTAGCCTGAGTTAATTATGGCAATATTAGCAACAGGACTTTAAGATTAATTTATGTTTGAGAAGCCTACACAATTCACACACAATTCACATAATGAAAAAGTGTTAAACAGCATGGTTGGTTGCCTTTCCAGCGTTTATTCCTGTATAGCAAAGCAGTGAGTTCCCAACAGGCTTAAAGAGGCAAGCATACAATACAAAGCCATTTGTGACCTTCCTGTTGATTTATTCTCAACAGCCAACAGGTGCCTTATGGAGAATTCAAACTAATAAATGCAGAAAGACAAAACCAACACCCTTACAATGAATTATGTCAGGGACAACTTCTAATCCTCTCTTTTTTCATAGCACTGCTTATGTTGAAAAGATGAGAGGAAAAAAAGAAAGAACAAAAGGTGGTGGTGAAACACAGAGGAAAATCCTAAAAAAGCTAGTGCCCCAGAGAGCTGCATAATTAACAAATCTTTTTACACATGCTAAGCTTTTCCTTCTCAGTACTGGAGGACAATAGTATCATAACTTCATCAAAATTACTTTGAATAGTGTCATTAATGACACATGGTCTTGGTTTGTCCCTGCTTGGAAGCCCGATAACATTTTCATACCCACTATTGAATGTGTGTTTAGCTTTGTCCTCCTCATTTGTACAATACACTCATACTTATCAGATCATCTGCTTTTGTACTTGGATGTTTAACAATTCAATAAAATGTTAACAATAAAGGGGAAGTCAAAGGGGGAGGGAGGATAAGATGAAGGTTTATTTTCAGTACCAGCAAATTAAACAATGGGAAGGAAAGTGTATTATATCATCTGTAGAAAGCAGCCTACTCCGTCCAATTCTAACCACAGAGGATATTTAGAAAGCACAGGCCTTAAATAAGATTTATTGAAGTACAGTCCTGCCTTCGTTGTATAGATTAGATGCATTTTCTTCTAAAATAACTGATTAACAGAAGCAGCTCCCTTAAGAACGGTTGCACAGAGTATTCCTGTCAAGCCGCTACCTTGTATAAATATTTTTAATTAATAGATGCCTTCATCAAATATAAGAAAAAATTAAGCATTAGTGGTCACCAGAGACACTGCTATTAGAGTGATTATCTTAGATTTAATTTCATTTGCAGATGCCATTAATTTATTTTTAAGAGAGCTCTAATTTAGTTTTATCTATTTCTTGTTCAGTTTTTGCAGATACTGGCAGGCTGCGCTTCCTTCAAAGCCCACCAGCTTTCCCTTCCTACCTCCTTCAGGCTCTCTGTTCTCCATAGAGTGTGTTTGTGTTTAAATTAGCTGGACCACTGCAGGCTGAGGTACCGATTAATCTTCAAATGTGCTGCAAGATAGAAGTTAAAGCTCTAGCTGAGGAACTTAAAGCAGGAAACAGTGTTACCACTGCAAGTCATCTGTTCTCTATGGAAAGGCAGTAGTTGTCTCACACAGGAGCAGGCTGCCCTTGAAGTAACTTCACTCCGAGTGAGTGGCAGTGGGTATTGTTGCACAGTATATAAACCTCCTTTTGTCAGCTTGCATTAACCACAGAATTGACTTGTAAGACATTTGTACTCGAAGAGAGATGAACCATGTCCTGTCTTCAACAAAGGATATGTCAGTGCTGCAGCATAGAGGGGAGATACCAGCATTGTTTTCTTTGGAAAACTACATCAGTGTGTTCAAAGTTTTCTGCTGTCACAGCTCAGCTGCTTCTGCTTCATAGGCGTTTAAATCAGGGGTTTCTGTGCAACTTCACAGAATGAGGTGGCTCCTAGAGAAATATGTCTGATAGCAGCCCTGTTAGCGTGAGCTCCAATAGCCCTTTACTTGGTATTGGTCTCAGTTTGAGACTTCTGCCCATGGGGTTCAATGCATGCAAGAGCACTTCGTGATTCCACTATGTTCCTACAAATATGGTGTTCAGGAAGGTAGGATATGGGGATAAATCTTCTTTATCCCATTTAGACCAAAAAAAGAAGTCAAGGGATAGAAGGCTTCTTTGCTATGGTTTTGATCTGGCAACTCTGATACAGAGGGATGACATGACTGTTTTTTCAGTCACACAGGAACTTTACGGTAGAGCTAGGAGATGAATCTAGATCTTCTGTGTCCCAATCCAGGACTAAGCTGTAAATCTATCCTTTGTTGTTTTATTATAAATGAGTGGTATTTGTAAAGATCAGCGCTGCAGTCCAGTTAGGTTTGCTCCATTGTAGTCATTATGTACTTTATCACTGACTTTAGAAGAAGTGGAATACACACTCAACCATTGGAAGCGGAGAAACTGCTAATTTTATATTGATCTAGAGAATCAGCTTCTCCAGCAGTGTGTGTCAGCTTCTAGCTAGGGTTATCTCTACATTTAATTTTAATCAGATCTCTTCTAAAAGGGATTAAAGGATGCCTGTTGTGATGAGGAGCATGGCATTTATTGCTCCTGGAAGTGGTTTTTTTTTTATCTCAGCGAGTTCATTTAATATGAATAGTGCTTCTATGGGGATAATTTTGGCCCTTAACCATTCTTAGACTGAATATGAACCAGCACCTCAGATTCAAGGATCTGTGTTCCTTTGTCAAGCTCCTGACTCAGTCAGGAAACTGAGAATGTTCATTTGTAAACTTTTCCCGTAAGTGGCTGGATGGAGAAAGATATTCATAACCTTTTTTTTTAGAGACAGTTACTGTTCTTTATTTCTATGAGTTTGTCTTTTGTCCATATCCTAATCTCAGCAACAAGATCCAAGTTCAAGTAGGGAAGATCAAATCATTTTAGTAACACAGTGCTACTATCCCTCATTGTCCTTTTATTTACTAGCTTAATAACAATGGCATCTATAGACTTACAACTATCCTAGTGTCCTAGTGTCTAGTCTGAAATTAGTCTGGAGATTGTTTAATCAAGTTAAGTTTGATAAAAGTCACAGCAGGCCTGGGAATAAGGAGATGCTACATTTGCAGTAGCAAAATCCAAGAGAGAACATGGTTTACATGAGAGAATATTTTTAGAAATTAATTGGTGTATGTGGAACTGAACTGAATGGTAGGAGAGCAGGTTCCCATCCGATCAGCTGCATATGTGCATGCTCTGCTAGAAGACTGGGAATAATTAACGTTTATAGTGAATCTGGCATAGCAATGAAACATGGACATCCTACAACCACAGTCAATTTCTTATTGTTCACAGCCTTAAATGAAAACCTCTAG
Organism: Limnodromus scolopaceus; assembly: GCA_028565335.1. Classification (NCBI taxonomy): domain Eukaryota; kingdom Metazoa; phylum Chordata; class Aves; order Charadriiformes; family Scolopacidae; genus Limnodromus; species Limnodromus scolopaceus. The sequence goes on along the minus strand of JAOXNO010000024.1, from coordinate 20,750,585 downwards.
TGAGGTTTTAATAATCACTTCACCTACCCATTTATGAGACAATCCTCAGAGAAGAGGATGGCCCACATGCTCTTCGTATGTGCTGTTCAAATCGGGGCACGACAGTCAAAAAGATAAATATTAATGCAAAGGAAAGAGGAAATTATGACAATGATTATTGCTACTGACCTCAACAAAATAGTAGAATTTTTTAGTGTGTGTGTGATTTTTTTCCATACTGTTTTTCTCCTTTATTTTTGGTCTCAGTGTGTGAAAGTTAGGTTTTTGTATCAACATCATTTTATAAAGTATGACTTGCTTAAAGATATTTTTATGAGCATATTCCAGTTAGAAAACAGGAATTTTTCTCCAGCTATATTTACAGTTGTTACTTCTGTTGTGCAGTTCCTCTAGGGTAAATCTTTTCTTCTCCAGGAGACTATGGAAGCAGAGATCCAGAATGTTTCCTCTGTTTAAAGAAGGATAAGGGTTTTATAAAGCTGACCTAACTGGGCATAGATCTGTGTGATCTTCCTGCACCTCTACAGAGAGATTAACTACATACAAACTACTTCTTTCCTGTGACAACAGTCACTAGAAGACATCTCTTTCACACAGACCCTCTTTGCTACCCAATTTCTGAAATAACCCATGCAGTCTTCACCCATGTAGGTATTGCTGAAGACCTACTGGGTTGTGGGCACCATGAAAATCTTCCAAGACCATATTGTACCAAGGAATGGGATTCCTGTGGTTTGTCAGTTAATCTGAAATAGCCAGCATTAAGTGTGTGTAAAATAGAGAAAAATCTATTCATAGCAACCTAATATTATCAGTAGTCTTAAAATGAGCATAGAGATAAGTGTGAAGACATGTAGACAAACCATATCTGCCTCTCTTGTATATTTTAAATCAGCTCCAGTGACAATGGTCTGCTGCAGCTGCTGCATCATGCCAAGGAGGTCAAGAAATGCAATCTGTTAATGGTCCCCAGTATCAAAAACTGAAGAATTTCCTAATAAGAAAGTTAGTTCCTGAGCAGGCCTCTAAGTGACTGCAGAAACTCAAGAGCTCCCGGAGTGAGGAGCACTCTCTTGAAGACTTTACCATAGTACGAGCTATCTGTCCATTTCTAAAAATGCAGTGCTAGTCTCTTTGCTTGCCAGATCATCAGGTCTCACTAGCTTCAACTCAGAAACATAAAAAGTAAGAGTATTCTGAAGCAGGAGGGAATTTGGTAAAAGAAAAGATGGAGACTGCAGGGAAGAATCCTAAGTTTTATCCAAACTGATGTGAAAGCAAATTAAAGTAACAATAAAAGGTTTGATAGCTCCATTATGAATGCACTAGCTGTAAATATGAAATGCAGCCTGCTTAGAAGGAGCTATTGATAATATCCACCAAGACTGGAATGAATAAGTACTCATATTGATTCCTTTTATTGGCCACAAAAGATAGGGGTCCTGGCAACATCCCATAGTGCCCCTCTCCATAGTGCTTTCTTCAATGCACTCACAGGAAAGACTGGCAGAATGTCACTCTTCTCCATAGCCAATGCCAGAAGTTAATTTTGACTGTTAGGGATTTTAAGTTTCATCTAAATGCTAAAGTAACCTACGAGTAAGTTAAGGAGACCTGGCTGACCTGGTTAAGGAGACCAGATCATTGGTCTGTGGGTGATGGCCTGCTCATGATGAGAGACTGACTGTCCATCGCTGTATCAGCCAGGTATTGAGATGAGTGTCTGTGAAGAGGAAGCAAAATCCAGCAGTCTGGACAATTCCCAGCATCTTGGCACTAGAAAACAGCCTTCTGTTTAAAAAATGAAAAAGCAAATAAATAAAAAAAAGTCATACAGGAAAGAAGTCTGCTTTATGTGAAATAATGAGACCACAGATTTTAAGAATTGCTGAGAATCTGAAAAGAGATTGGTTCTCAGCAAAGATTGTGTTTGTGTTTGCTTTGTGAGTCCCCACTGTGCAAGGACTCACATAAACCATAAAACTTCCTCTTAGACTACAAGCTGTGTCAACTACTGAATCAAGAACAATTTACCTGTAGTTGTTTCACTTCACAAATACACTGTCTTTTAATATATTCTGCTGTCATAGAAATGTGGGCTAGATATTTTTCCGGTAAGATCTTGGCCATTGATTTCCTTTTAGCGCTGCACAAAAATATTTGGCCATTGATTATTGCAGATGAAAAACCTGCTGTGCAGTATATGCTTTCAAAAAATACACAGGCATCACAGTAAAGGTAAGACTGTCGTCTTTCCATTTGCACAAGAAATGCAAGTTCCATTTAGGGGAGCATAAGATGATAAAAATAGCTATGCTGCTTCAACCCAGGGGCTCGTTGTTCACTCTCCTGTTTCTGGATGTTGTTTCAGGATGAAGCGCCAGGGTGCATAGAACAAAGGGACCTGAGGGATATCATGACTGCAATCAGTGGCACATCCCTGGTCTTCTGCCTGTCCTTGTTCACCAGCATGTGAATGTGCTGCAAGCAACAGACTTTCTCTGAGTGACTGACCATCCTGGTGGACTGTTGAGGTCTATGCACTTCATCATCTTCCTCACAATCTTTGGCAACTTGGGGAGATAGGACTCTGGTGAAAGACTCCAGGCAAGGACATTGCACAAAATTGTCGCCTGCCTCTTCCTCTCTGATTCTCACCTCATCCACTGGCCTTATGTTCATGTTTAGCCTCTATGATGTCAAAAAAGACCCCCTACGAAAAGAGAAAGAAAAGGCAAGATGAGGAATTGATATCATGTGAACTCTTCCCAGAGTAAGTAACTGTAGATATTTTTTTCCATTATGACAGAAAAAAGTCAAGCTTTTTATGTATTGCTTTATCATCATCATTCTCTTTCCTCTGATAGCACAGTTTTGTAAGCCCAGCAACTGCATACTGAAGAATGGTGTGTTGTGGTAAGTAACAGCAGAAATTCTATTTGATAAATTTTATTTTTCCATTCTGGTTTGAAACTAGGAGTGTTTTTTTTCCAAACATATTTGTGGTTTAGAATTATTACCTGAGTAACTTTGGGCTGTAAATTCCTTTTGACATTGGTTCAGAGGAGGTAATAGTTTATTTGATTTGACATGTTAGTTATGTGATAGTGCTTCTGTTCTCTTAATGGCTGAGCCATGAAAATTTTAATCAGAATTCTAGTTCTTATCCTAGAATAGTGAATTTGTCACTAATTTTCTATGTGGATTGGTTGTGTTGTTTTCCACCAGAAGTATAAAAAGATTTTTAATCTAGATGGTCTACTTTCTGAGAGTAAGTTTATGTAAAAAAACATAAATAACTGAAAATGGAGTTACAATCCCTAACTGGTTTTCAGCTTTGGTCAATTAATCTCCCCAGAACTACAAGCATTTTAATGACAAAATGCTGTCATATTGTCCTATGTCCTTATTTTTGTCTCTGGGTTCTCTTCCTAAAGTCTACATTTCATACTGCATTATGTGCATTTCCTAAGAGGAGAAAGCACGCTCTTTTTTGACACAAGCATATAAAGGACTGTAAATTCCATGAAGTTCCAAGAATGTGTTTCAAATCCAAAATATTATTGGTTTTGGCTAAAGCGTTTAGAACGGAGCAAGGAGTATTCTTCCACAAAGTTTTCTGTGGGCAGAGGGTGATGAAGAAGAAATGTTGATATGTTTTCAAGTGACCACTACAGAAATATTTGCTGGTATGTGTTTGATGTGCATGTTTTCTGTGGAATGCCAACCACAAATATGAATACAGGCAAAACAGAATTAAAACTGGTATCCATGCAAATATCTGTAAGTGTTATGTTTCAGTTTGTCTTTAGCTTCTCTGTCCACTGATCTGAACAAAATACTCTTCCAAGTTGCGTTTATTATGTCTGTTGAACAATGGAGTTGTCCAGAATGCAGTCTAATTTATTTTAAATCCTAAAGAATAGAGAGGATTTTCCTTTGACAATGGTGATTAATTGTAAATCTTAAAATCCATTACGGACTGGAAGTGTTCAGAATTATTCTTGATGAACTATTGAAATGATTAATCTTTTTTTCCTTTTGTCCTGTTCCTGAACTGATCGGGTTTTCTATGAATGTGTTAATTCATAGAATCATCTAGGTTGGAAAAGACCCTTGGGATCATTGAGTCCAACTATCCACCCTACTGTACAGAGTTCTTCCCTACACGATATCCCCCAACACCACATCTAAGCGACTCTTAAACTCATCCAAGGATGGTGACTCAACTCCCTCTCTGGGCAGCCCATTCCAGTGTCTGACCACTCTTTCTGTGAAGAATTTCTTCCTAATGTCCAGTCTAAACCTACCCTGTTGCAGCTTGAATCCATTCCCTCTTGTTCTATCACTAATTGCTTGTGAGAAGAGACCAGCACCAACCTCTGTACAGTGTCCTTTCAGGTAGTGATGAGGTCACCCCTCAGTCTCTTCCTCAAACTAAACAGTCCCAGCTCCCTCAATTGTTCTTCATATGATTTATTCTCCAGGCCCTTCACCAGCTTCGTTGCCCTCCTCTGTACCTGCTCCAGCTCTTCGACATCTCTCTTGTATTGGGGTGCCCAAAACTGGACGCAATACTCCAGGTGTGGCCTCACTAGTGCTGAGTACAGGGGGACAATTAATTGCTCAAAAATTCTTCTAACTCTGGCCTATAAAAAAAAAAAAAAAACCACAAAGTTTTTTAATGAACTATCCCCTGCTACTATTTCTTTAAAAATCTGATATTTTTTCAGGCACTTCATTTGTCTGCTTAGGCAAGTCTTCTGTTTCTACACCGCGGTTAGATAATTTAATCTGTTAAAATAAGAAAATAACCAAAAACATCTAACCCATAATGACTTGCAATATTACTTTTCAGCATGGATAATTATTCACTGATTATTTGTGAAGTATTTAGGATTCATAAGCATCTTCAGGACTAAAAACATTTGTCATGCAGATATGCACATGCAGTTAATAATAATAAGCCACAAATAATAACTGAATGAGCTGACAGTGCTTCTAACAAAATTATTCACTATTTTTTGTGGTATTTAGCCAAGTCTGCTTAGGATCTATAAATAATTGCTGACTTAAAGATTCTGAAGACCAAGTAGAACTGTTGGATCATTTTTCTGATTTCATAGGTGGTGTAGACCAGGTAATCTTACCTAGTTATGTTGGATGATGATTATATCTGTGTGCATTTATTGTTTTAATTCTCCTGAGTGTAGATAGACTGAAAAGGCTTAAATAAATGTAGAAAAAAATCTGGTATGGTAATTGATGAGACCCAATGAGAAAAAATGAATGTTTAGTATAGCAGTCTCATATTTAAACAGTGCAGCAGTCATGTCATAGTTAAAATTCTTCCATATACAAGGTGGAAGGATTCAGGGAATTTCTTATTCCTTCTTTTTGCAAAATCATGTAGAATCATAATGGGAAATAGGTTCCAGAGAACAGTGACAGTTGTATCTCCACAGCAAATGTGATTGTTAATGGAAAGAAATGCAAGACAGCCATCTGTTGGATTGCACAGCAACATGCTTGGTTTCCAGGTCTCAGTGTGGGCTGCCAGTAGCCCAGAAAGGAACCAGTACAATGCTCATTGCAAGGGCAGATGGTGTTTGTGGACAGTTTAAATTCAGGCTGAGCATAGGTCCACTATGAAGGAAATGTCCACATGTGAAAATGGGTCCTAGGAGTGCTGCAGACATCTGGGATGCAGGCAAGGCTTTATCATCAGCATGTTACTGCTTGTACAGAGGTTTTCTGTGCCTTTTCACAAGTAACAATTCTGTAGTGAAGAACGATGTTGCCAGCTGCCATCAAAAATTATGGATTCAGCACTGACCCACTGCTTGGGGAGAGCAAATGCGCAGCTGATCTCCACATGTATGTCAGTGTAAAACAGAAGACTAGCTTGTCCCTGGACTTGTATGACACCATCATGTATATATTGTAAAGGACATACTAGTGAAGATCACAGTCGGATTTATCTTTAAAAAGTTGGGTTCAGTGTAAGGCTTGTATTAGATATCTTGGATGTTTATATTTTGTATATTATTGGCTCTCATTAAAAACCTTTTACGTTACAGTGATCATTAACTGACACAATAATTGTGTCTTTTGTTGTCCCAGATGTACTGATCCAGTTTTATGATTGATAAATGGCATGTCATTGCCATTCATGATGAGGGTCTGAGCCAGTGCATCTTTCCCATCTGAGGTACTCTGCCAGCTCAGAATCAGAACTGATTTTGTACCTTTCTTAGATCTGGGGCCATTTAGATGGGCTTAGTTCCCAGTACAAAGGCGGTAACAGCAACCTGCTGTCTGTCTCCAGATCTTTTTAGCAACAAAGACAAAATAGTGGAAATGCTAGCTCCCCCTCTTACCACAGTCTTCTGTGTAATGCTTGAGCACATGGCATCTCTCTTCCAGGTGACAGTAACACAAAGGAGAACTCTTGATATGGTACCATGGCTCTGGGTGTTTGGGCAGGGATTTTGTAAGCCTCTCGCATATTGCTGCTGTCATTAGCCTTTACAGCTGCATGCTGGTACTCAGGACTAAGCTCTGAACCACAGTGAATTGAATGGAAATATTATCAGTGTTTTTATCTGGCACAAACTGTGCAATTTTTGAGAGATCCCTGGCTTGCCTTTTTTTTTCTATCCCTGCTGAGCCCAATTATGCTTAAAGCCAGCAAAAATTGATCCAGTGCTGAAAATCACACCCTACATGTTCCTCTGAGTACAAATAGATTGAATTTCAATTAAAAATTAGAGCAAAGTAAAAGGTCACTTTCTCATTCTAATGAAATTTAAATTAATTTTGTTTCTTTCTGTGTCTTTAAGTTCTGTCACATGTTCTTTCGTGGGTTGGTGAAATCTCAGGGCTGGATAACAGCCAGTGGTTGTAAAAAGTAAAGGAGAGAGGGGTGAGGGTGTCTGAACCATAAGAAAGGTATCCAAATAACTAGCTATGCTAAATAATGGAGCAGAAGGCTATACTGGTTATCTGTTCTAATGTGATTTGTTTGCTGCATTATGTGGCAGACATCCATTGTGAATATTTGACATGAGTGTTTGCTTTGGTGAAAATATTCAAATTGTTTGCAAATGCTGAGGATTTGACCACTGCATTCCATGTGATAATCGTAAGTCTCATATTCTGAAATCCTGTGCTGGTTTTTTTGCCTCTGCAATTTGGCTTAGACTGTGACAGCTTCTGATTGTGATGTGTTTATCCCATATGTTATCATCAGCAGATTATTATGTTCTAAATAAGTTTCAACCGATACCAAACTGATACAGCTGGAAGGACAAGGGTACCAGCTGGGGTAGGCCAGCTTGTTAACATCCCTACGGATCGTACTGTGAGCTGAATGGCTGCCATTCAGGTTGTAACTTTCTGAGAGTTTTAAAATTACACAGGCAGGATTTATTAAATACAAATTCTATAGCTTCTAGCAGAGGACCAAAATTACTCTTTGATATGACCATGTGTCCTTGATGTGCAAAAATGTTTGCAATATGTGTAGGAGATGAATCTTGTGGTATCAGTCCAAACTCAATGAACAATTCAGTTAGGAAGGCATCCCAGTCTAAACTATTAGAATAGGAGTAATCCTTATTTTCCATTTGCTAATAAAGAGTCTTGCCTGAACACAAGGCCCTTAAAAGGATAGAAGAAAATGTTATTCAGATTCAGGGAAGATGCCTGACAGATTGTGCACTGCTTTTAAGAGAAGCTGGCCTTTCTGCTATGTAAGGTTTTATTCTTGCTTAGTCAGTAAATTATAACAGAAAAGGTCTAGTCTGGTTCTGGTTTTATGTTATATTTAATATGAATTTCAGGACTCTGCCTCCATTTTAATCTATAAAGCCTGGATTTTTCCCTTTAATTTAAATGACCCATTTTTGAAATTGCTGACTGCTGCTGTTTGGGGGCATTCACTTCCAGAAGCTCCTGGGAAAGAGGGACTGATCCCTAACCTCAGAGGAAGGTACAAGTTCTATCCTGCATAAATAACTTCATTCTCAGAGGCAATCTGGAGCGGGATACATAAATGGGAATTGATGTATCAGTTTGTGTTGAAGGCAAGGGAAAAGTAAAACAGCTTGAACAAAATAAGAGCTACATTATGATTACTGAAAGCACAATTAAAAAACCCAGAAATATGGGAGCAAGAAGAAACCAGGTTTTTTTAATAGAGCAGAAAGGTTTCCCAGCAATTCTGAATATGTTTTCTTTAATAACCTTCTCTAAGCTTTGCCTTTGACCTCAAAACCAAAATAGAAGAAGGCTTTGCCTTCGTTGCTCAAGACAGATGAGTTTGAGCAAGATAACAAATGTGGATTATGTCACTACAAATACCGAATGGGAAGGTGACACTTCAGGTAGTGGCCTCTAGCCAAGAATGCAAGGCCAGTGCTATATTCTTATCTAGGCACAACCTTTCTGCTTGCCTAATGATAAATTAAACTGACTACTTGTCTTTGCTATGGCTGAAGCGGCTTGTTTGGTTTGGTTTGGGTTTTTTCCCTTTTAACCTTAGGGTAACTAATACACCTTCGCTTTCCTGAGGTAAAACATAGTAAAGGCGAGACACTTCAGTTTGCAAGATCTGTGCTATTTATCTGCCCAAGGCTGACTTAGCTAAATTTATCTTGCAGTAAAACTGAAGTACTCTGACATTGCTATCCTTTTTTTTGTCTTTTTTTTTTTTTTTAAACCTCACACAACCTTGTGTGTGCCAATTGCCCCAGTTAAAACACAGCACATCTTTAGCAATGAATGAATCATTTTAGCTGCAGCATTCCTAGGTTAGGCTACTGTGAAGATCACAATACGGATGGTACAATACTTGGAAGTAATTTATCTTTTCCCATAGGCAAGCAATCTTTCTCCTTCTCCTGGTTCATCACTCAGTTGTGTATTTCAATTTGATTCACTGGTTTGTGGCATTCTGCTGTTTTCCTTAGCAGATGTACCTGCTCAGATTTACTTCTAAAGTGCTTATCCAGCTGTGGGCTTCCTGTGCTGCTGTCTACTGAAGCAGGTGTAATATAGGAACGGTATTTGATATCTCTGCACAATTTATCCTTCCACCCCTGAGTGGCAGCCTGAGATTTTCTTACTTTCCTGCACTTGCATAGACAAACTCAATTTCTCATAATTCTTATTTAATTGTTTCTATTCTCTGTTAAATATAAATTAATAGATCAGGATCCTTACCCTATTCCTGTGCCACTCAACTTCTCATTTCATTGCATAATGGCAAAAATCTGTAGGACACTTTAAATTAAAAAAAAATATTACTTTGTATTCCCACTGCACCTAGAATTTCTTGACTATACTATTGAAGAAGTTATATTGGGTTATTTTAGGTGCTAACACTGATTGATATATTCTACTGTATTATGCTTCCCTAATTTGGAAACATCTCTTACCAGTTTTCTTAAAAGTTCATCCCTCTACCCATTCCTTTCTTGAAATATCTCCCAATAACCACATTCCAGTTAAGTTGCATCAAATGCCCTGAAGAGATCCATAGTATTATAAAGAACTTTCTAGCACATAGTGTCACTTAGCACAAAGGTTGACCATAATTTTGAGGTCAACAAAGTGCCTGAGGTATATATATAAATACTCTAGAAAATACATTGCTAGCAAGATTTTTATTTCTACTAAAGAAGGTGAAGAACTTGATGAGTGTCTAATCCTTTACAATACAGATTAGAAAAGCCTATTGCCTCACCAGTCTGAAAAATCTTCTGTTAACTGTGAATTTTGTTTTATTTTCCCTGCTTAATGGTAAAAGAAAATTTTTCATCTTCTTTGAAGAAGATTTAGGTGTAGATTTGATCATAGCCACTCTTGCAATGGCATTAATCTGGGCTAACAGTGGCAGTTCAGAAACTAAAGTTCAAGTGAGTAGAAGTTGGATTTAGTGTAATGCTCACAAACATAATCAAATTTTTGATAAATTGGCCAATTTTCCTGCTAATTGTATGATTATCCCAGATAATGAACTGTGAATTGTAGGTTCTGTAATACATTTGCGGTACTTCGCTGTAAAAGTCATTTGAACAGGCAGTTAATTTACACAAGATGTTTATTAATTTTTTAGATTGTTCAAATAATTTTCAGTATTAAGGACATTCCAGTGATTGAAGACATACATTTGAATTTCTGGTCTTAAATCACGATGCTCCACATTAATCCACTGTCCACCTGGCATAATCCAGGCCACAGCAGAAATTAAAACCAACACAGATCATGTATATAAATAATGTGTGTATGTATGCTGTCATTTATTTTAAAGTATATAGATATAACCACTGTGTTCTCAGGACACTCTTAACATACCTTTATTATTAAAGTAAGCAATTAAATGGTTTTTGGATGTTGCACTGTATCTATGTGAGAGGAGGCTATGGTTCAAAGGTTTGGTAGCCACCAATGCTTGCTGTCTGTGCACCAGCAGGTCTGCAGGTGACACCCAGGCACCACTTTTCAACAGTTCTCTGGCAAAAGGAATTGTGACTTGAGTCACCCACAATATTCTATTTCTTCACCTGCAAATGAGTACTTTTCCTGTTGATTTTAGACTTCACCCAAGGGCTGTGCTGTACTAAGCCAGCTGTATTTTCTCACTCAATTTATAGCACATAATACGACCTGTCCCTCAAAAATCTAAATAGTGTAAGGTAAGAGCATGTTCTTTTATGACCACTTAACTCTATCCTTTCTTATGTGGAATCACACCTGCTTGTATTTAAAGCTCACAAGTAGTGATATTTCAGCAAGCTACAAAAGTCTCTGAAACACCAGACAAGAAAGGTTCTTGATTTTTGCCAAAGCCTGCTTCTCTGGCAGCTTAAAAAGCCTTGAAGAAGGTGGAAATAGGTACAGAGAGGATGCTGTTACTCTGCTGGGAGTTTTTCTTCCAAAGGTCTTTTTTTTTTCTTTTTTTTTTTTTTTTTTTTTTGTCATTGACCACTTTAGGTGCTCTTGAATAAAAATGCTTTGTTCAGTATCAGGTTCCAGCTAGCTATGATTAGCAAGAGCTTTTAAAAAGGATTCAGATCCAGTCTGGCAAGTTCAGCCTTTAAAGTCCCTGTCTTCATATGCAGTAATGAGGCTCCTCTAATTTAAACCAAACACTGAAACAGTCTCTTAATTGTTGAAAACTGTTGCTTTATCAACAGGAAGAAGTTGGCATAAAACTCTCCTTGCCCCTTCCCTGCAGAGGAACTGAACCTCTGTAATTCAGGAAAGGCTTTTGGCAATGCCTAAGGTATCAGGATTGCTGTGCCAAGACTGCCGCCTTCGTATTTCCTTTGGAAAAATGTAATTTCATCAAAATAATAATTCTTTGCAGGATTATTTCCATCCCAAGTATACTGGCGACAGATGCATTTGTAAATGTTTCAAAAAAATCAATGAATTGATTTGTTTGCATTTTCTGATTTAGTTTTGACTTTCTCATTTCCTTTTCTTTTGACAGAATATTATGCTATATTTTGAGGTTTAATATCAAATTATTAAAGGCATTTCAGAATTGCCAGCCTGTTTAGTATTTCAAGATTGTGAATTTTTCTCCAAAGTTAGAACAAAATAAAATTTTGAAAAGTCAGACTATCCAACAAGATGGAAATTCTGTAGTGGGTTTCATATTCCCAACTGTGCTTTTGAGCTCCAGGGACCTGATCGTGTGCCCACCAAAACAAACAGGAATCTTCCTCTTGAATTTAATTACTTTGGACTCAACTTTAAGACCAAAGAATTTTCAAACTGATTATGGAGGCCAAGACATATTTTTTTTTCTTTTTCTTTTAATTTTAAATATTCCTGGTGCTATCTACTATGAAAACCCAACTGGCAGGAGGAAATGTGTGCTGAACATCCACATTTAACTCAACATGAGAAAGTGAGAGGGCTCCCAGTTCCTACACTGAATCCCAACTTTGCCAGAGCGTTAGTTTAGTGGGACCAGTTATGAACCATTACTTGACTCCAATTCCATATTAGTGGATCTCTGCAAACACTGTGATGTTGAATGTTCAGAACAATGTTTTATAAATAATGAAGACTTTGATGTAGATTGCTTTGCTGGTATTGAACAGATTTCTTGGGGCAGCCAGTATGTATTGGGGTACTGAATGTGGAGTTGAGATGGAGCACAGAAGCAACACTGGGTCAGATGTCAGTATTCAAGTCCTCTACTTTGAGTGGTTCACGGTTGATTTGGAGCATTCTAACAAGCTCTTGATGCCAGCAGAAGTACTTCAGGATAAGAGGCCAAATCACCTCCTCTATTACACTTGCATGAACCTCTCTGCCTATTCAAGGTAACACAGGTAGAAGCGATAAGAAGTTATCATATACAAAGTGTTTATCTCATCACCGTCCATATGCCCCATCCTGTGCTGTAATGGAGGGCCTGCTGTTTCCTCAGCTCTGCCTTGCTCAGAGCGGCATGGTGAACCAAGAGGAAATAAAGTCTCTCACTCCTCAAACATTTAAGCTAAACAGAGAATCAATCCTCACTTTTTAATTTATATCTCATGTCACTCAAGCCAGTAAATGTGACTCTGAACATGTAGAGTGAGCAGATATCACTTTTTTAGAAAGTAACCGTATGCTGGTAACCAAGTGATTTTCTTGAAAAATTAGTGGTATATTGTTGAAATAGGCAAAAGGCTTTTTTGATGATACACATTGTGTTTCATTTGTGCCGTTGTGCTTTTGTGAGATGTGATTGGTTTGGACTGACTCAAAATGTAGGTGGTTTCTTTGCTACAAGCTTTGGTAGATAGTCAAGTAGATGTTTGATTTGCAGCTTCTTCCTCCACACAGGAAATCTCGGCACTTGGTTCTTTCATTCCCTAAGCTCTTCTATCTGGCTTTTGGGGCTTGTTTAGGCTGTCTTCACAAGACCCATGTGTTGGGGTTTTGTCTTTTTTTTTTCTCCTTTCCTTTTTTTTAAATAAAGGGCAATATTTCCACTAAAGAGGCTGAAAGTTGCTGGTAATAAGATTCCTGCATGAAGTTTTAGAAATTCTCAGACTTTTCCACGGGGACGAACCCTCAGGAGAAAAATCTTGCCAGAATAAAGACTGCTTGTTCACCTGTCCTGGCCAACCTTTTTGGTGTCCCAGGTGGGTCCATTCCAAAGATCACAAGACAGTTTCTAGCATCCTGACAGTGATTTAAGTTCATGTGCTTCTCCCAGCTTAGCAGTGCTAGGGAATCAGGTCTTATGTCGTGTACGGTGAACTCAGCAGCCATGAAAATTTTGACAGTAGTTTTTTCATGCTTCATATATTTGCTGCCCTATGAGATAAACTCATTTATAAAGAAGTAATAAGGTGGATGGGTGTTTTAATAAAACCTTCTTTTGAAATTTCCAAACAGCGGAAAGATAGAAAATCAGACTTTCCATTGGAAATAACTTTTTTGCAAACACTTGGCTTGTATACATTTTCACCATGCTTTCAAAAGAAAATGATGATGCAAAGAAAAAATAATCCCACAACTCCCTCATAAATCATTTTGTTTCCATCTCAAAAGACCTTTTTCTTGTCTTGTCAACGTTATTTTAATTAGAGCACTGGAGCTCCTAAGGGAGCATAAATAATCCAGTACCGTGTTTCATACACATTCACAACCATCAGAGGTCAGTACAAGCTTATTAATCTGAGCCATTTATTCCTCCAGTTCTACACAACAAGTTTTTGAAAAGATGAAAATGAGCCGTAATGTCTGTGACATCTCACTAGATAAGAAGATTCTTGGGAACTGTAAAAAGCTGATGAACACAGAATATATGCTTACACTAATATCTTGATGCCATATAGTGTGGCAGGAAAACCTCCACTTCATGTTTGTTCTAGTTTTGGGAGTATAACTCATCAAATGCCAAAGGACTATATCAGGTGCTCTTCCAGATTTTGATTAATGCTTGTGCCGTGTTGAGATGTTATGTGACATTAATCCTACTGGTTATGAAGCTTTGGCTGCTAAGAGTGAGTACCAGGACAGCTACAGCAAAGAGCCTACGCCTTGCAATGTGTTAATTCAGTGGCTCGTTTGAGCCCAATACTAATGGGCCACAGAGAAGTGCCCTCCAAAAAAAAATCTGAACATATTGCTAAAGTATTCCGTTTTCCATTGTTGAGGAATTCAGGTTAAATCAGAGAATTTTCTTGAGAGATCCTTTAGTCAAACCCAGATCATTAATAGAGCACCAGACTATGAAGTAGGAAAGCACCAAACTGTCTGAAATTGTACTAATCTTGAATCTGGTGATTCAAGATTAGTGATGTCTCCTGGCCTTGGAAATCTGGGGATAAAGATGTAATCTTCACACTGCTTTAAAAGGCAGTTACTGTTAAAAACAGTATCAGAATTCTGAAGTTCTTATGTGACAAGAAGTAGCCCATACTCTAATAATGCTATTGATGTAAGTCAGGTCAGTTGGTTCATAGGACTATAGAAACTAGTCTCCAAAAACAAGTGCTTCTGAGAGATCTGCTTAATGACTGCCTTAAATATCATGTAAAAGAGGCAGTCTGCAGCAGATGGGGCAGTAAAATGGCCATGGCTTAGCTGTCTCCATTACCAGGACTAGAAATCTTAGGAGCTAAATCGGCTGCTGGACCTGACAATGGAAGGGTTGGATTTGAAGCATGGCAGTTGCTGTGAGAAGGAAAAGAGGAGTAAGGCCTTTTTCCTCATGTTTCTTTCACGGAACTATGATAGTAAACCTCAATCTCCAGAATTTCTCCTGACAATTCTCAGTCCCTGCTCCACCTGTTTCCTCTATACACCTGTTTTCAATGAAAACAGAATCTATTAAACTTCCCCCCGCCCTCACTTCTCTCTTTCCCTGCTGATTATTCCATTTTTTCCTATCCCGGTCAGAATCTTGAGTCACCTCTGTTCTATTTTCAGCATGATTTCCTCCAGCAAAGAAAAGGAAGATGAGGAAACCTTATGCGAAGAAACTATGTTAATGTTGCAGTGAATCTATGACACCAGCTGCTGTTTGCCAGCATAGTGAATAGCAGGTAAGGAAAAGAACTACTTAAGGTAAAAGACTTTTAAATGTCTGTTAGCTACAGGGAAAGCACTGGAACTGAAGCACTAGTCTCGGAGCAACTTGTAGCTGATTGCTTAATAGCTTGAAATTTTAGCAGCATTGAAAAAAGCAGCACAAGAACTCTGTCCTGGGTTACAGTCTCACGTATAGGAAAGGTTGCTTTGAAATCTACTGCAAGCATTAGGCTGCGAAATATAGATGTAGTCACCTCCCATGCTAAGGGATGAATGCACCCAGCTGTGGAGCGGAGTGAAGCCTGGCTAAAAGTATTCTAGGGCCCAACTTGCCCAGCCTTCTCCAGCGAGATAAAATATGCTACTTTGTTTGACATAGGGATTTGTTGCGAAAGAGAATGATAGAGACTGGAAAAAGCAACCCTTGATGCCAGTTCCTTACTGAGGTCTTTCAAACTTACCTTGCTTAATATTAAAATTAGAGATTTCATGGAATCTGAAAATGACTAAACATCATAGGAAAAAAACTTTGGTTTTCTGGTGTCTTGGCATGACAGTTAAAAGACTCCAATCATAAACTAGCTTCCTGTAAGAATATGAGTGTGTTTAATGAAAATCTTGTGGCTGAAACTGATGTTGTAAGAATAACTAATGTTGACCATAGGAAAGTATCATGAGGCATCTGAATGAAAAATTTTGTAAGGCAACTTAGGACCGGCTCTTTACCATAAGAACTGGTAATAAACACAGAATTATTTTTTTTCTCTGTCAACCTGTATTTCCCTAAGAGATAGGATGCATAGAACTGATGAATAACAAAACTATAAACAATGAAAACAGGAAATGAGACTATGGATAACACACAGTAATCTAATTCTGTGTCACGTCTTGAAATTATTAGTTCATTGGTAATTGGGAAAGCAAATAATCTACTATATCATGTCACCAAATTTAGTAATGCTAATAAAAATATGTTGAAGCATAACTACTACTTAGATGAGTTAGGGCTGTTGACCTCACTGTGGCTAATCACATGAAGTGCTTTATTGAATTAATAAGAATTACAAAATGTAGCCACTGATTGTTAGATTAAAAAATGTATTTTGGGCATTTTGCAATGCTACTTTTTTTTTTTTTTTTAAACTGGGTAGCATTACTAGTTCTCATCTGGGCCTGTATAAGTCTCACGCTTCGGAAGCATCAATTATATTACAAGAACAATGAGCAATAACCTTTAAGCTTTGTGTGAAATCACTTCTTAGTTTCCTGTTCAGAGACTAATATTTCATGATTAAACATAGGTTAAAGCTATGTCTTTTAGTTCAGTATTATTAATAACATTAAGGAAATTTGTCTTCCCAGTTAAGTATCAGTTGTCTTAACGTTCCAGATATTTGTAGCTAAGAACGACTTGTCTGAATTGATGTGGTGATGACACAGAGAAGCAACAGATGGCACAGAGCTGTCCCTGCTCCATTCATCATGTCAATGACTGGAAACAATGACAATGCCACACTGGCTCATTCCAAATTATGGAGCCCAGCAAACAAATTAGCCTGACTGGCAGGAGGTCTTGGAAAAATAGGCTGAAATCTGCCTTGGTCAGCTACAGAGGTTACATGGCTATGGATCACATCGCTGGTGAAAGAGGTCAGCAGAAAAATGTCCTAAGAAAGTGGTTTTGTTTCTACCTGGTGCTTGCAAAATTCTTCCAGCCTTTGGCTTGGGTGAGTAGTTCTGTTGACTTCTAGCTACATGAAGAAATTTTTTATTTAAGGAGTGAGAATTGCAGATTTGACTTTATGATCGAATGCTAGGTAAGAATATAGTAATGGCATAATACTTGTAAGTGGAAGAAGCTAGAGCAAAAGGGTTTACTAGACTTGTGCTTACTGCTGTATTTTTGCAGCGCAGTCTTAGTTATTATGCTGTTACTCTTTTTGTCTAGGTCCAATTTTCTGTATTAGTGTTGGTTTTGTCTGACAAGGACATTCCAGTCAGATGTTTTTTATTTTTGTATCATAAGGACAAACTATATCAGCTGAGCAATTTATAAAGTCTTAATCCTTGCAAGGAGATTCAAGTGTCAGGTGCCACAAATGTCCCGGGGTTGGGTACAGATTCCTAAGCAGATGTGTGTATCATATATCAAAAATCCCAATAAATTCCTAATGTTATGAGTACTCACAGCTGATTGACATCTGGATACACACAGAGAACAAGTTCTGGTAATATTGCTTAAGAACCGAGGGGGACAGTATGTTTATATGCTTACAGCTTGCAACTGTTTTCCTGTCAACTTATTGTACATCATGAAAGAACAAGGAGATGCAGATTTTTTTGTTCCACAAAAAAGGAAATTTTTTGAGCTCTTTCTATTAGGTCTTGTGGTACAGGTTGTTATAGAACACAAAATATAAGTATTTAGGTATATAAAGACTCATATTTATTGGTGTGAATCTTTATGAAATTTATTCTGTGCCCTGGTGAACACTGGTTTTTGTCTGAGGTACACATATAGTTAAGAAGGAATAGGAATATTCACAATACTGGACTTGAAAAAAACAAAGCAACGAGAAAACAACCAACCAACCAAACAAAGCAGCCCCCAACAAACAAACAAAAGCCACTAAAGTAAGTAAAATTACTTGCTTGGTAAATAAAAAGTGAATAAAATTGTCTGTTTTATCCAGATTGGAAAGTGAGATGTGTGTAAACTCCGATCACCCCTTTTACAAGTGATGAGCTGTTTACCTCTTTCACTCTTGCCTGCTCCAGCAGTGTTGAGGTTATCTGCCTGAAGCCTGTTTTGTACAGTGAGTGGAAAAAGGTAAACTTGTAATTCTTGGGCTAAGGGTTTGAATAGTCCCTCAAATATGGAAACTTGGAAATTCTCTGCTGTAGTTTATTCTGCTTTTCAAGAAAATTTATTTCCAGTATTATATAAGCACTTGGAGGTGTGATCGGAGCTCCATTAAGTTCAATACGTAAAATGAGAGCTTTGTTCTGAAGAGCCTACAACAAATTTGAAATGAAAGACATAGAGCTGGTGGGAAGCCAAATTCAGAACATGATCTGTGCCAGGGGTGTGCAAGCAGCATGAGTAGAGCATGTGTCCTCAGCAGCGATGTTTGAGTTTCCCTTTGAAACCACGTATTTTCATGTAGGTGTGAGGAAACGTTCTCCTCAAAACAAACAGTTAGTAGAAACATATCTTCATTTAAATTATTAGCACTTCATCCTTCTCTCAGCAGCGATTTTGTCAAAAAATCTTTTCTTCCACTGGCACTTCTTTTCAGTCCCTTAAGCCAACAGGTTCTGACATAAGGAGGGTCATTTGTTCTTAAAAAGTTTTCTGATCCCTTCATGACCATAGTTAGTGTAATCAAGTTGTTAAACTGAATTCACCTCTGTTTTCACAGGAGTTAAAAGCCTGAAGAAAAGTTTTTGAAAGCGTATGGGACTGCCAGCCTGGGTGGTCTAACAAGTGTTCATGCAGGGCTCCTAGTTCTCTACATCTTTTCAATGAGTGTATTGATTTATGCCTGTGTACTGTAGATTTCATGCTCTGACCAGTTCAGTGACTTTACTCAACATCAAAGTAAACCTTTGATTCCCAACAAATACTCATATATATCATTACTTTGCTGCCAGCCTGTGATCGTAACTGGGAATCCCTTCCCTTCCTTATACCCATGCAAACGTTTTTTATCAGTGCTATCCAATATGAATTCTCAAAATTTTCAGTGGCTACTTTGTGTGTGTTGGTGGAGGTTTGTTGTTTTTTTCTGAGCCCACGGACAATTTTGTGGGCAAGCAGAATGGGTGAAGGCCAAATTAGTGAGAGCCTATCCACAAAAATCTGTTGAAAGGAAAGAAAGAGAGAAACAATCAATTGCGATGATAAGGCAATACAGATGAAATTCAGATGGAAAATGTAAAAGATCAAGTCTCTGCCTGCTTTGTGCTGTTTCCCAAGAGCTTCCCTTGGGCCACCATCAAAGAAAGAACTGGAGAGAATTAATGAGGTGTGTCAAGTTTCAAAGGTGACACCTGTTTTGGGCTGCCCAGAGCTAGATTTTGGGGGGCTTATAGACTAGGTGTTGTTTTTTTCTTTTTACAGACAGGGTAATCACATGGCGGGGAGAGCGCAGAAAGTGCCAACTGCTTGAAAAATGTGGAATTTCCTATTTTCTTTGTGGAAGTGCTCTCTTCATGCACCTATGTGAATGCGACTTCTCACACAAACATACTGTTGTGCCACTTCTTGAAGCCTGAAAGTAGGTTAGTAATGTCCCTCCTCTGTGATTAAAAATCAACAAATCCGTCTGGGCTGTTGCTATAATAATAACAAATTTTCAAGGCCCATTGGGAAGCTCTTTTTCCATTGGAAAAAATAAAATCAGTTAAAGTTCTTTCAATGCAAGACAGTTGCATGGAATACTGTAGCTTCATAATGCACCAAATGAAATTTTCTGTTTCTTTTAGACCCCTCAACTGTGTGAATCCTGTGTAAAGACTGCAAGTTTGCACAATAGGCTTTCTTTCCTTAGGTACCTGTATCTGTGATCCCCAAGAAGTTCGTACATAGTTCACAAGCCAGAGTGAGTTTTCTAAAAATGTCTCTTAGGGAAAAACAATGCAGTTGAGAAGCCTGGAATCACATTTCAAGCTATGAAGTGAGACTTCTGCATCCACTGGCACTTAAAAAGGGCTCCATCCTTTCTAAGATGTAGTTGCAGATTGAGGTGTGGAGGAGAGACCTCTGCCAGCAGAATGGCAACCTCCGTGTCCCTTAGAACAGGAGCAATGTTGAGGAAAACTCAAGATGATATATACTTGTAGAGCAAAAGTGAAAGGAGTTTACATAAGTAGGGGAAAAAAAAGTTGCTTCCTAGCACGCAGTAGTCATTTGTACGTGCTGACAGGATAAAATTGCTAAACTGGTATTCTTGCTTCACCTAGAAAGGTTTTTATAACAAGCAATCAAATGACTGTGTAAGTCTAATCTGTGTGTTCAACACTTGGATCCAACAGCAGGCTACGGTGCAGCAGCTGTAAGCATGTCAGTCTGCACTATCCGAGTCCTTGCCTGCTCCCCTGGCTCTTGGTTCCTAGGGCTACCTCAGCTTTTGTAGCTGGACATGGCTTCTTGCACCTGTGCCCGCGTCTCTGGCTAGGCTTTTCCTGACAGGATGTGAACATTTTGCAGAAAATTCAAGGAAATTTACTTTTTAAGTGATGCAAGACCACCTTGTCGGCAGGACCTTCCTATTGTGGAGATTTTGCAGCCTCTCTTCTAGAATTTCATACACCCCAGCAAAACTAAAATGTGCAAATTTTCCATGTGGTTGAGCTTCCCAGCCACTGATACATGATGTAACTGAAAATAGAGCATATAGCCCCCTCTACCTCACCCTTGGGGACCCCATTTGTGCCCTTCTGTCCCCTGCAGCTCCCGGACTGCAGAGGTGACAAAAGGTGGCTGTGCCAGCCCCTGGGGTTCTGCAGGTGCATGGACCTGCCAGAGCTGGAGGAGTCCTGCCTGTTGTACCATGTCCTCTCTGTTGCAATGCTGGTTGCATGCATCTGCCTGTGCCACGGGTCTTGGTTCTCAGATGCTCTAGGATTATTTCCTGATCAATTTCAAAGCATTTTGTATATCCTTCAAGGGGAAGTTGTGCAAGGGCACTTGGGGGGGGATCCATCCACATTGGTGTGCAGTTTTGCGTCAGGTATAGGGTGACATCCCTACTCTTTCCCACATACATATTGGCTAGATGGAGTTTAGAACAGCAAACATGGATTTAGGGGTTCTTCCATGTGAACGTTTAGGAACTTTAGCCTATAGCGAGTGCTGGTGGAGTCTGGATGAGTCTGGAAAGACATCCAGGGAGATGATATGCCAGCTGATACCTGCTGTTGCTTACGTTGCTTTGTTACGGTATCTCCCCGTTTGTTCATGTTGCCGTATCGTAAGTCATTTAAACATCCAAGGCAGGAATTGTCTCCAATATCCATGTGTCCATAGGTACCAGACATACTGGGATCCTAATCGGAGAATAAATTATCAACGGTACACAGAATTTATGAGGGTGGACTTCTGTGGTAAGAGAAGTGATTGGCAGAGGAAGAGGGCTTTTTAACTATACTCCACTAGTGTGACGT
This sequence comes from Limnodromus scolopaceus, assembly GCA_028565335.1. NCBI lineage: Eukaryota > Metazoa > Chordata > Aves > Charadriiformes > Scolopacidae > Limnodromus > Limnodromus scolopaceus. The sequence goes on along the minus strand of JAOXNO010000024.1, from coordinate 20,729,366 downwards.
GCTCTGCAGCTAATTAAAATATTATTAGAACCATAACTTTTAACAAAGGAATAGAGTTAGGCTCCCATTTTTTTCAGCTCTGGTTTGACACTGGTGTCTGTCCAATGAAAATATGCATAAAGCTAGTAGGTGTCTTTGCTTAGATCCTTATTGTTTCATGTGGCATGTAAATTTGCATCTGTCATGAACTGAAATTATCAAGATCTTGCAACTGGATTGCAAGACCATTTCATAACTATGCCGTAACTAACTGTTCTCTGGGATGAGCAGGAATCCTGTGGAAACCCTTCTGGCTTATGACATGACAGGTTTCTGGGGATCAGCTCTCACGCTTTATTGCAACGTACTTTTTTTTATCAGTAGGGAATCCAGTAGTGCTATTATAGATGGGGACCCTGTGGCCACTCTAATGACACTAAATATTCTGATTGGCCCAAAAGTCTAATGGAAGATTAGATGGTTTTGTCCCTATTTCTTGAGTGCATCAACAGAGGTCAACCTTTTGACCTGTCCTGTGTAACCATGGATGCATGGTGCATGGCAGAAAAGTAATTTCCTTCAGATACTGAGAGACTGCTTAGACAGAGCCCTACCCCTCCCTTTTCTCTCTGCTCTGTTGTTAACCTTGGCTAATTAACTATGTATTCGACTTTGCTTTTGCACCACTCTCCTCAGCAATTTGTCTCAGGGCATTTAAAAAGGATTTAAACACTTTTATCCTGGTTTCAAGAGGTGAGTAAGCAAAGACCCAACAGCATTAACATCGTAATGATAAAGCAAGAAATAAAACCTAGATCCTGGGAATTCATTGGTGGTTTTCCTACAGATTTATAGTAATAGTAGCCATGTCTTACAGACTTTTCTAGCATCTATGTAGAATGTGCTTTGTGGCCTCCTAGTAACCTTAGGAATTCACCATCTTCTTGCCAATGTATGAAGGGTGACTTTGTTACTTCTGACCAGCACCCAAGCCCCTGAAGTGAAGCGCGCATATGGTCTTAGGAGGATGGAGGTCCCCTGCAGTTAAATACATACAGTTCCTGTACAGTCAGCATAATAATTTATTTTCCTCCTTCCCAGAATGATAAAAAGAGGCAGCCAGTGATGGTTTTGGTGTTGAAATGTACACAATTATTGAATCATTCCTCCAGTGTCCAGGCAGTGTAGACTCTTATATTTTTGAGTAATAGATTTAGATGCAGCTAATCGACAGCATTATAGATATGGATATAGAAGCCTGAGTAACAGATGGCTTTGAGTAAGATGAAATTCTGAAGGGCACAATTCAACATCATTTTTTTTTCTGCAGGAGAAATATCACAGATCATCTGTGTGTATTTTGCCAGACTCATCCCTTCTATAAATCATTTTCTCTGAATGGAATCAGAGCAGGAATTTTACTCAGCCCCTTGTGGTATTTGTTTTGTGAGCTCTGGAGTTTAGAACATGGTTAAAAGAAATCTGAAAGGACAGCTGTTCTCTGAGGGTTTTTTAATTGCTCATTTAAATCTATACTTAATGTAGTCTCTTTTTTTAAGTGCTGCCTGTTTGTGATCTTAAATGTTAGAGACAATGAAAATTAAAATTAATATGATATATTTAATTCACTGTTTTATTCATATAAGGGCACTGGTGTTTCATGGGACTTGAAATAGAGAACAAGTGTAGACTTTTACAGCCTGGTACTTTTGCATCTTCTGAACTGTTCTTTAATCAGAGATTCCACTCCCCCATAAACCTAATGGAACAAAAAAGAATAAGACAGACACGAGATGTTAATTGTATCACTTTGTGCCCTGAAAGGTGCTGAGTCTCTTGAGGAGCGTACCTGGCAGAGGTGCTAGCTGAGACACTGCAAGCTGTTAAGGAGACGAATGCTACTCTGGTAAGTTTTCTTGTCTTACCTTTATCACAACAAGGTCAAGATAATCAGTAATTGACTGAGCAGATGGCATGTTTTACAGATCTTTGTTTTACTGTGACAATCAAGGAAATAATTCCCAAATGAAGAATACTTCTTGGTGGTAGGGGGCTGCCAGGTGCAGAGAGCACACTGGACAGTATCTTGTTTCATAGGTGAGAAATACTCAGGGAAGCATTACTGACCATTCTTTCCACCTACTTCTGGCCTGTCCTCATCTCAGTCTTTTCCTTGCAAACATAAACACCTAGCCACTTATCATGACCAACAATTTATCTTACCACTATATATTCACAATTAATCTATAATTGAGTTACCTTTACAGATACTTTAATGAAGCCTAAAAAAGACTGATTCACACAAAAATGAGTCGACCAACACCCCCAAGTCCTTTTCTGCCAGGCAGTTCTCCAGCCATTCTTCCCCAAGCCTAGGAAAAACATCAGAAAGATAAAACTTTCAAAAAACTCTCAAAAAAAAATTGAGATTTGATGGTGAATCTGGTGTAATTGTGGAGCAAAACATTTTGGTCTTTTACTGTTTCTGTGTCATTTTAGTCAGTTAAGGGGATATTTTCTTGACCAAAACTACTACTGTCTTATTAATTGCTATATGTAAGTAAAAGGCTACTTTCCAGTGATATAAAAGTCAAACTTAGTTAGAGATGGACTGCTTTTTCAGTTGTTCTGCTCTATAGTGCATCATGGAGGTTTTCTACAGATCTTAATGGAAGTTTCTGCAGACCAGTGGGTGGTATGAAATTAGGTGAAATGTGGAAGGATAGATGCACAGATATTTCTTTTAAACACAGTTCAGTTCAGGTCTCTCTTAGGTAGGGATGAAAAGTTTTCCAGCATATTGAAGATATCCCACTTGGCAAATCACTTCAAAGGAGAAAATACATTTTAGCAAGACAAGTTTTCAAAACCAATGCAATGTGTTTCCCTGTATATTTTCACAGTGGTTCATTTAACATTTAGTCTCCCACATTCCAAATACTCAAGTTGTAGGCTGCTTTTTCTGTATATCACATTTCATTGCCAAGATGACAGTAATTTTTTCGAATTAGAACACTCCGAGTATTTTTATTCTACCAGCCTTTCATGCTTACTGTTTTCCAAAATGGATATTATAATACAGCTTTCCTTTAATCTGTCTCCACATGAATTTTAATTATTTGGGGAAGAAGAGACTCTGTCAAGTGCTGCCAGAAATGCTTATACTTTATGTTTTGCCACTAAAATCTGAAATGTGAGAATTTGGTTCAGCAAAGACTATATATTTCCACGATCAATAAACTGTTGTCTTAAAGTAAGGATGTATGTTAGTGCTGCTTAGTAGTTTTACAGGTGTTTAAAGCCTGACTTGTTTTAAAACTAAATTAATCAAATTTATGAAAGTCCATTAATTATAATGGCATGCCATTACTGGCCAAACTGAGTTTAAAGGAACAGTTCACTCTAGTAAACACTTTTGCACACATCTGTAGGATAGGGCCAAATGTATTGTTTCTAGCTCTAGATAAAATTTCATTTTAATACTAAAATGCTTTCTGTTTCCATGCAGGGTTAATGTTGTGTCTATTGTGCTACCTATATGAGAAAAGATATTAAAAAAAAGAAGAAAAAAAAAAAGTTGTTCTGTTCTACTCAGCAAAATAATTTTTCCTTTTTTTTCAGTCAGTATACTCTAGCAAGGTGCCCCATGTTATTTTAAAGATTACCCTGTTTAAATTTTCAAAACATTTTATTACTCTAAATAGAATAACGTAGCTCTACGTTGAGTGTAATCAGGAGGAAAAAAATGCAATGCTCCTCCCTGGGAGATAGTTAAAAGGTAATATATCTTTAAGTGTCTCCGCCTCTGAATCCACCCACTTCTTGATAGCTGCAGCAGTCTTGTTGACTCATAGAAGCTGTGTTCATGCAATAGACAGCAATGAGCAGTATTTTTCGGAGATTTTAAGAGCACACCTCCTGCTATGTATTTCGCGTTCTAGCTTGCTGGGACTGAAGGTGTATGAAAGAAACAGTTTTAAGTTTCTAAGATATTGCAAAAGATAGTTCCTCCTCTCATCCCGGAAAATCCTGACGGACCAGTTGGATACCTTTCAGGCCTTAACTGAGGACTTTATCTGCTCGTCCTACTGTCTTTTTTAAAGTAGAAAGACCTGAGACACCCTTAAGAACTGAGAATCTGACTAATTTAAACAGATGGCTAATCCCAGTGCTGTCTGCAATGGACATCTACATCATCATCATCAGAAACAGAATAACCTCTTAAAAAGTGGAATCTATAAGAAAAATGGAATTACTAAAGGAGCGAAGGTAAGGTTTATTTGTTTACCCTAATTACCTCAATATTGAAAACAAATAGGTAGTTGCAACATTACTTAGTAAGCTAGTTTTATGGCGGTCTTAGTCTCCATTGAACAGGTTGTATGTTCTGTGGATTAGCTGTGTGTAAAGTTTTATAATCTTGAGACCCGAAGCTGCTTTTTTTCTATCATCCTAAACTGCAGCGAGAGTTATGAATGCTCATGCAACATAGTGTTGGTCCTGTGGATTAACTAGCCTCTAGTTTGTATCAAACACATGCCCACTGAAATGTAGTAGTTTCCTTCTAAAGCTTACCTGATGGTGAAGTTGACTTTGTGATGTATTAATCACTAGTAGGAAGCTGTTTTATCAACTTAAAGTGTGTGTGCAATGGTTTTTAAAGTGTGATTTACTGCTGTAGAAGTATAACAACAAAAAAATGTGCACAGGGGAAGCTGACTTTTCTTGATGTTTACATTACTGCAAGCTTGGTTTAACTGATGCCTCCACTTTACTGATGACCGCTCTCCAGCCTTGCACTGCTTAAAATCCAAGTCAGTTTATGTACTGTTTTCTCAAGCTGTTTTCTTTGAAACCAGCGCTTCTCATCTATGTGAACATTTTGTAGAACAGTTGCCACGTAGCATCCTAAAGAATGGACCACAAACAAAAAGGTATACTTTTGCCAAAAAAAGCCCAAATCTTAAATGTTGATTGCCTGTGATACCTGTTGTGAATGGGAACATATTGTCTGTCTTGAAGTGTCCTAATTCTGGATCTTGATGTCATCATTAGTAGAAAATCTTGTAGTGACTAGAAAAAGGCTGGCTTTACAGCGCAGTGTGATGGGGACAGGGGAATGGAGAAAGTTGCCTTTGGAGCCTGAGCGCTCACCTGACCATCCCTGTTGAAAGCTTTAGACAAGGACTGTGGCGGGCTCCGATGTTTTACAAATAAACTGCTATCTTATATCTTTGTCTAAATGGGGCTGTCATGCACCTAGCACTCTAATGAAGGCACACCCAGTGTCATGCTTAATGATTGTCTGGCTTTAGGTGTCTCCCTTGGTATGGGTGTTTCCCAATCATTGGCTTGTGTAGGATGAAGAAAGCGAAAAGCTTGTGCAATGATTGAAAAGGCCTTTCTTGGGATTTTCTTCCAGAAACCTACTCTAGCATCCTTTTATATATCGCATATTTCATCATTTTCATCATTATCATATATCTCATCATTTTATATGTTAACTATTTGCCACAATGACATCTGAAATCCTTGCTTTCAGTTTGAGTGGCAAATTTCAAGGACTAAGCCTTGCCATTCAGTTATTGTTAACCTGCTGCAAATAAGCAGGTCCTGAAAACAGTAGACTCCCAAAAGGGGATTAATTAGAATTTTCTCCTTAATAGGAAAGACATGGCTAGAGAAATAACGTAGATTTTACAGAGGGCGAGCAAAAAGGAAGTAAAAATTGGCCTGAAAGGTGTGGCAAAGAAATGAAGGAAAAGTTATTAGGTGTACCTGCTGGATTAGTGAAGTCTTACCAGCACTGTATGGTTGGAGGAGAAGGGGTTTTACCCTGCTGTGTGACAAGTGAAAGAAGCTCTGAACCAATACCATCCACAGCCGAGGAAGTGGTGAGGAAGTGAAGCATTAGAAAGTTCAGAAGGCTTGTCAAAGGCAGATTTGGTAAGTGCGGGTCTAGCACTGTGTTCTGAATTACATACCATTTCCCCTCTTCCTGCTTCAAACACAGATTGGGAAAGACGGAAACAATAAGAGACAAGAGTCCTGTATGAACCAGGAATCTCATTCCTGGTAGGAATCTCCCCATTCCTGTCTGGTCTGTTTCTCCGCCCGGCTGCCTCACCCTGTTCAGTACTTATGCTTTATCCTATTTTACAGGAACAGGTACTGTTCCTTCCTGCCTGATCTGTTTACATGGTCTGCTGCTGTAGGTGTGTGACTTCACACAGTCTTCCAGTGTGTTTATATTCGCAACACCTCACCGAGGTGTGCTTCTCGCTTTATAGCTGGGATCTGAGGAACAGGGAATATGGCACCTGGGTGCATGAGGAAGCCAGACTCAGGCTTGTCATAATTCCAGTTATCCTTCTCCCTTCCTCTTCTTGTGCTCTTTTCCACCTTGCCCTGATTTCCCCTAGTGCTCTGACACACACACACAGGTATATGTGCTTTACTACCTGTTCAGTAAATGAATTCACCATTAAACATCTCACATAGGAAGGGAAATATAGCGCTAGGATATTCAGGGGATGTGACTGATGATGCTGGTTCTAGCACTTGAGACTTGTGGCAGTTCTGAAACTCTTGGGATTAGTTACAGCTGTGTTGCTTTGCAAGGGGAGGAGGGAGATGGGTTCTGGTATGAGAGAGGCAACTGGTGATGCAGATGATGCCAGCAAGGGCATTGGCACAGTGTGAAGACTACTAAGCCAGGAATATGTAGCAATAGTTGCACACAATTGAATGACTGGAACATCAGGCTTTGCAGAAATCGGCTCCATAAACCTTTTTTTTTCTAGGGATCCCACAGGAAATGCTGGCTTCAGGAAGTGCTGGCTTTGGAAACACTGGTTTTGAAAACTCTGGCTCAGGAATAATGTGTTTTGCATCTTAATGATGTAAGAACATTTTGAGTGTCAGTGTGTGCACAGCAGTAATAGCAATTCTGATACAGCAAAACCCCCAGGTTTCCAAAGAAAGGGATTTGTTTAATGGGTTTGGGAAGGTAATTAGGGATGATCAAATGTGGGGGAGTAGGGAGGCTCTCTTTGCCTCGAAGCGATCTGTGGCATACCAAGGACAGGAAAGAAGGTAGCTGAATGATAAAGAAGCAGCGAAGCATCCTACCAGAAGAGAAGCTGTTGCTTTTGGGGAAGAGATATGCCATTTTGGGGTGGGACTGCTTGTTTGAATATCTTCTGTGATTATTTTAAGACTGACTCACTCAATTGTAGCTGATAGCATGGATTTCCGTGTCTTAACAGACACCAGCATTAACCATGTTGCATCCTCGCATTCATTGGAAGTTGGGCCACACACAGTAAGCCCTCAGCTTTGGGAGGGTGGGTCATGAGCCATGTCTTCCACTTCATTAGTGCTTATAACACAAGCAGATATTTTATATTCTTCCAGAACCTATAACCAGGACCTGTCTTTATCCAAAGCACAATTCAATAGCTAAGCGATTTATTTATGTAACTGTAGTAGCCAGGAGAAAGTGTGTACCAAGTGACGGTTTCTTTTGCTGTTACATTGCTGTTGATTGGATGTCAATTGTAGGGGATGTTGGATTTTTAAAATAATTAATATGTTTTTCCAGTGGAAACATTTTTTCCCTATAGTGCACACGCAACAATTCTATTTCTTTGATAAATTATTTCCTTGGATGCCTTAGAGAGCTTCCAAGGCAGTATAAAGCTATTTGCAAATTTATTTTTTTCTGTTCTGTACTGAGAATGGCAGTAGCTTGGAAGAAACTTGCGGTGAACAAGACTACAGCCCTTTCTTGAGCTTTCAAGCTCCTTTCTCAAAGCAAAAAAGAGCGGGTGATGAGATCAAACCTAGTAACATCTGCCCCACTTATTTGATAGCCTGAAGATGTGATAGCCTCTGGCATCTGGGGGCTCTAAAATTAGGAAGCTGGTTATATTTATGATCTATCATGGACCTTCTCCTAACTGTTCTCCTCCACAATTGATTCAATACTCCAGCAGCCTGTCTCAGTCCCTTCCATGATTTTGGCTCCCCTGCATTTCTTCCTCTCCTTTATGCACTACAGTGTCACTTATTCCCCAGTGAAGATCTTAAAGAAAGTATTTTTAAAGGGTTTTATGAAAGGAATATGCCATGCAACTGTTCTCATAAGAATAATTTTCTTGTATGTTGTAAATGCCTGCTGTAATTTCTTTGTGCTCTGTCCTCTCACATATATAGATAGCCCTTCATGTGCTTTTGCAGTAGTTAGTGTAACTGGGGCATTTTGGATGCAAACTCGATATAAATGTTAATGACTCCTGGGGTAAAAAAATACATTAATCCCCACAATTAGAGTCATGTGATAAGGTTCATTAATAAAAGAAGAGAAGAGAAAGGAGGGTTAAGGCTGGTCGGACTATAGCCTTTCCAAATGTTTGCAGCCTCAGCTGTGTAACCATAATGATCTACCAACAGAATCATTTTTTTTCTGAAATATCTTCATTTTTTGGTGCTGCTTTGGGTAAAAGCAAACTCAAAGGGGACTTTATTAGCCCCAGCCTGTTTCACCTGCAGCACCTAAAACTTTTGGACCTGTTTCATTGTGCATGTATTAGTGGAAAGTGCAATCCCCATAATCCCTCCAGGTTTCATAGCTGTAGTGACAACAGGAAGATACTGACAATAGATTTCCAGAGTTCTCTACCAATTACTACACCTGTTGCTTCAGCTGCACCACAGACATGATCTCCTCATCCTCATTTCCTGTCTTCTCTTCTGCTTGGTTTCGAGCCCCAGAAATTCGTTGCTTTGCAGCAGCACTCTCGGCTAATAATCACAGGTCTCTGATCCACACCCTTGTTTCTGTCATCTACTCTGCTATGTGATGAGCTCAATGCATTGGAAGCAGGAAATGTTGAAGACGTCTCTCTGCAAACTAAGATGTGACCATTGTGTAGGTACATGTAACAGTCAACACTTGTAGCAATGCTTTAAGTGTGTTGCATGAGACTTTGAATGCAAGACTAGAGATTTTTCACATAGTGCAGTAAGTTTCCAGTAGGACTGGAGTCGCTACCCTGTTAACACCTGGAAATCTCTAAATTCAGGTAATTAAATTTTGGAATTACAATTTACAATATTACTGACAAAAATAGTATGTATTGATTTGCTTTGGCTTGAAAGACCTAGTATGTCAGGTCTTTAAGGGTAGCCTCCTCCTAGCACAAAAACAGCTCATCCTTGTACTTGTGAAAACAACTAAGTGAATCAGGAGACTGGCTTAGCTAACCAAATAACCCATGACTGAGCTGCAGGGGAAAAAAAGCAGTATACAAGAGGTAGAAGCAGGAATGGGCTACAAAAGAGGAATTTTGAAACATTGCAGGGGCATGTAGGGATGGTGTTAGGAAAGCCAAAGCTCGCCTGCAGTCGATGTTTGCAAGTGACATCAAGAGAAGCAGGAAGAGCTTTTACTGCTACATTAATAGTAAATTAATAAACACTGAAAACATGACCCATTGCTGAATGGGGTGGGTCGTTTAGTGACTGCAGACGCAGGTGAAGCTGAGGTACTCCATGCTGTCTTTGCCTCGGTTTTCAACAACAGTCTTCCAAGCCTCTGTGTCGTCAAACTACCAGTAATGGAAGAAGATTGAGTGATGGATCTCTTGAGAAATCTCAACCCATACAAGTACAGGGGACGAGAAGGGAAGCATCCCAGTGTGCTGGCTGGTGTCCTAGTGATATCACACGCTATCATCTTTGAAAGGTCATGGATATCAAAGAAGATCCCTGGTAACTTAAGAAAGGCAAATGGGTTCCACCTGTTGTCAAAAGATAGGTGATTTCTAGCAAAGGCTGTTTCTGGAAGCATAGAGAGGAAGGTGACTGAGAATAGCAAGCATGGGTGTACCAAAGATAAATGATGTTTGACTGATTTTCTTCTATGATGAAGTGACTATATTTGGAATGAGGAGAGAGTGATGGATGTCATCTATCTTGACTTTAGCAGTACTGTCCTCATAGGCTACTTGGGACATTACGGTCTCAATGAGTAGACTACTATATGGGTTAATAACTGGCTGGGTCATTGGGCTCAAAGTGTAGTGATTAATGGCTCATACTTTGCCTGGAGGCTGGAGAGGTTTCATATATAGGGAAAAAAACCAACAAAACCAAGATGCAGATAACAGCACGGGGATATGTTACTCTGGAGCCTCCATCATGGAGACTTTCGGGACCCACCTGGGCAAAACCCCAACCACACTGCTGGAAATTTGCTGTTGGTCTGACTTGGAACATAAAAATGAACCAGAGACCAGCTGAGGTCCCATCCAGTCTAAGGGACTCTGTGACCCTTTAGTTTAAGGAAGCAGAATTTCTCTGGTGAGAGTCAGCTGCAGTGATCTGAAAATGGACAGAACTGATGCAGAACCCCATTGGGGCTTCTGTGGGTAATTACCTTGCTAGTAGCTTAGTCTTGCTCAGTACAGGAAATTAGTAAAAAAAAAGGCATGAAGTGGCTAGTCCTACTGCCTGTGTACTAATGTCCCTTCAGCATGAGACTTAGTTACCTTTGCAAGCCATAAGTGGCAGTCTAGCTTTCAGAAACAAATACAGTAATATGCATTTTCTATCTGCTGTGTCATCAAGGGATGTAGCTGGCTGCGTTCCACTGCAGAAGCAAGTTCATTAATATAATGGGCAGAATGATAAGATAATGGCTTAGGGACTGTCCGGGTCACTCTGTGATGCAGTCTGAGGACACAAGAACAGCAAAACCACACATGAAATGCAAAGAGTAAATTTTTTTTGTTACCTCATCCACCAGCAGATCCCCGAAGCAGCACCTGGGCAGAGGCACACAAGCAGGGATGCAGGCACCATGGAGCTTCGTCCATGTTAGAGGATCACCAAACCTGCTTTTTTTGCCTGTATTTCAGGGATTCGCACAGGCGTAGTTTACCACTATGCTTTGGTCTTTCCCACAGCAGGGGAGGGATCTCAAGCATGTTCGATAGGGTGCCTCTAAGTCTATCACAGGCCTGTGTTATTGAAACACAGAAGTTCTGCTTGTCCAATACACAACAATTAGGATGATGCATGTGTTTTTTCTACACCTCAGCTGCTGGTCACTTGAGTGTGTTTATAATCCTCCTTGCCAATCTTCCGTTATTTTCCCACAGTCTCTATAAAACCTGACTTTTTGCCGGAAAAATGGTTAACATCATGCTGCCTCTTACAGCTTGCTGTTTGCAAGTGTGCGGTGGCGATTCAAATCCTGTTTTATAGGGTACCAGACAACCATAAAGAGCCCTTAATTTATCATGATATGCGGGTTTGTTTCTGCTGCCAGCAGATATATGAACTCTCTCATGGATTATTTTTTTTTTAATTTCTTTTAAATGAGAATTAACTTTTGTTGTGGCTAGAACTGTGGCATTAACCAGTGAAACAGGAAATTAAATTTCCTTACAATGACCAGTGCCTCAGCCAGAGAATTCCTGCCATTCCTGGCAGCAGATTTTTCCACAGAAAAGACTTTTAGAAAGCAACTAAGCCAGAAGTTTTGTGAGACTATTGTTTGAGAGAGTTGTCATTGTGGAATGGATGTTGAATTGGGAATCGTAGAATCATAGAATGGTTTGGGTTGGAAGGGACCTTAAAGATCATCTAGTTCCAACCCCCCTGCCATGGGCAGGGACACCTCCCACACATCATTTAAGGAGAAGAGCAGGCAGCAGGAACCAGCAGTTTTGTGTACCGGACTGAAGAGGAGCTAGAGCATTTGAACTTCAGGATATATTAATTGAGTGAGATAGCTAGAGAGTTCAGCAAGATATCTTTAGTGCAAAACTGCAAGGTAAAGAGATGAATTTCGAGGGCAGGTACCATCTATGTGCAGCACAGATGTGAAGACATATATGTCTTCAGCACAAAGTGACATTTAACCTGTTCTGGCCAGGTGACTTTCTCCCTCCCAAAGTATTTTGAATTTCTGAGAGAACATCTAGCGTAAATGTAACACAGCACAGCCTTGTGTGTTCTCTGATCATCTCAGGTTTTTTTGAAATTATTCAGCTGTATCCTTTTCTTTGTTCATTTGGCTAAGCACAGGCTTTAGCGCGTGCTCTGTAATTTCCCCCGCTTCCAAAAGAAGTTCCCCCTTCCTTCCATGTTCCCCCTCAGCCTACCAAGAAGTGAGGATTTATTCACTTAGCAACATGAATATGGAAAGACAAATTTGTGGTGAGGAGCTGAGACTCATAGCCATTTCAGCTGACATCACGCTGCACTCTGCTTCCTCCAGGAACTTCCATTTTGAGTTTCTGTGTCCCTGTCGTGGCTGCTGATTCATGTGGTCTGAAGACCTGCCATACATCCCTCTCTGTGATTCACATGTAGCTATCTGAGACTTCAAACTGGCTAATCTTCTCATCGTTGCAAAGCTGTCAGCCTACACATGGAATCACAGCGGCGCCCTTTGTATGTTCTTGAGCTTCTTAGGGCTCTTCTGCAAGAGAGTGCCTCAGTCTGTCCCTTATTTCAGTTTCCTGTATGTTAGTTGTGTCTTCACAAAACTCTGTGTTTGTCTTCTGAAAGAAACTTTTCTCCCTTTGTGGTTGCACTTCATGAAGGTAAAGGTAACTGCAGTCAGGCATTTGCACACTCTGTTGTGGGGGAGATCTGTGAAGATCCCAAGTCACTGCCCAAAGAGGGCAGGATAAGGATGTTTCCGCCCAGTCCTGGCAGCCATGTGTCAGTGACTGTAGTGATTTAGATGGGAACCTTAGAGGCCAGAGAATATAACCTGAGAAGTAAAATTAAGACCACTCATGCTTGTAACATTGTACCTCATTGTCAGCTGTTCCCTGAAAAAATCCCAGCCCTGTGATCTGATCAAATATGTCTCCTACCTGCTGATCAGCCTCCAAGTTTCAGGTGTTACACAGATACCAACACCAAACAATGAAACAATGCAAAGTGAATGAGTGTTTATTGAAAGCATTTCATGGTCCAAGAAAGTATTTGAAAAATAAGTATATTTTCCCAGCTTTTTACGATCATATTCATGTAAGTTCATGAGTTTGAGCTTTTGAACTTCCAGCAATCTCTTGACATCAGACATACTCAAAGGGAACGTTTTACTTTGTCTGTGGCACAAAAATGTGTCTGCATCTCTCTTGATGTCGTATCTTCTTTATATTAGGTATTGCTCTCCTGTGCAATTTTTTCCTTGCATCATTGTTATATAAACAGCTTTTTTGTTTGCATATGTGGGTGTTAAGATTGTTTGGGAGGTTCTAGCAGGTACCAGGATGTGTTAATACTGAAGGGAGAAATCTTCTTGGGGTTTTGTTGTTTTGTTTTGGTCACACAGGAAACAAACCCTGTTCAAACTGTTTTGATGTAATCTCCACCCCTTTTCCTTTATTTTTAATCCCAATCATTCTTCACCTATGGGTCATCATCCTCGGTTTCTTTTCACTTGATTTAGGTTATTAAAAAAATAAATAGTGAGATTTTTTTATAAGCCTTTAAGTATTGGACTGGTGCATCTGTGTGTGAATGGGGCAGGGGGGTGTTACAAAGTAGATTCTACTTCCTGTGTATGTAAAGCCCAGTTTCATCCCAGGTTAAGAAATATGAAATCACTTTATCAATATCCTTCTCTGGAGACATTCAGAACCTAACTGGATGAGATCCTGTCCAACCTGCTCTGGGTGAACCTGCTTTAGCAGGGGGGTTGGACTAGAGGATCTCCAGAGGTCCCTTCCAATCCCTACCATTCTGTGATTCTGTGAAATAATCTAGGAAGAATCCCATATGGGTGGAGCTTGTCTGTTAGTAATTTTTGGATTTCAATACAGTTCTTAACAGTTTCTGTTCAAGTTGAACTCAGAATCTTTGTTTCTAAAATCTAATTCTTACCCATAACTAAGGAGGAACAAGTACAGATTCTGAAACAAAAATGAGCATTTGCAAAATCAACACCTTTTAAAGAAAAAAGTTAACATTTTTGGTTTTCATTCTGTGACAAGTATGCTGTTGATATATGCTAAAAATACCTGCTTGTTCTTAAAATCTAAATGTTTTCAGGGGATAGAAATCTTAGCAATTCTGTAATCTGCCTTTATTTCCAGATGTATATTAATGGAACAAGTATGTTGACGTGCAGTAGGGTGAAATGCTGGATATGCCGTGTGCATTAGTAAGACTTGGCAAAGTAATTATGAGTAAGTTTGTGTTCTGGGACAGGAGATGAGTGCTTTGAGAACTGAGTAGCAGCTTTAATAAAAATCAGTTTAACCTTGGGTTAAACCTTTTGTCCTAGGAGAGGTGTAATTCATTGTATCCCTGAAAAGGAGTTAATTGGCCTCCTCATATCTCTTGCTCACCAGTGAAAGCTAAAGAAATAAAATTCTGCAGAAGTTTAATGTCTTTAACCAGAGATATACAAGATCAAGAAGGGCTGCAAGGAGGCTGTCCTTTTTTTGTATGTCTGTTTTAAGGATGGAGAGCTGAGCAGGCTGGCCCCAAGGACCTGACCCTTGGGCATTGGTGCTCAGTGTAGAAACCTAGCAGAGGACTTGTTACAGAAGTAGTTTTCAGCATTAATGTAATGTCTACGAAATCCTTCTATCTCCCTCCATATACAGTGTCTTCCCAAGTATACAGATTCACCTGTCCCATTTCCAACAAGTTTTTCTCTGCACTTCATTAGCATCCTGGCTCTTCTGAAATTTCTGTTGTGAGAAGACGAATCTCTTATCTTTATTGTCTTACTATATATGGGAAGTTGTGTAATTGCCTCTTTGATTTGGTAAAGAAATCACTGCGGCTTTTGCATTAGAGGTGTCCATCTCTGGAGGTTACGCAAGTGTGAAAGTCAGCAGACTCCCTACTAGTAATGAGCAAGACAGCATTACCAAGCATGACAGATGAAAAATGGAGCTGTCAGCTTCTACCTCCCCCCCAACGCAAAGTATCAATTAATTGATGGTTTTGAAAATGTTGGCATGAGCTTCTTTATGCTTTCAGCACAGCAGAATTAAATCAAGCAAATCAGAAGGTAAAAATCAGCTTTACCCATCAATAGGTGGAAAATACTTTAAAATTTGCAGAGATAAGTTACTATTAGTAGTTTTTTATATCTCTGATTCAGTATAACTGGAGACCTTTTGAAAAGTTCTCGTGTGTGGGCTGAGAATTATATGGGTTTATATAAGTGAAGTGAAACCTGTTTTTATTTGATTTTGTCAGTAGCATTATCAGAGTCTTTGGCTTTTTGACTGTTTCAGTATGTATCTTATGAGAAACAGAGCATTGTAATCTTGTGATTTTGTTATAAAAATGTTAACATTTAGAGGAAACAAAATTTCATGCAATGACAAGTTATGCAAATTCTTAAAGCATCAGGTAGGCATGCTTATTTTTATTCCCTGTCAAACACTATAGGTGTCAAAAATGTATGTGGTTGGGGAAGGGGAGTGTTTTACAAGAGGAAAAAAACCCACCTACATAGTTTGTTCTTTCAGCTTGGTAGCATTATACAATCTCCGTTGGTTTTGGCCTCATTCCCTATAGAAATGAGACATATTTAGTGGTTCTGTCTGTCAACTCTTTAACAACTTGTGAACTAGTTGGCCATTTTCAGTCAGATTTGACAAAGGCATATCATCCATTCTTTCCTTAAATTAGGCAGCTGGACAGAAGAAAGGCACTGCACATTCCCTGTTGAAAGAGAAGTTGCTGTGTGAACTCATTCCCCCTGTACCCTGGGCAATCTGCAGTAGAAAGGAGATTTTATCTACATCCCAAATAAAAAGGAAGTTTCTGTCAGTGTGTTGCTTTATTTGACACCAAAGTTAGTCAACATGAGACACACATAGAAACCCAGAATTTATTATTCCCAGAGTTCACAGTGCTCTGTTTACTTCTGCTCTAACTCATTTCTGCATGGTGCATATCTTATTGTTGCATTTCTCTGGAATTTATTTAGTCTGTAAACTTTCTGAGATAAAGACTTTATTTTCTGTCCTTTTCTTGTAAAATACTTGGTACACATAGGAGCAGTACCTTCATTCACAGGGGTTTTCATCGAAGTCTTCCCGCTTTTTCAAATACCAGTGATTTGTTAGGATTATTTTGTAAAGCAGTTTACCTGTCTCCTGTTCTTGTTGCCACTAGTAAGTCAGGATAGAAAAGTGTATCTTGATCTCATTTCTCATGGGACATTTCTCCTCTACCAGCCTGTCTATAGATGAAACTTGAGTTCAAGTTAAATGCTATTCATTTGCAGTAACTCAACTCTACTTCAGTCATGCCTCAGTTCTTCATCTTTAGAGGAGGCTGGTCCAAAGGTGAGCAGATTCAAACTCATCACTGTCAGCTAGCTAGTGTTTACCCATTTCACAAAGGCTGCATCGTTTCAGTTCACCTCCTGTTGATCAAGCATGTCACCTACTCTGCAATGGCATTTTATTGGGAGCTGTATTTTGGGACAAAAGCATAAGGACAGAATGGAATGGATGCAAACCTCTCACTTGGTGACAGGTACTTTCTGTAAGCTTGGGCTGAAGATTGATGGTTAGGGATTTTAGAGAGCTCTGACTACTTCTTCCACAAGATTTAGGCAATCATAATTCAAGTATTTTGTTTTTCAAGGCTACCCATAGAATAACTTGAATAGTGTGGAAAGCCTGTTAAAGAGCTTTTGACTAGATATCCAAGAAGGGCTTCTGCCTAAAAATGTGGTGTAAAAGACTGGCAGAGAATGGTTTGAGGGTTCTTTAGTGTTCTTGTTATTTTGAGTGATGTTTTGCTGGGGAAGCTGATAAAATATCTCCGCACCCTGACACTTCTCAGTAAGTAACCACTATGGTTGACTGCCAGTAATTTGTTTGCAGACTTCACTGTTCGCTGCTTATTCCTATCTTCCTTTTTTCCAACCCTGTACATCTTCCTGGCTTATGGCTAACGTTTCAAGGCTACATTTAGTCACTATTGCACAGTATGTTGCATTTTTGGTTGTGCTACATACCCGCTTAGCTGTGTTGCCAAAAAACCCAGCCATTTGCCACAGGACTTACACAGGGTTAGCAATGCGATATTTCAGCAGAGGTGTGAGAGGTGGGCATCAATCATGTGTAATGCAATCATATTTGCCAACTATACCTTTTTGGAATAGGAGACAGCTTTACATATGAGATCATGTTGATAAACACAGTTAGCAAGTCTGACGATAAATCTTCTGGCACAATTTCTTGAAACTTGTGGTAGAGGCAAATAGAAACCAGTATTACTTTCTATGCTATGTGACAAAAAAAATTTTTTCTTAACTTGAAATAGCTGCTGTTTTTTTATTAACCTCATTTAGCTGTGGTTAAAACAAAAAAACACACCTGTGCTTTGTCTGTTCTCATGTTCTGGCTGATCATTGCAAAACCGAACAGGAGTTTGTGATTTGGGGTGGTTTTTTCAGCCAATATTGTTCTACGTGTACGATTTAGCAGAGCTCATAAACAACACTCTTTTAGCAATTGAGGAGGTAAGAACATTGTCAGGACTTTGAAACTATCTGTGTTTTGAAAAGAGAATTAAATTGGAAAAAACATAAATTAAAACCGCACACATATGCAAGACATTGCAAGGGAAGGATATCCCTAAAGCTGCCAGAAACAGGTCTTTGTATATGGATACTGGTCACTTTTGGAGTAGAAAAATTAATTCTTGAGCTACATATTATATAATTTATCTAATACTGCTTTCTTTCAGGTATTCACATTACTCATCAGCTAGATACAAAACCATGTGTGTCATAAACCAAGCAGGTTACAATTATAAACAGTTTGGTTTAGATCCCACATTCACATCTGTTATGAGAAAAACATACTAGTGAATAAGACATACCTGCCTGGCACAATTTCTAATTATTCAAGTGGCAATACCAGGCACAAGGAATCATAGCTGAACTTCTGTAATTCCTCGCTTTCAAGTCAAGGTCAGTACAATCTGTATTAGTCAATGGAAGGGACAAAGCTCTCTCTCCCAAGTGACAATTGGCCAGTCAGGTGGAAAAGGGGGAGTGAGATAAAGCAGTGGTTGAACTGGAGAGTCTGGCTTGCTTGGTTGTCCTGAGGAGTGAGCTGCGTTCAGCAGTGAGGCAGAGCTCGGGTGGAGTGAGGTGGAGCTGCCCGAGGGAGCAAATTGCACTGTGAGAACTAGGTCAGGGGAGTGCCGAGCTCGCCGGGGGTGCCGGCGTAGCCGCAGGTTAGAGAGAGAAAGCCAAGAGGAGGTGAAAGGTGGATGGGTTGAGTCTGTGGCAGGTGATTTCAGCCAGGGTGAAGACAAGCAACTAAGGGGAAGGAATGGCACAAGGAGGGGAAGATGTGGATCTGTGAGCAGCTGCAATCTCAAAGGAAGGGAGTTGGGTTTTGGGTGGGTTTTCTTTTCCTTCCTTTTTTTGCGAATAGCAAAGAAATAGAACTGGCAAGCGGGTAGCCACAGAAACATGAATCATTTCATAGCCAGCATGTGTATTGACTAACATGTAGTACTCTGAAATGAAATACTTCAGTGTTGACTGAACGTTTAGTTAAAAGCAGCAGTGCTTGCCATGGCTGCTGCCACCAGCTTTTTACCATATTCCCATTAGGAGGATTCTAGCATAACCTTTTTTGTAACTGTTTGCGACGCGCTTATTCTGTTCATCTGGGCTAGTAAGAGTGCCTTAATCCATTTTGTCATACATTCTTTAAGAATATATTTAAATTTAACAGTTTTCTTTCCAAATCCAAAATTGGGCTGTAGTATTTCTGGGGAAAAGTAGTCTCTTCTGCACTATGTCTCTTAAGATACCAGAAGCAGATTTGAGGGCTGTGTGGGACTGAGACAGATCTTAGAAAATGAGGATAGAGTTGCAGTTTTTTGTGTAGGAATGCAGGCCTTCCACATTATTCTATTGAGGTTTGTAACACAGGAAAAAGTTGGTAACGCTTAGCTCTCCTTCACTCCAGAGACACAGGGACATATATGGATTTCAAAATAATTCAGCTCTGCTTTGCAAACTAAGTGGTCAGATTTTTTGGCTGCCACAGAAAATAAAAATCTTTCATAATTCTGTGGTCTGTGATCCTTTCGCCTGACAGCATAAGAATGCCCATGCCACATATTTTCCATTCTTGGCATGAGTTTACTCCCCCAGAGGTTATGTTCTGTTTTAATGCAAATAATCTACGTGGTGTGATGCACCTGAGTGAGGGGACTTTAAAGATTTGACATTCCATTGCAGTCAAGACATAAATGATAATCTGAGCTTTAAGCATAATTATATTCTTATTTTCTGTACCTTTCTGTGTATCTTCACTTACCACCGCTCTGACAGTTTCATTTTCAGTTCTCTAAGCGTGGTATAGGACCCCTACAGTCTTACTGCTTGGCTGTCATCAAGCAATTTCAGCATACAGTGGACAGATCTAGCCAAGCCTACCTTTTTGAGCAATGGTTTGGTAGAATCCCAGTTTGGATACTCTTCCATTGTTCAGGGGTTTCCCTTTCCAAAAAAAAACTTCTAATCGGTTTTGTTCATTAACAAATAACAGAGGATACTGGGTTTTACCCCTATGCTTTGGCTTATAGTGATTCTGTGAGCAATGCATTTGATTAGGCAAACCTGTAAGTAAACTACATGAACACAGAATTTATGTCTTAGAGTACTTGACATGAAGTGATATAATCTCTCTGCATGCTTTTCTCTGTCTCTTTTGAAATGGGCATAACTTTTTGTTGGTACACTTCGAAGTCCCTCAAGGAAGCCAGTGCCTTTCACTTTACGTTTCTGTATCATTTCCACACAACAGCTGCATTGGACACGGCTGCACCGAGCACTTAGCCCTGAACTGCCTTAACCCTCCTTTCATCCAAAAAGAGAAACTTTCATTTATTTCTCTTTTAACTTGACTTAAAACTAGAGCTTATAGTACACTTTGGGGATTAGAGTCTACAGCTGGATGGGATATGAACTGCCATCTCCTGTGTGGATGTAGGCAAGACTCAGGCCAGACCACTGCTCTGATTGAGCTGAGTCCGATTCCAGAGCCGCTACCTCTTGCAGAGGGAAGGTTCTGCAAAGGTATCTTGCTTTTGTAAAACTCAGCGTCAGGAAGCAGTTGGCAGCTCCTGTACAAGCTGTGAGCCCCTGCATGTCACTGAGGCAAGACCTTGCCTTTGAGCCTTGCAGAAATCACCTGCCACATGGACTGACTTAGTGCAGAATAAGGAGTGTAGCTTGGCAGCAGAGGGCATTACGTGTGATCTCCTGCCAGCCCGGAGTGGAAGCACTGCTGGTTAAAGAATGAGAGACATTGTTGGAAACATCAAGTCCTCCCATAATTCAAGGAATTATTTAAACAGGTAACTCAAACTAATTACATAGTTTAGCCTTTGCAGCTGACAGCTCTGTTTTCTGGAAGCAAGATTCACCTTTTTTAGAGGTTTCTCCAGGGCTGTGTGCTGGTGTCCACAGCTGCGTTTCCCGAGTATTGAGTTGTGCTTTCTTTGGATCTCACAGTGCCTTAGCTGTATTCCCCCACTGACAGACCCTGGATTCTGTCTTGTGAGTCCCTGCTGCTGGGCAACTCTACATCAGTTTTGTTCTAGGAGCTTCCACTTTCTTCCTCCTGAGCAGAATGCAGAAAAAAAAAATAAGATGCAGGAACTGCAATTGGTGTTTTACTATACTTTTTATCTACCAGCAGCTACTGTGCTCTAAGAGAGTAGTTTTGATCCATGAAAATGAAGGGAAAAAAAGGGGGAAAAAAAGAGACAACTATACTATCTGGTATGAAATTGGTCCACAAAGGGAGATATTCTTGAATGATGATGGTTGTGCTGCATGTCCCTCTTGTCATTCTTCATTTTCTATCAACTGATCTTTTCACACAGGCTGAAGTTATTCCATTAGTCCACAAGGGAGCTGTCAGGATGGACGCAGAAAATTTCTAAATTTAGTTTAGGTTGATTAATTTTATATATAAGAATGAGGGGAACACAGACCTTCATTCCCTGTGGAGTGGAAAGGAATGTAAAACAAGGAGTTATCAGAGTATTCTAGTATTGTTTCAGAATTCGCTGTGAAGCATTATGTCTGAAACATCTGAATATTTACCTACAGGAGTGTCTCCCTGGATAGGTTTTGTGAGGAGTTTATGTACATGAGACCTCAGGTACTGGGTGGTTCGGTTTTTTTCCCCAGAGTAACTGAGCTATATTAACTCTTTATCAACTGATTTGTACTGTAAGACATGCTAGTGAGATCATATTACTTTGCACATGTGGACATTCCTGAGAAGTAAATTATATTTTTCTCTGCTAGATGGTAGGATGTAAGTATGTAGTTCACCCTCTCAGAGTAGTTAACTGGTTGAACTGAAGTTGTCAGAACAAATCTGAGACCTCTCTTCGCTGCAGTTGAGTGAGACACTGGCACCTTTCATCATTGCTCAGTATTTGCCTCATTGCATGAATGTATTTGTAGCAGCCATGATAGACAGGCACAACATTAGTCTTAAGTTCAGGTTTGTAATTTTTTCTTTTTTTTTGCAGATGTGGAAGGGTAGAGGTGAAACATGAGGTCTTCTGAAAAAGGTTTATTTATCTTCTACATGAAGTTTTACTGTGACATGCTTATCATGTGTAACTTTAAACAGCAACTATTTTTTTCATAAATATGAGACTATTTGTTTTACTAGTACTGTAAAATCTCTACTTTTTTTTTTTTTTTTTCACAGTGGTCATGTTTGAGAAATAGGATTGGTGTATAGCTATCTTCTGTCACTCTCGAAATGTATCAGGTAGCTCAGGAGTGTGTATGGTTGATCAGAGCTTCAGCACATCCTTCTAGATGATCCTGCCCAGTCTTTGCTTTGCCACCTACTATTGGTCTCAGTACTCCCCAAATTTAAGAGCACAAGGACAGAAGTGTTATCCTAACGGAAAAGTCAGAGAAACACTATTGGATATCTCAGAGGATTGCTGTGCTAGAATGGTGCTACATAAAGATGTTAATGAGGTAAAAGTAACAGGGGGTCTTGTGTGGCCACAAAAGAACAACAACAACAGAAAAGTCTAGATAGTCTTTGTTAGCCGGAACTTTGTTCACTGATTTGTAAGGTGTTCTGAACAGATTTAAGTTCTCCAAATACAGACAGTTGCCAAAAGCTGGTGTCACATTAATTTTATTGTCAACAGAAATTCGATATATCTACTCCCTTCTTCCAGAATCCATGGTTTAGAGGTTCCCTAAACCATGCTTGAATTTTTTTCTGTGTAAAATGTGTATCAGCTATTTTCAGAGTGCTCGGTCTTTGCTGTTCCACATTTCATGTCATGGTGAGGTTTCAGGATTTAAGGTAAATAGGAAAAATAGGTAATAAAGCTTAAAAGTATTTTGAGATATCATCTAGTCTCTTTTCCTACAACAAGGCAGACCCAGTTTTATCTGGATCCAGTTGTATGCTAGAGTATCTTTTAGGCTGTTCTGGAGCCTCTTAGCCGATACGCTGTGCCACTGTGTTTTGGGATTTTGTTAAGAGACAGCACTGCTTTCTGATACCTTTTGCTTGACAATATTAGCTTAGACTATACATAAGATGTTCTTGACATAGGTTTGTTTACACCCATCTTAAACACCACCATTGCTGTAGCTTCATGTTTAACTACTTTTATCAGCAGAAAATTCTTTCTAATGTCTGATTTAGATCACTTTGGCTGTGATTTATGCACATTGATGCTTTCCAGAGCATAGAGTATTCTCTTTCTGTTGCAGTTACCTTTCACATGTTTGAAGCTTCTTAGGCTGTCAGTCATTAGGGTTTTCTCGTCTCTTTAGACTAAGTAATTCAGATTCTTTCATTCTTTCCTCATAACTTACTTGACCAGACTTTATGCTTCTCTTCTCAGCTCTCTGTGTTTGGTTCACCTCTTCTCTCTAAAAAGCACTGCCCAAAGCTGGATGGAGTACTTCAGCCGAGACTTGCATACTGCTTAGTAGTGCTGGAGTGGTTTGTCCTTTTGCCCTTAATTTTCTTAAGAGACGGCTGGGTTTTCTTCTAGCTCCTTTTAGCTTTAATATTACTTCCTATAGAGTCGCCTGCTATTTCTGAGTACAGTTGTGCTCTCCTGAAATCTGTCATTCTGCTGTTCCATTTCCTGCTTTTCCTAAGTCCCTTGATTTCAACCATTTTATGATCAGTATAAATGAAAACTTTGTTAAGATACCCTAATGTCTACTTAAACTACATTCAAGGTGCAGCAATGTTTTGAGTATTGGTTTTTAATTTACCCCACGGCAATATGGAAAGAAATAATAATGGAGGTAAGACAAAGGCTTGTGAAATGCCCACAGCTGTTTTTCCCATTAGCAATGGGTCTAATGAAGCCTGATTTTGTCTTGTTTTGTCCAGCATCTTCCACCATCCCAAGCTTGCCTACCACATTCTCACTTTCCAGATGGTCAAGAGACTGAATTGTTCTTGTTCAAGAGCTTGTTCAGAGCTATGTAGATGTTGGCTCGTGGGTCGTTACACTTGTACTTGTGTAATTCACTCCAAGAATGGCTAAAGAGCCAAGTTATTGCTGTCTTTCCTTCAGCGCAATGATTTGGATGTCTTTGCTTTATCAAGATTCGATTGTCTTGAAGCTTTCAGGAAAGTTTTTATCTTGAAGACCTCTGTTCTTCCATCAGATTTGTTTGAAATCAGTCTATGAGCTCAAAAGCTACTAGAGGGTACTTGCAGACAGAGGGATAACATGAGGGCATAAGCCATTGCTTTCTTAGAAAACAGGTTAAAATTGTTCAAATCCAAAGGCTAATTCAACCGACTTTTTGCTTCTTGCTATGCATTTGAAAAGATGCCTTCCTGTGCTGAACCAACAAAACATGCTTCAGTCATGCCTTTCTCTCAGTGTTCTTGCACCTGAGTACTGTCTCTCAGATTTATGGTGTGCTTCTTTTTCCTAATCCTTGTCTTTTCAGCCAAGAACCACAGCCTGTACGTGTTTGAATCTAGGTAGATGTGAATCTACTGATTGACATGGTATATGGTGGGGTGAGGACTTTGCTTTTGTCTGTATCTAGACTGCTATAAAACCTGAGGAAAGCATTTATTTAAGGGTGATTTCAGAAAACCTGGTAATTACAGAAAGTTCAGGGGAGAGAAGGCCAGCCATTTTCATGCTGTGACTTACATAATTACTGGAACAACTTAGAGTATTTTAATGTATGATGTAGTAAAAAAATAATCGTGTAACAATTTATTTCTAGATTGTTTTTTATTAATCTTTCAGCAATTGAAGTAGAATTGAATTATTTTGTTTTTTAACTCTAAAACTGAATTAGCCAATTTAATAATTGTTCATTAATATCATTACAACTAAATAGATATTAAGAAGCCAGCAAGGCCCAGATCATCTTTTTCAGTTGTGCAAGGCAGAAATTGGAATCAGTGGGAAGAGACTACCTCTTGCAGAACTGTTGTATCACTTCTGGGATCCTGGAGGAGTCCACCTGTGCATTCCTTATAGGTACAGAGGTGGGCATTACTTAATCATAACAGATTGAAACCACCTTTTCTTAATATTTTCCAAAGAAAATATCGCTAGAGAAGGATGTTACTTTTCCTATAGCATTTAAGGGGGGTATTTAAAGTAATTAAATGGGTGACATCTGTTAAAATATATAACCTTTCTGCATTAGTGCACAAGTTGATGAGTCGTAGGTTACTCTGTAAACTTTCTGAGGCTGTTGTGAGATAATTTGAGGGTAGGTGGGTTGCAGCCCTTGTCATGTAGTTAAGTTAAATGGTGCACTGATTTGATCATGTATGCCGGTTCTGGTGAGGGCTTTGGTATAGTCTGTCTGACTAATTATTGCATGGGCACTGCTGCCAAGTTGCCTAACTATTATTTAAATGAATTCCTGTCTTCTTGCTTAAGACATCTTCTCTTGTGTTTGAAGGTGTCAAACTATTCATTTTCTCAACTTTATTCCCACTGTGATGTGCTGTGAGACTATTGGCACGTTTATAGGATGCCTGTCTCCCTCATCATCCTTGAATTCTTTTGTCCTAAAAACCTATGTGCTCTACAATAAGTGAGTTTATTCTGAATGTTGTGGGTTTTTTCCCTAGGGCTCTTTTTTGATGCTTAAGTCCTATCCTAGCTCAGAGGAAGTCCTTTTCTACCCAGATGGTTGTTTTACTACTGAGTTTATAATTCCCCTCTCTGTAAAACTAGCAACACAAATCCTGATTTCCTCTTTCCCAGCTGTTCTGGAGAAATTCTGCTTTTCCCATCATTAAATTGTTTTTTCCCATCATTAAATTTTTTGATTATGGTATTTCATACCTCTCTCTTTCCTCTTCATCTGTGGTATGCCAAGAGATCTGTATTTAAGTGTAATCTAAAAGTAGTTCATTACTGCTTTTACTAGAGGTAGCATAAATCCAGCTAAGACTCTGATGGCATTAAAAAAATTGCTAATTATTTTTCTGTCATCACCTTTCTTGAAATATGATATGCTATTTCTTGCAATAGTAGGAATATCTTTGAAGGCATACTGTTTCAACTTAACCTGTGGAACTCTCAGGATAATTAGAATAATGTGCAAATTATTCTAATGATATGCAACTTTCAGGTAGGAAATGTGAATGCTCTAAATTACCTTTGTGATCCTTTAACAAGAGACCTGATGTACTTTGCCTACCAGAAGTCTTCATCAAAACCAGTGCTGTCATCTCAGGAACCAATGAGACTGTTTCTGAAATTTTAACAAATTAAGATTGAAGCTTCTGATACATTTGGCGTGATCCAGGAAAGTCCAGGGACACATCCGTTCTGATAGGGAATATATGTCTCATTATTAAACTGTTTCCGTTTGTTCACATATGTAAAATCCTGGCCCTGTTTGAGGCTATTCTACTATATAATGGAAAGAGCTCTGGGATCCAATGGTGATTCAGTTATGCAAGTTAAAGCATAAGATCTCTCTGTTCACCTACAGTGTTTCCTTCACAAGGGAATTTTGCAGGGAGAGCAATTTGATGCTAGTTAAAACATTTTCTTTGCAAAGTCACTATGTGGGAAATTGAGTTGGTGGATTGCTTCATTTAGATTTTAGCTCAGAATCCACACTCCACAAAATCACTAGCAGTCTGATTAGATCATTTCCAGTGTCTCTCCATTCAGTTACAGTCTTGATCCCAACAAATATCAGTTTCTTATCAAAAATGTATATATAAGATCCATAGAATGAATTTCTAAATGTTAAATCACTTCTGTAAGAAATTTCCCGTATGAGTAGATCATCACCAGTGATGTGCAGAAATTGACAGCCTTTGAAGTGATACCACTTCATCATCATCTTTTTTGTTTGTTTGCTTATTCTTGAAGCCAAAGCCATGGAATTTGAATGCTCAGGAGGTAGTATGATGTGGCCAAGCAGTGTGGATCTTGTAGCTTACTATAAGCTTCGGAAAGAACAGCAAAAACTTGCTGCATCTTGACGCCATTAACTATGTCAGGATTGCTGTAACCCAGGCGTTTAGTCCAGCTCTTTTGTCTGATTCAACATGCCTGGCTTTCTACTCTGTAATTGCTGTAAGGTTAGGAAATACCTTCTGGTGTTTGTACGTATCTGTCTGCATAGTGAACTTCATTGTTTTGTCTCTAACAATTTGAAATTATTAAGTTCCATCTTTGCCCTCATGCCTCCCTAGTTATGTTGTGTTGAGTCCACTTTGAATTTTCTGGGGGTGATGGCGAACAGAGTAATAGCTGGATCAGGCATACATATTCATTTTTATTTTTAGTGTTTCTTGCTATTGTTTGCAACGTACAGATGTAAAGTCAATGGGAGAAGAGTTTACTATGCAGGGGTTTTTATCTCCTATGCACTTGTTTGATGTAAGTGCATTAGTTGGTATTGGATAGTATCTGTTACGGTTTGTATTGCAATTTCTGAAACTTAAGGTTCAAAGTAGTGTTTTCTTAGATTTTTGTCTCTATCATCATATTGCATTTTCATGGTTCACTACAGGCATTTGTCCTGAGTCTGAGTGCATGACTCTAAGCTTCTGTGTTGTGAAAAGATGTATGCGGCTTTTCTTTTGACAAACACTGTAGTATGGCCATTCCGCAATGCACACTTCTACTTGTGGAACTAAATTCATACCAGATGAAAACATGTGCTGAGCTGTAGGTTTTGTGAAAATTGCACACAGTAGACAGTTTACTTAACAGTTGCAAATAAACATTCATTGATGCCAGAATGCACATTACTTGTAGCATATGCAGGGCTAGAAATTCACATCCTGTCATACCAGGCTAAAAAACTTCTTGAATTAATACAAATATCTGCATAAAATTTACAAAACTGAGACAATGAAATGTGCATCTTCAAAGTTTATGTTTATTCTAGTTTGGACCTCTCGCCACTGCTGTCTCTAGACTTTTGTCAGACTCTTTTCTTCCTGAATGTTACTTACGAATAAGGCTTCTGCATCCTTCCAACCTCCTATGTTGCACTCAAAAGTGTCATTTTAGCATCAGAGTAAAGCGTTAGTCTGAAAATTATATAGCAAGGGTATTGTTTTCCTAATTATACAACGTTTTCTATTTAACGGTATATTTCTAATGTTCTTGTCATTTACATCTGTATTTTCATAGCATTAGTGTCATGGCATTGCAGGAGATGATTTCTAGGTGCTGAATTTATTATGAGGTATGTTACAGTTTCACTTGTGACCAACTGAAAAAATCATGCAAGTCGGGAAGGTGAAGATCCTGTCTTTCCATATCTTTTTTGGTATTTTGCCTGTAGTATGCTGTCATGAATTTGTACAGAGAAGCTGCAAGTTTTTAGTCAGTAATTAGATGACAGCTGATTAACAAATCAAAATCATTTTCCTGGTGCTTGTGAAAAGTATAGTGAAAGCACCGTCTTCATACAAACTTCCAAGTAGCAGAACAGAACAAGTAGCAGTTAATACTGTTCACAGGGGGCAAATTTTTCAGAGTTCCTGAGTTGTTAAATTCTAAATCTCTGGACCGTTCAATAGCACATGGATTCCTAAGTTGTTCTGAAGGTGTCTTATATTTTCTAAACTTTCTGCAGAGTCTTAGAAATTTTACCCTTAGTCCTTATTGATTGCCTTACTGCTAGGTATATATTTTTTCTTGACAGTTCAGCAGAAATCAATTATCAGTTTAAATAAGGATTCTGCAGACACACAGTAATAAGAACTAAAGTTTTTTTTGCATTGGTTGTTATTTATAATTTGTGTTATGTGAAAATTATACTTTCTTGTGGCTTTATCACGTTACAAGAGGCTGCGACCTTTATTTAGCACCTTCTACACATATAAGTTTCACAACTATTTTTAATTTAAGTCTTGTCTGTATATCCCAAGGGTCTCTTCCAACCTAGACAATTCTATAATTCTATCTCAGTAAGCTATGAATTCCCCATGTAGCCATTTTAGAAACTTAAGCCTGTAAGGTCTGAAATGTCTTGTAACAGAAAAAACCCCGCATATTTAAAGGATATTGTTACCAGTAACCGAAGAGATTTGTGTCAATAGTATACTCATTATAGGAGTATTCTAATTTTCATAATTTCAGTTTCCTTTTTTCTTTTCCTTGGGACTGCATGCAATCATTAAGAACCCCTCAGTGTCTAATGGATACCTAAGTATGGTGATTTGGGGAAAGCATAATAATTATGGGAGTCAACCTGGTGGGCTTGCATAGAACCTAACAGTTTCATTCTTTGAGACCCAGCCTTCTGGTGACAGTGATCCGCAAGGGACAGAATTTCACGCAAGCCACTTCAAACTATGACTGTCCAGTGGCAAGCTCTGAGTGGGATTCAGCTGGACCATGCCCTTCTCACAGCTAAAATTGAATCCTGTAGTACCCCATCTTCAACTTCTGCTCCAGAGGGATATGAGCCTCTATAGGTCCTGTCATACTCATGTGGATGTCTCACGTCCTAGGACATCTAAAATCAGCTGCATTTAGGGTTTTGTCCCAGATGCTTTTCTTCCAATTTTAGTGAGGAAACATCTGTGTAGAACCAAACCATCTGCAAGGAATCAGATGTTGCATCAGTGATTATCAGTCTGTTCTCCTGTCAGTTGTCAGCTGTAGCAATACACTGTCCTAATTTGCTCAAGATTTCAGTGTTGTCTTGAAATCTGGCAGATATTGAGCAAACATGGCTATCACTTGGTTCAGTTTTCAACACCTATCTATTCATATACATATCTGTCTTGGAAGCTTTATGTAGATCAATCAGCCTTCATTGCTTTGTTAATAGGCTGTATGCAACAACATGATAAAATTTGATCCAGAAAAAGAAGAAACTTTCTTCTTAAAATGAGGGAGAGTAAAATTAAAGTTTCGTCTGCTTTTGGGTCAGATTTTATTCCTAGAAGGGAACTTACATTTAAAGACAAAGACATTAGTATTCTCCCAGTAGTTTTATTTCAAGGATATAGCTGTCTGTACCTACTGCTGCTGTATTGGAAGTGGCCATAATAGCTCAAAAAAAATTAATTAAGGAGAGGTTTCAAAGAGTAGATTGGGATTTCTGGATTTCTTTATAGTTTTTGTTGTCTTTACAAAACAGACTTGCATGAAAACATGAGTTCTCAGGTTTCAGTTTCCTTGATGCAACTCCACTCACACAGGTCTACTCCTAACTTATGCCAGCATAAGTGGTTAACTCTTTGCTAGTAAATTAACATGGGCCAGCACACAGGTTTAGTACCGGGACCCTCTGTCCATGCTGGTCAGTTCTTAGCTGTCCCCTTGATACAAATCTGGCTCATGCCAACTAGTGCTATTCCAGAGGCTGCAGGTCCTAATTTCAATAAAATATTCTCTCCTCGCTTTAAGGGCAGTATTGAACAAATATTTAAATATTATTCGTGCTATTGCATAGTTATCTTTTATTTTTCTTTGCTACTGCAAATATCATGTTTTGTAACTATTCCTTATAAAGGTCTTGGTAGGAGTGGGCTTAATAGATTTCAAGATTAGTTTACATTATTATTAAAGCAAGCTATTTTGATAAAGATTGTAGTCAGTATTTTATACTGATGCCCATTCTAGTAGCACTGTTAGAACTATTGTTAGTGATAATTTCTCAATTTTAAAAAGACGTTTAGGAGGGGTTTCTTCATTAGGGGAGAGTTTCAAAATACTTTGCATATCTACAGAATATGGGGATCTAAGAGGCATTGCACTTAAAGCTGACTTCACTACATTGACATCACTCCTGTTGACTTCCTTGGTATCAAAATCTTGCCCAGGAATTCACTTGCTCTGAGTGTCCCATTGGAAACCCGTTTGCAGCTGTGGTATAAGGCTGCTGCCAAATCTGTTGACATGGGTTGTCTATAGCTGTGTGCTACAGTTATGAGGCTGAGCTGCCAGTGTGGCCTTTGGTATCAAGAGTACAAGACAGCACGATCTAATAAGGGAAGCAGAGACTCAACACACAGGAGTTGCATGTCCTGATGGTCCTTTTGGTTTCTGAGACATCAATGAAAGCTTAGATTTGTCAACTTCCATGGTAAAACATCCATTCGTTTTGAATTTCATCTATAGCCTTTCTGCATTGGGCAATTAGTAATTTCCTTGTATTTGTGCCTGGAAAGTATACATACTCTGTGGCAGACTACTGAGAAACTCTTTTGATTTGGAATGCCAGCAGAATTTTTAAAACAAGCCAATAAACCATGGATTAGCATATCACAAAGGGTATTTACTCAAGAAGCCAGATATAAAATTGCTGAGTAACTCTGGACTGCTGCTTAAGTCTTTTTGCCAGAGAAATTGGGGGTTACAAATGAGATACCATTTTTGAAAAGCTAATTAGGGAGATGCAGGGAATGGAGTCCCCCAGGAATCTCTTATTGGACCTGTGCTCTCTCACCCCTGGCAAAAGGGGTGAAGAGAAGTAGGTGACAATATGAGTTGACAATAGTGAACTCTTCAGGACAGTGAAAAGTTAGCTCTGGACAACAAGCATTGCAGAAAGTTCTTACTGGTAGTGTGTAATGCTAATAAAACAGTAGACAAAATTGCAGGTCACTAAGTAAAAAACAATGAATGAATCAGAGAGGGAAATGATCCGAAGAGTGCACAAATAGCAGAGTGCTCTAAATTAGGTATTTATTGCAACTGAGGAAGGATATATTGTAATCATAAGAGATTATTTCTGAAAATGTTAACTGTGGCAAGAAGACAAATACAATGTTAACAACCTTTTAAAAAGCAAAAGAAAACAAGACAAAGCATCATCTGCAGATGTATAAATCCATACTGTGCCCTCAAGTGTTGTATGCAATTCTAATTCCCTTTGCACCTCAAAAAGGTATTATTGAACTTTGCAGAGTGAAGAGAAAGTTGAGCATTAAAATATATTACTCTTTTTAAAATTTTTAAAATCTATGTAGGGACAAGGACACTAGACTAGAATTACATAGATTAAGATCTTCAGCTTGAGAAGAGACAAGTGGAGAGGCAGAAGTCGTTTCAGAAAATTATGCAGTTGTATAATTGCTTGGGTAGAAAAGCTGAACACAACAATGATCAAAGTAAATTGTCACATGAAATTATCAGGCAATTTTACAATAAAAAAAGGAAATACCTTTTTAACAAATTAATTATCAAAATTCACAATTCACTTTCACAGCATTTGTGGGTTCAAAAACGATAAACAAATTCATAGCTGTCTACTGAAGACTACCAGATGTGATAACATGACCACAAAATGTGATAACACAATCTCAATCTTGTGAATTCGCAAAGCCACCAGTTGCTGGAAATCGGGAAAATATATTGAGGAAAGTATCATTCATTCTCTATTTTTGTTTTTAGAATCTTTGCCAAATCATCTGCTGCTTAGGATTGCTACGGTTGAGGTATGGAGCTAGACAATGTACAATTAGTTGTTAATCCACTGACCATTTAGGTTGACTAAAACTGTTGAACTCCCTCATGACTTTGTCAGTCACCCATACCCCAATGCTTGGATTTGAAGTGCTACACAAACCATCCATATTCCCACTCTCTGGAAGCAGCAAATCCACTTGTTTGGGTTATTCCAATCCTAAGACTCTTTCTTTACTTTTTTTTTTTTTTTTTTGTGGGGCTTTAGGGATGGATGAAATGCTCTTTGTTGTCCTCACTTTAGTTTTTAGGCAAGATGTCACTGTATTTTTCTGAATTTGTTTTTCCAGCCTTCTACTAACCTTGGAGTATTTGAAGACTTTTGATTTTCATCATTCATAGGCTGGAGAATATAGGTCACAGTCTGACTCCACATTCTTAGTACTTCACTACTATTGATGCCATTTACTACTAGCTGTTTGTATTAAGGATAGTAGGTGATGGTGGGTTATGTGTTTAAGTACGTATGTTATACTGACTGCATAAAACAGGAGCAGCTGAGAGTTCCACTACAGAAGTTTTACGTGGAAGAAGAGTTTTGCAACTCAGGAGCCTAATAGGAGCTTCCCTGTTTCTTTAACAATAAAATATATAACAACAAAGCGTTTCTTAATAAAAATTGATAAACAGAATCATCATGCCAGTTCTCTCCTCCGGGCTCAGGTGCATTATCACATCATCACAGCTTGACAAGCTACAATGTCAATTGAATTGCCAGATATAACCATAAGTATGCTCTTAGCCCATGGCAAATGTAAGGTAATATGACTGAGCTTAATCCTTGATGAAATACTTACTTTATCTTGTCACTGTGTGCACACAGCTGTTGTGGCTCATGTGAAATATAACTTGACCATGTATTTAATGCATCCTCGTAAGACCTTTTTCACAGTAAGTATGCTGCCCTAAAAGAGCAATTAGCTTGAGGTGGGAGTGCACGTGTAGTGTTGCTTCAAAGATCTGCCATCACACGTTGGGAGCCACCCCTGCATTCCTTCTCCCTCACAGCCTAAGAAGTCTTTCCAAAGTCTAAATGTGTTTTCTGTTCAGTCTGACCAGCAACGTTTCCCTTTTCTGGGTTTCCTTCAAAATCTTCTGTCTTGCGCCCAACACCTTTCTACACCTTTTTCCTTTTTTTTTTTTCTTTTTTTTTCTTTTTTTTTTTTCCCCCCACACTCACTCTCCCAAGAAAACCTTGTGAATTAAGGGTTTGATGGCAAGTTACAACAGAAATTAAAATCTTTTGAGGCTAAAGGCATTCTAATGCAGTATGAATATCAATAATATTCTAGGTCTGACAAATACCATGAATTTGCATTTGTTCCTAATATGATTATCCTATTTCAGCTTGCTGCAGTACATAAATAGATAGTCTACTTTTTTCAGTTCATCTCTCCCACAGGCAGCTTTATAATATGCTCAAAAATGCGTGTTTGTGACTTTTTTTTCTCGCAGAGTGCTTGACAGGTTGGCTGTTACTAGACAGTAACTGCAAATGCCATGATATTTTGCAGAAATAAGGGAGTTGACTCTCTTCCAAAGAATAATCTAATAAGCCTACTGAATAGAAGTTGGTCTGAGAAGAGTGCAATGAAAAAACTTAGCTTCTTTAATTCGAAAATGGAAATTTTAGAATATTTTCAAGACAGAATATTTTCAAGACAAAATATTTTGTCCACACATGGTTGTAAATTTCTAGAAGTTGCTCACAACAGCGCCACTAATTCCAACAAGCAGGGTGACATGTGTGTGTCTTCTTTTTTCTTTTTCTTTCTTCCCCTTTTTTTTTTTTTTAAGTGGCCTTAGAAGTATGGAAGAGGTCACTAAAATATGATTAAAAGCATTTATGAAATCAGAATAGAAATAGAAGGCTGGGATCATAGCTGTTTTGGATACTTCCTCAGCTCTGAAGAACATCATGGGAAAGGTGCCCTATTTTGGACAGGATTTGTTGTATATAGGTTAGTTGTTGCAATGGGTTACACAAGACTTGCAGAAGCATGGGTGCAGTGTAGGTGAGTTTTTAATACTGCCCTTCCCTTTTTATAGCTCTGTCTTGCAAGAACAGAGTATCGTGGTTTCCATTTAATCACCTTTGAAATAATTGCCCAATTACACAATAATATGTGGCCAATCTTTCATAAGTTTCACATGTTTCAAAATAGACAAGGGAGTGGTGTTGAAGACACCTGCAACTGAGGATATTGGTGGAGAGGAGAGAAAATAGAAGATACCTGTAGAGGTCAGTAACAACTGCAGTGTTAAAGGTCCTCCTCTTCAGGTACAGGTTGCATCAGCTGATGCAGTGTGAGGTCTAAATGTCTCTCCTAATTTGTGGCGTATTAGAGAAAAAGATTTCCCTTGAGGCCTAAGGTCTGATGCTTTGATGAGATGAAATGTATTAATCACAAGTTTCTGTTCTATATTTTCAGAAGAATGGCGTATCAAATGGAACTGTCTACAAAAAAAAATTTGTTGAGCACTTTGAACAGGCACCAATGTATGTTGCTGTTCTTACTTTCCTGGGTTTTGGAGTGGGAACGATATTTGGCTACCTGCGGGATTTTATGAGAGCCTGGGGACTAGAAAAACGCAACATTGCTGCAGAGAGAGAACAACAAAAAGTATGTATGAAAAAGATATGTATCCAAAGCTGAGTTTTCACCTGCTTGTGAGTTATGTACAATAACTTACCAAAGTAAGGCAAACAACTTTCATCTTAAGAGGAACATTGCATAGGGATGGGAGGAATGACATGCACTGCAGAATGAACACCTGGGTATGAATATATATATATATATATATATATATATATATATATATGTAAAATCATAATTTTCACCCAGAGAGATGTTCACCTCGTTCTAAGAGTGTCAGAGTAGTCTCAGCAGAATCCTATTTATAGTGTATAAGGTAAATCCACAGAAAAGGAAAACTCAGAGAAGCCTTATTGTTAAATATATCATCTCTCCACATCTCTTAAATCCCAATTTTAATTTGTGCCATCTGGCTGTCTTACTTTGTCCTTCATAGTGATAGGCAGTGCTAACGTCTTTGTCGTTGCTGCTTTATGTTTGCTGAACTGCTGGTCACAGAGCACTCGGGAATCATTGTCCCAGCACGAAGTGAACATAGCCTGAATTCTTGTGAGTCCTGACTTAGAAATTTTTTTGTCCTGCATAGTTTTAAGTGAAACTTGCACCTCAGGAAGCTCAATTGCCTTCTAAGTTTGTTTAGATTTTTTTGTTGCTCCTCCTTCTCTGTGTAGTTTGAGCCATCATTTACAATAACACCAGGCATAATAGAGGAAAAATGCAAATAGTGTTACTGTGCCTCTTCCAAATAAAATTCCCAAAACTGATTCCTGTTCTGGCTTTTCCTACACTTAATGAACTTCTTCCACTACTTAATGAAATATCATGGGTGCAGTCTTTTAATCAGTATTCTCATGGAATATCCTTTCAATTCACTTCATGATTTGGCCATTTGTTGAGCTATTTTGGTTCCAGACACGTCAGTGTCAGTCCCCCACAAACATAACTACATGCCATGTTATTTTATCAGTTTATTGTATCCAGTGTCTAATATAGCTATATTGCTGTTTAATATAAAACTTTGTTTAGATTCCATACTTTTATTTTAATTTAATTTCCAAGTTAATCCATAGATAGAAATTAATTGTCAACCAAACTAGTTGTTTTAACTGGCTGTTTGCACGTCCAGTCTAGGCCAGTAATTCCCAGATCAATTACACTGGACTAGCTTTAATCTAACGTAGCCAGCATTTCATGAAATATGATGAGTTGTTTATCTTAGTTTTGCAATCTGCTCCACACATTGAAAAATGCTCAATTTGAGGCATTTGGTTTCTCCAAGTGAAAGAATCACGAGTTCTTGAGTTTCAAACTTTCTAAATATTGGACTAGAAAATTAGGCCAATTTGTTGACAATTTAAGAAAAAAACAAACCAACAAACAACCAAACAACAAAAAACCCCACCCCCTAAAAAATACACTGTATTTCAAGTGAATTAAAGTAAGGTATTTCCTGATTGGAGTTGTTTGTGACATAGGGACATGTGGCTGTTATAACTCTGTTTACTAATGAATCGGTTTTTAATGGGAATGACTTGGGTACAGAAGATGACATTTTCCTAGCAACATAACCCTGTGCATGTTTTCAAACCAGGATTTTGTGCCACTTTATCAAGATTTTGAGAACTTTTACACCAGAAACCTCTATATGAGAATAAGGGATAACTGGAATCGTCCAATTTGCAGCGTCCCAGGGCCACAGTTTGACCTCATGGAACGCGTTACAGATGATTACAACTGGACATTTAGGTGAGTCAGCTTATAGTCTGTAGCTGTCAGCTCTGTAACTCCTGATACATCTTCAAAGCACAGAAAGCTGCATCTAGCCCCTTAATCCTCAACTAATATGCATCAGCACATTTTTCTGTGAAATCAGTACCGTGCTGACAATCTGTCCCCTTTCTTCTGAGCACTGTTTGGAAATGCAGTATGGAAGGGACTGAACTCTATCATAAATGGGTTTTGTTTGGCTGTGTCAGCACAAGTAAGACTTCTTACGCTTCATTTATAATAATAAACCTTAAGTCAAAATATTACAATGAAATTTGTTGTATCCCTTGGTTAGGATTTAAATCGGAATTTCTCGCATTGCATAAACGTTGCTTCTTCCTTACACAGTGAGTCTTTGGCAGTAGGTTTTAAGCAGTTTACACCTTGAGGGTTTCAGTGTATCGCAACTGTTACTGAGTTAAATAGGTATGGAAACTCACCACATACACAATAGGTAGGTTGACCATATTTGAGCTTATTGAGGATGTATCATAGCGTTTCCCACACCATTTTCCTGATGTAATTTCTCTGTGTATGTCTGAGCACTCAGGACTTTCTGGAAGCTGTTGACAATTCACTGGAAAAAAAATTGTGTCTATAAATTGCTCCCTATATAAAGTCCTAGCTTTGTTTGCTTTTTTATTTGCATCCATAAAAGCACCATTTCGCCTAATACCAGTAAATTGCCATCTACAGCTTGGAATCTGGAAAACATTCTGAGCAGGATGTAGCGTTTAGTCAGGAAAATAGAAAGGCTGAAAAAACTTTTAGGACGTTAAAGTACGAGGATTGTAAATTCCCAAATAGGAATTCGACAGTGGAACAAAATTCGGTGGGAAAACTTTTGGAATTTTTCTGTTCTTTTTGTTTGGGATTGGAGGCCAAGTTGCACTATTCTTTAAAATTTGCTTTAATTATAGGTTTACAGGAAGGATTATCAAGAATGTAATCAATATGGGTTCTTATAACTACCTCGGCTTTGCAGAAACGGATGTTAATGCTTTGAAAACTGTGACCATAGAGTTACAAAAATATGGGACCGGAATCTGTAGTACCAGACAGGAAATGGGTAAGTAAACAGCTGGGTGGCCACCAAAGTTTCTGTAACTATATGCTTTTCCCTACAGATATCTTGAAGGAATTGGATACTTAGAGAATTTTAGTCACATCAACAATTACTTGTTTCACTATTAAAAGTGATGCTGTGTTTTATTCAGTATCACATGAAGATTTTTTTAAAAGGAAAAACATTATTGATTTTTGGAAAAGTACATCCAAATGTGTCATCTAGTAGCCTGGGATTTTCAATGATGGAAGTAACAGGCTTATTTTTAAAAGTAGTAAAATAAACATTGAGACTTCAGGAATAGTTCTAAGGCAAATGTAATTGCATCATAGATTTATATCTATTACCACATACTGAGCTTTTACATAATTTTTTTTTAATCCCACATTCTAAGAATATATTGTAATGTTTCATGAGACATTAGTGGGGCACAACATAGAAATTTCCAGTGTGCTTCTAAGGAATGCATTCAGGAAGGCTCCATCTGATTTTTTTGGTTTGTATGTGCTGTGTGATTTGTCAACTTTTTCAGTTTGTAGACTGCATGTAGTCTTATCTTCAATTGTATATTTTTACACAAAGCCTTGCATTCCTAATGGTGCCATCAGCCTGCATTTCAGAAAAACATAAATTGAGCAGAAAAGGGAGTTTCTCTTCAGGCTTTATCTTTCTTGGGAGCTATCAAAAGAAAAAAAGGTAGCATGGAGAAGTCTTCTGTAGACTTCCCCAACCACCACCATCCAATCCAGCAACCTGAAAAATTTTCTTTTTGTATCTCTCAAAGGAAACTCTTTTCCTCCATAAATCTTATGGGAAAAAAATCCTATTTCATTTGGGTTTTTATTTAAAGTCTCATTTCCCGACAAAAAATAATGCAAACCTTGTCATCTGCTTCTTACCTTATCATCATAGTTTGACTTGCCAATAATAAATATTGGCGATAGTAAATAAATAAACCACTCGGAGAGGGTTTACAGATTGACCCTGCTTTCCTTATAGGGTCATCATATGGGTCCTTACAGGTGACCCGTACGGTGACTGCAATGTATTGTTTAACCTTAACTGTATGCTTGAAAGTGGTCACCATTACTAGTCATCTAAGATATTGAAGGAACATTTCTCTGTGTCTTGGATTCTATTTTGCCTGAGAACATTTCATGTTGTTTTCAGTAGGTCAAAGAATATGCCTGGTATTCCTCATTCTTTCTGTCACGTAATTTTTTAAATGGAAGACTTGCATAACTCAGACTTATTGTCAAAAAAAAAAACTCTAACGTCTTCAGATATTAAAATCTTATTAGTTAACTTAGTCTAGAGAGCTGATGTAGACAGATTTCTAGGACTTTCTCTTCATCTGAACTTTGTGCAGTGTTCGAAGTTATCTTGAGAGAAGTTCTTTTGACAGACTGAGCAAAGTTTTAGATTCATTCTAATTGCTTCCACAACAAATAGTCCCATGAACTTCATTCAGACTATTTTGCAAGAATGCAAGTCCAAGAATGGCCTCCAAATAAAGAACATTGTACAAGTCTTGTTGGTATCAGTCTTTTAGGGAGCGAATTTCAGAGAGAAGCTTGAATATGAAGACTTATTAAAATAGGAAAGCAGGGTGTTAAGACCTGGCTTAGATGGTGTAATTGAGTAGTCATAGCATTTTGTCCTAGGTAGCTAGCAGAGAGCCTGTGTTTGTGTAGTTGGTGGAGAGAAAGGTTGCTCAATTCTGAGCAATGCTTATTTCATTGGCCCTGGCTCTGTTGGAACCTCTCTACCGCCGGTAACTGTACCTAAGGGAACTGAACAACCTAAGGAAAATAGCTTCTCATTCGTAGTGTGGACACCCTTGTTTCTTTTTCCTTTACCCTCTTGTGCTGCTTCAGCTCTATTCTGGTTCCTGGTTGAATAGATTTGAAAAATTCTATCCAGGTTTAATATATATATACACGTATACTTTCAAGAGAGAGGTAGGGAAGGGTCTTACCTTTTTTAGGTGTTACCTTTTTTAATTATTATTTTCCATCTTCATCTTAGAAAAACAGAACAGAATGGTTTTGTCCTGGGCAGATAATGTTTAAAAACTTTTGTTGTTATTATGTGGCTGAGCTAAACTGGTTGGAGGTAAAAATGCAGTGAGCTGTAGGAGCCAAGGCTATAAATTGTCTGTGGGGTCCTAATACAAGAGAGTACTTGAACAACAAGGAGAGGTACCATGCTGGACCTTGCTCCCACCAACAAGGAGAGGCTGGTGGGCCATGTGAAGCTCAAGGGCAGCCTTGACTGCAGTGACCATGAGATGGTGGAGTTCAGGATCCTTAGGGCAGTGACAAAGGCACGCAGCAAGCTCAGTACCCTGGACTTCAGGAGAGAAGACTTTGGCTGCTTCAGGGATCTGCTTGGAAGACTACCATGGAATAAAGCCCTGGAGAGAAGAGGGGCCCAAGAAAGCTGGTTAATTTTCAAGGATCACCTCCTCCAAGCTCAGGAGGGATGCATCCCGATAAAGAGGAAGTTGGGCAAAACCACCAGGAGGCCTGCATGGATGAACAAGAAGCTCCTGGAGAAACTCAAATTCAAAAAGGAAGTGCAAAGAACTTGTGCAAAGCATTTGACACTGTCCCACACAACATCCTTGTCTCTAAATTGGAGAGAAATGGTTTTGACGGATGGACTGTGGTGGATAAGGAACTGAATAGATGGCCATACTCAAACACTTGTGGCCAATGGCTCAATAGCCAAGTGGCAACCAGTGACAAGTGGTGTTCCTCAGAGGTCAGTACTGGGACTGGTGCTGTTTAACTGGTGCTGTCCATTCTCAGTGACATCGACAATGGGATTGAGTACACCCTCAGCAAGTTTGTTGACAACACCAAGCTGCAAACCTCGTGAAGTTCAACAAGGCCAAGTGCAAGGTTCTGCATGTGGGTCAGTGCAATCCCGAGCTCAAATACAGGCTGAGCAGAGATCAGATTGAGAGCAGCCCTGAGGAGAAGGATTTGGGGCTGTTGGTTGATGAGAAGCTCAACATGACCCAGAAATGTGTGCTGACAGCCCAGAAAGCCAACCGCATCCTGGGCTGCATCAAAAGAAACATGGTCAGCAGGTTAAGGAAGGTGATTCTTCCCCTCTACTCCACTCTGGTGAGACCCCACCTAGAGTACTGCATCCAGCTCTGGAGCCCCCAACATAAGAAGGGCATGGACCTGTTGGACTGGGTCCAGTGGAGGGCCACAAAGATGATCAGAGGCATGGAGCACTTTTTCTATGAAGACAGACTGAGAGAGCTGGCGTTGTTCAGCCTGGAGCAGAGAAGGCTCTCTCCAGGGAGACCTTATAGCCCTTTCCAGTACCTAAAGTACACTCCTGTTTAAGCACAAAAGCGTATGAAGCCAATAAAAACAGTATCTGGTCTTCCTAGAGCTGTCTTCCATAAAAAGATATAAGGCTTTTAACTCCATTTTTAATTCCATGCTCTTTTTAAATTATAATAATAACAAATCAATTTCTTAGCATAACAGTGCCATTTATGACACATTCCTGAGGCTTTTGTGGGGCTTTCAATCTGAAAGAAAAACATTTTGCTTTTTTTAAGACCAAGCTAGTTATTATCCCTTAGGAGCAAGATCTTGGGGTTATAAGTGGTAGTTCCATGAAAGCATTAGCTTATTGTTCAGTGGTCAGAAAGCAGATCAAATACTAGAAATTATTAGGAAGTGAACAGAAAGCCAACCATAGAACCTCAGTATGCTACTGCATAAAGCTGTGATTTGCTGTCATCTTCAGTACTCTGTGCAGGGCAACAAGGATCATCAAAGGCCTCAAGCAGCTTCTGGGTGGAGAAATGTTGAGCTTGCTGTCTTCAGCTGTCAGAAATGCCTGTCATCTGGCTAGAAAAGACCCTAAAGGCTCTATAGAAATCTTCAAAATTATGTGTGGTGTGGAAGAGTGGTCAGCGTTGCCTGTTCATTGACTCTTCCACTACAAGATCTAGAGTGCATTGTATAAAGTTGGTAGAAGGTTCCCATCTAAATACAGGAGGTGACTCTTTGCACTCAAAGCTGGCAGACCCAAGGAACTCATTGCAAAGAAAATTGCAGATGCTTAAACTTTACACTCTCTTGCATTCTAGGGGATACTGGCCACATACAGAGGAGAGGTCATTGAAAGTTACCAAAACTATTATGTGATTTAGGATGTCCTTATGCTGAAGTTAGTTGGAAGCTGGGATACTACTATGTATGTATGTATGTATGTTTGTCCTGCTTTCATTCTTCCCCAGACATCAATACAAGACCACTGTCAGGTGAAGGATTATCGGAAAAAGGGACCTTTTGGATGGCACAGTGCATCCAATACTACTTTTTTTAGCTTCATTTTATGTAATTAGTTATTTAATATTAATTTGTATTATTATATGCCTATGGTCGTTGCAGTACAATCATTAACACTGGACTTATGGACTAGCAAATTATCGTACAAATTTGGCTTAGATCAGGAACATACACATACTTGTAGTTTTCTAAAGTTGGGCAGTATTTACAATAGAAGCAGCATATTAAGGAGCTAATGAAGCAGTAACCTGGCTGTTTTCAGTGTTTCGGAGGACACTAAATATAAGAAGACATTAAGAGAAGATACTTAAAAGAGGTCCATAAGAAAGAGTTCCATGTATGCTTGGGGAATGTCTTCTAGGAGCAGTAGCTTGGGTGAATGTATGAAAATGGTTGCTTGCAGACGGCAGGCAGAAGGCCTGTTTTCTAGGAATAAACATTGAGTCTGAGACAATAATTCTTAAATGTTGAAGGACTCAAGTAACTGGAAACCAGCTATTCAAGTAATTGAAGTATTTCAAATATTAGGGTATTTCTCCCCCAAAAAAACCTCTATGCTATGTTTTATTTATTTTAATCTTCATCTCAAAAGTGTTATTTTTTAGCTTAATAAAAATGCTAACAAATTGGAATCTAACTAAATTTGAAATAGCGTGTGTTCCCTCTGTATAGTAAAAAGAATGACAACTTCAATGTAAAGTCCTTTTTTTTCCCATGCAAATCAACATATTTTAATACCTGGAGTTGGCTACTGTGGGAGGCAGGCTCACCACCCTTTTGTCTGAGCCCATCCTGTCATTCTTATGTTTATAGTCAGCCTTTTCTGAGCAATGTAACTTCAAAGTATTAAGGAAGAAATATGCAAATAATTATTTAATACTGTTTCTTGCTTGCTGATTGCAGATGATAATAAAATCAGTGGTACAATTTTTTTAAGATAAGGCAGATTATCATGCCCTGAATGCAGTGACGGGGCTGTCACATGAGCAGGTGGTAGTTCCAATGCTCCATTTATCTAACTCACCATTTTTCCTTATGGAGATGATCTACATGAGTAACAGGAGCAAATGTATCATTAGTGCTACTTAAGCAGCCAGGCAGGATTCCTGCCTTTTGAAATCGTTCTCCTGTGATTATGCCTTGGACCAAAAGACAAGCTGGAGCCTGCACAGAACACTTGCAGGGTGATTCACTCTGGAGGGCATGGTTAGGAGATTATGTTTTAATGCCTCACTTGCACTCACTTGTAGGGTTTTTTGTTTGTTTGAGGATTTTTTTATATTTGATTGTGATCTGATTTCTGAAAAGCAGATCTGAAAACTTGTGCCAGCATTTTAACTACAAAAGTAGTTCCATCTGCTTCCTTCTGTTAGATTTTAAGGCCTAATATGAGTTTCTGGCAGCATTTCAAGAAGGTAAAAATAGTTATTTGGCTGTTCTTTCTTTTATACCATTTCAAAGCTTCGATTAGGGCCTGGCCTCATTTTAAACTCAGTACTGTACAAATACAGAAAAAAATATATCATAACCTTGGCTACTTTCTGATAGGGTATGTTACAAAATTAGAAAACAGTTCAAGAGAGGAATTTTCCTTCTTTGTCATCTCCTACTAAAATCATTTTCCTTTTTGTGTCTACTCTCTCATAAATACCTGATCCAACTTTTGATCATAAGTTCAAGTTTGTTCCTGGTATTTCATGATTGCAAAAGTATGCTTTGCAAAGCATCATTAAGCTCTGGACAGTCTGTCTTCTGGCAGGTGAAACTGAAGGCATCAGAAATAACTAAGGGTTGTGTGACCTGTTAAAAACCTCAAATATCTCCATATCTCCAATTCATAATGTTATCTAAGTATGTGCAAATATTTAGACACTTAAGATACTGCCATCCAGGCTTTGGCATGAAGAGGCTGGACTTCAACTGTAAATTGCAGCCTTGTGTTTTTGCAAAGGAGAAAAGCAAACAAAACTGGAAGATCTAAATGAAACTGGATTTAATCTACTCTTTTCTGAGAATCAGTATATTACACAGGTACACTATTGTATCTGTGACACCCACAGCATCTTTGTGGTATGAAAGCCCTATCAGCTGGTAGCAACATTAAGAAAGCTTGAGCGTTTCCTTTCTTTCAAATGCTTCCTCAATACCCACTGCTTTTAAGGCTCTTTTATGTGCATGCAGTGTTAAATGAAGCAACTACATAACATTACCGTGCATTTCTCTTCCTCTCTGCCAATATGTATCATTTTAGGCTTTGCTGTTGTGGGTTCTGTAGGACAGTGATATCATCTGCATCATCCACTCTTGTAGAATGTGTAAATAAATAATA
Source organism: Limnodromus scolopaceus (assembly GCA_028565335.1). Taxonomy (NCBI): domain Eukaryota; kingdom Metazoa; phylum Chordata; class Aves; order Charadriiformes; family Scolopacidae; genus Limnodromus; species Limnodromus scolopaceus. The sequence goes on along the minus strand of JAOXNO010000024.1, from coordinate 20,685,305 downwards.
ATCTTTGTTCGTCTTTTACTTCTTCATTCTTCTAGTAGTAACTCATCCAGTCTTGCTTTTGTAAATGTGTATATGTGTTTCAGTAATATTATTTTTTCATCTCTGACAAACATCTTATCAGAGTGATTTTGTGACCTTAAGTTTCAAATGTGGCAGGGAAGTTTAGGTGTTTTGTTCTGTTCCCCACCTCCTAAGGATACCTTTGATAAACTGTCATTTTCATAGAGTAATGGTTTGTGTTCACCTTGGTAAGTCACACCAGTGATCCACAGGATCCCTAGTTGCTGTTCATATGTGGAAGTGGCTTTTATGGGAATCTGTTCTTTTTCTTTCAATGACTTGTTGCTTCTATTAGTTTAATCCTCCAGCTTTTGTTTAACTTGAAGCAAGCAGGTATTTTCCTGTCTTCTTTGGGTCTCAGAATTCCAAATAAAAAATTCAATTAGAGGATACTCCTGCCAGTGTTGGCAGATTAACCAGTGCATGTCATTAGCACCTGCAAGACTGTATGCACAGACTAACCAGTGACATAAACCACCTTGTCCAAGCTGAAAGCGTCAATGAACTGTGTGGATCATGGGAAGTGCATCTTCGAGCTTTATCTGTCTGATAGACTGACAGTGACTTGCAACCCAAGAGCAGGGGTAAGCTTATGAAAGCCTGCCAAAGCACACTATACTTAATGTCCCCTGTCCCCATGGTGCATTGGCTTGTTGATGGAGGAAACTGAGTCATCAGATTTTGAAAAGGAGGGGATTGGCTTTGAAAAGTGTGGGAATCTGTGGAGGTGGCTATCGTTGTGAAAGTCCACTTCTTGTAAGATCTTCAATTTCACTTTCTGTAACACCGATATAAGCTTGAAACAGAGTAACACTTGTACTTTGTTGGATACAACTGTTCAGCAGGGAGGAATAACTTTTCAAAGAAAGTATTCCATTTTGTTTCTTAAAGATGCGGGTAGCTTTCTCTCTTCCTTTTTGTCTTAAATCTCCCCCAGTAAGATCATATACTTTCTTTAGTTGTATCCTCATTTCTCAGGTCAAACCAAGCAGTAGTCAGCATAAACATCAGAGCAGGTAGAATATGGGGAAAAATTCTAATGTCTGTGTGTAGGACAAGTATAGGAGGTATCTATGTATACAGTGTATTAATAAAAATATATCTAATATATCACTTTTGATTCACCAGAATCCAGTACAATACAAGGCATTTTAAGGGCCATGATAACCTGACTTGACACTGCTAAGGTTGATTTAATGAAGACCGGTGTAATTACTGCCTTTCTTATGTGGCTTGAGATGTAGCAGCTCATGTCAGTGGAATTTCCTTTGGATCAAATTTACATCTGCCTGATAGTGCTGTTTGCACCTGTTGAGGGGGTTGCTATGACCAGCTGAGAACACAAGCCTCATTCCAGCAAAGCATATGTGACCCCCTGTTTTCTTCAGTGGAGAGAAGTGATATAATTGGTGCAGTTTATATGGTGTCCAAGGACTGACCCATACTGGAGAAATCTTCTGATATGATTAAATAATTGCATAACTTATTCAATAAATACCCCTTTTATGTTAAACCTGGGAAAGTGCAAGCTGATATGCTTTATCAGCTCTACTTGATGTATATCGCTGTCACAAACCTCCCACTGTCAGTATTATGTGTATTGTATTGCTTCTGCAACACCTCACCTACCACCTACAATATTGTCATTATAATTAAAGTAGGGCTCATTTTGCAAATCCTTGTCACTCAGGTTTTTGTTTTGCAAGCCGAACCCCCATTGATTCCAATTTATATTCCAGGATTTGTAGGCAATGGTGATATACAAGATCATCTGCATTCATTCTTAAGATAAGTAAATAATAAGTAGGAATTTTCAGAGTGTCTTATTCTTCACCATCACAAAATCAAAACAACAAAAAAAAAAGCCAAAAATGTGCTGCTTCTTTCTGGTTCATCTAATAGATGCTTGAATAGAATAATCTGCAGTGAGTCAGGCTTTTCTTGTTTGTAAAAACAGAAAACATATGATGCAACCCCAAAAAGCAATTTAACTCCACCCCAGTAGTGTCAGATTTATCCTTGGAAGAGTCGTGGACAATTTTCTCATGCCTTAAAATGCCTGCCTTGCAAAGCAGACTCTGCATGTTTCTCATGCTCTCACAAACCTCCTTCTAATTCAAGCTGTGACCATAGTGTGTCTGGTTTCAAACTTCCATTTCAGACTTCTCTTTGTGTGCCAATAGCCCTCAAGTGACAAAATAACATCTGCAGGGAGCACGAGGGCAGCTGACCACGCTGGAACCCCCAGTTATCAGTGAGTGCTGTAACCAGGTTGAAGACTGGGCTCAAAATGCAAAAAATACAGAACTAACCATAGAAAAACACCCGGAGACCTACTGGGCTTACAACTTAAGGCATAGATTCTCAAATGTATCTTCAGTGAGCAGCTCAATTCTGAAACTCTGTGTAGTTTTATATTTCATGGAGCTTGGCTACTAAGTGGTGGCTGTGTGCAGAGCCATCACATATCTGTGTGTATCTCAGGATCTACAAATGCAAAACGTAGTCATCCTCAAAGGGCTTCATGCAGAGTCAGCTCACATCTACTGGAGGTTCTCCAGAGCCAAATTTTCTGCATCAAGTTACCTGACTTAGCACAGAGCTAGAGACAACCCAGCTCAATGTACATCCAGTGTGATAAAATGAGTGGAGACACTCTTCAAGCCCTGCTGGAGTCAGCTCAAGTCTAGCAGAACCCAGGCAGGATCTGTGCAAAATCACAGCACTGCTGTTCTTTACTGTCCATGTAATCCAGTTTTTTCCAGAAACCCCGTGATCCTTGCTCCTTGCCTCTCTGGCTATTGGGGAGTTACCTGCCTGCAAGATATTTTTCACATTTTGTTGCCAAGTGAATGCTGTTCTTACTTTGAATATTCAACAAGAAAAAATAATCAAAACAGTACCTCACTGTAACCAGCTGAGTTAGTGCTGTTGGTGAAACTGTATTTCTGACATTTTTATTTTTTTAATGAGCTTTCCTCCATGACGAAGGTAAGATATTCTTCCTGACTTGTACTTGTTGAGACACTGTAGCCAAGCTTCTGCTTCCCTCCATTCATCTGCCCTTTGTCCATCACGGTGAACACAGATTTCTTGTTCCCATCAGTTGTAATTCACTTTGTCTATATTATTGTGACATCAATTTGTGCAGTGCAAGCGAGGTGAGATATTCGTTTCCCTAATTTTTTTCTTCTGCTCGCTGCTTACAACCATATTAATAGGGGAAATGCTCTGTCAGAATCCACAGGCCACTCTCTTTTCTTCCCCACAGATCATCCTGTAAGAGTTCCTTCTGCCTTGGTACCTGCAATGCACAGCCAGGCAACCAAAGACTAGAGAGCTGGCAAGTTGAGATAATTCGTTACTGTTCAAAGTTATTTGTTATCTCAATCTCTTAACACCACTCTTTCATTTGTTGCCTTTTGTATTTTGTTATCCTCCATTATGAGTTGGGTGGGAAAGATACTGCTTTTGTTGGATAGTTGGAGCGCCTTATTTGTTTGGAGACTTCGGGCACTAATATTAGATAAGTAACGTGCCATAAAGAAGGCTCTCTAGTGTCACCTTATCATTGATGTTTGACTTCTGAGAGTGAGGAAAGAGGAGAGTTATAATCAATTATGGAGAGTGGCATAGCATTTACCTTCCAAAGCAGAAAAAGATGGAGAAGGCTTTTGTTTGTCAATACATATAATATTATAATTAAGGATTTTGTACACGTAAAAAGAAAAAAATGAAATAATTTTGTTGTCATTAGTTTTTGCTTTCATGTCCAGAGGGAATTCAAGAATGCCTGAGATGTTTGTCCCATATTTCCTATAAAAAGGAGGTGTCTTTGTCCTCACTGCAGGGGGGAGAAAAAGGCACAAAATTACTCTTCAAAATAAACTATGTCACAAATTGTTCTTACAGAAAAAGGAAACCTTTTTCCCAAAGTAACTGCTTTGCTACCTTAACAGCAACAGTATTTGTTAGCATTAACATCCTTGCTTTTTCTTGCGTTATCCCACATGCACACGATACAAATAGAAAACTTAACATCATATAGCTTAATGACACACTTCTACCTTGTTCTTTTTTATGTTTCACATCCTTAGAAGTAATAACTTTCACAGTTTAATGAGATTTAAGAATCCCTGTGCTTGTTTCTGCAGGCACCCTAGACAAACATGTAGAACTAGAGAAACTTGTGGCCACGTTCCTTGGTGTGGAAGATGCTATGGTGTTTGGCATGGGCTTTGCAACTAACTCCATGAATATTCCAGCCCTTGTTGGGAAGGTGAGTACTTCCTTAAGGAATACATAGAACAGTTATTTATTAATTGTTTTAACAACTGTTGCAGTATTCTATTAAGTGGAAAGGCTTGATTGAGGAACAAAGCTTGATATCAGGAATGCATGAGTCATAAGGCTGATTACCTTGTGACCTTAAATATGCTCCTTCATCATTTTTCTATAGCTCTGGGTGTTGCTGTCACACATCTAACATCTATTTAAGGATGAGTGATAAGGTTGTTTAGCTTCTCTTAATGAAGTTACTTCTCCCTAAAAAATTAGCAAATGTTGCATCCCATTACTCAGGTGTTTTGGGATGAAGTATTTGGGCTACATGCAGAGATATTGCCTGGCTGCCTGCGGTGAAAGATGATGATTAGGATATTTTTTACAGCACACTCAGAAAAGAGAAAGCACAGTGTTTAGCATTCATGATGAACAGATCTCCCCCCAGCCCTGCAAAGAAAGCTGGCAGCAAATGCAAGTCTGAGGTTGTGACCATATGACAAAAGTTGGGTTCTTATTTGGTGTTGAAGAGACTTCATCTCCAATTTGGGGTACCTGTCACAAAGGCATGAAAAATCCATCATCCTGTCAATCACAACTCCTGACATAACAAGCAGATACACTGTGCTGTTGGCTGAGAAACTGGGTAGCTCCTCTTTAGTTCATGCAAGTGTGAAACACTATTTCCCTCTTGGTGGAGACGGAATTAATGCACTGTGTGGTGTACAATCAAGATTCCTTCTAAAGCATCAGTGTAGAGGTGAAGTCACTTCTTCACTCACTATTGAAGATAAATCCATCTTTTGAAAGAGATTTCTAAGGTGCGTGTATACAGGGGCTGGGCAGGGACAATTGCTTCAGCTGCCCAGAACATGAACTTTAATCTGCAACGATGCCGGAGAAGTTGCCTGGAAATTTCAAGGGGAACAGATACAGAGAATTAATAAAGGTAAATGGATGAAATTGCAGATATACATAACAGCATAAGATACTTGTCTGTTGCTTAGCTATAAAGGAATTTTCCCTCATTTAGCTGGCCTCACGTGAAGACTCAGGCCTCTGTCTAAGGTGGGATATTTAGATATAAGTGGCATAAATAAAAATATTACTCTATATATTATATAGAAAATAACTATAATAATTTAGTGTATTAATATTATGTAGTATTGTAATATTATATATTACAGATAATATGTAATTGCCCTATGTTGGGGACATATATTCCTAAATTTTTCTCTATAATTAAGCCTAGCAGCTACATTTTCTTGTCAAGTTGTGTGCAGTCTGTCAGTTCTGCATAACAGTCTGCAGGCAGATTTGTCTGAGTATCTCTCAACCTAGGCATAATCTGTGTTTCCAAAATAAGTATTTACTTAATGCTGAATTGTCCTTTGGGTAATGAAACCACAGCATAAGATAAGATGTGTAATAGAAAGCAGAGCTAAATTAGGGTTCCAGTTTGAATTTCAACTGTGAATCCTGGCTCCTCTTAATATAATATACAAAGTTATTTCTCCTGCATTTCTATTTTAGTTTCTAAAAATAGAATGAGTTTCCAACTGATTTAATTAAAAATATACTACAGGTCAGCTGTATATGCATTTACGAGAGAAAGACTTTTCCTGGTGCCTAGGCTCCATTCACATCTTCATGAAAGTGGGATTTATGAGGCATCGATCTGTCCTGATCTCATTTCTGCAGCCCAAAGTGCTGATGTTAGTCCAGCCTCAGTATTACTCCTCTTTACGTTACTGTCATGCAGTCTTTATATATGGGGTGGTGACTGTATTTTCCTTGCAACACAAAGTAGACTGTAGACAGGTGATAGAGAAAGCAACATCACCTGATTACACTATAAAGCAGTCAATCTCTGGTTATTCACTACTTTCCAGTTAGAGGAAATATTTGGCCCCTTTGCACCACCTGGGAATGCCTGCGAGTTTGATCCCCCAGTATGTGCCTGCCTCTGCAGTGCGTCCTGGCACCTTCAGAAAAGTGGTAGATAATCCAGTTCATGTTTAATACATAGGCTTAATTGATGCAATGCTGTGTCATAGACACACGTGTATGCTGACACACACATGCACACAGGTCAACAGCCTCCCAGTTCATGCAGATGCTTATTGTACTCCTTCTCCACAGGGCTGCCTCATTTTAAGTGATGAGTTGAACCACACTTCTCTCGTTCTCGGTGCGAGGCTTTCAGGTGCTACTATTAGAATCTTCAAGCATAATAGTGAGTATTGAAGTTGGAAATATTTAGAGACACAGTTGTTCACACCTCAACGGCAAGAATGCTTCTTTTCAATGCTTGCATTGCTGTCAGTTCCCAGATAATACCTTTGTCCAGACAGAAGGATTAACTGTTCAATATTATGAGTGATTTCTGATGGGATAGAATCACTAGTGTAATACTATAATTGCTGCTGTGCATAATTTGGGTCATCAAGTTGGACCTTAATTTCAAAATCCAGAGTCTTAATTTCATTGCTCTCTTTTTGACATGCCTAATGACTGTGTGCTGTCGTAAAAGTTTCATTGTTATTGTCACTATAGCCAAAATAGTACAAACATACTTACAAAAACATACTCCATATTTCCTGCCTCTGTTTCTACCAGGTTCAGTGCAACCAGTGTTATATTAATGTGGCATTACTTTGAAACAACTACGCTGAATTCCTAGGGTATACCAAAGATGCAAATGGTTATACTAAAAGCATCATCCCAAATATTCTTTGAAGTATAATTTTAATACATAAATCACACATTAACTTTGCAGTCATATAATTATCTTCTAAAATACTCCTGGTTTTATACTTGTATTTAGTTAATGCTGCTGTGGTTATTGTCACAGAAATTGTGACTGACTTTGATGACAAGAGCTTGTTCTTTTCCCTTATTCCCCATTGTAACTCCCCTTTCTATCCCTATTGCTGCCACCAGGCAGTGATTGCAACAGAGGTTAAGAAGGTAGAGAAATGGTGAGGAATGAGAAAAGAGGTCTGTTCACCTTTGTTAATAGCTAATACAGTCCCTTCTCTTTATTAAGTGTTGTGTTTAGCCCTGAGGTGAGAAAAAATGAATTATGCATATGCTGTAAAAGGCCTAAGGATCTGTTGGAATGAAAAGCACACAATAATTATTATATAAAGTGTTGTTATAATTAATATCTATTCACAATTTGGGCAAGAAGCAATTTCTGAAGATCATTCAAGAATTAAAGATCATGTGAAGCTGAATGTTTTCACAGAAGTGGTTACTCATAGATCAGCCTGTAGCATACCCCAGCTTGGTTGACTTCCACAAATCTGGATGTGCTAGGCATGGCTGCCATACCAGCCTTTTCTCAACTCGTCCTTAGTTTGTTCCATGCCTTATCCCACTCAGACTTAGGTTTGTATCACATCTTGTGGCATGACCTCTCACTACCCAAATCCAAATGTTCTCAGCCTCTTTACCCTTTTATGCTGCGTCCAGCTCAGCTGGCCTGTCGCTTTCCACAGAATTTCAAAGAACATTCCAGTTTGAGGAGTGGATTACTCTCAGCTGCTGGGGAAGCAGTGAAGACCTCACTTGGAGCTGTCATTCTCACTTCAAGGAGTTTGGTTTCTAACTTTCCCCCAATATTTCATTCTGCTCCCAAGGACCTGGTACCTAACCAGCCTCTGCTTTTGCTTATGATAAATTAAAGATGATGTACTTTTGAATAATGTGTGAACTTAAAAATAATAGTGACCTGTCCAAAAAGCACTAGTCCAGCACTGGAAAATGTAGACAGTTGCTTTGAGGGTCTCAGCAAACATCAGTGGAAGCCCATCCAGGTTGTTTTGGAAAAACTCATTGCTTTCTAGATCAGAGATCTGATTTGCCAAAGTCAATCAGTCTTGTATGGCATTTCTGAGACATCATCTTAACTTGTTTTCAAAATGAAATAGTGGAAACTTATGCAAATACTGTTTGGAATTTGAGTGTCAGCTTTTGTCATCACAGTTTTGTAGGCCTTGAGTCTTAACCTGAGTTGCATTTATAGAGCACCTCATGTCAAGAAGCTTCACACATTCATGCTGTCCCTCTTGGCACAGTGTGAGTCTCTCGGTATGTTAGTTCCATGGTTAGAAAGTTCTTTCTTTTGAATATTTCTGTAATCATACCAATGAGTATGATTACTCATATGTGGGGATGGAACATCACCAACAGCTTTTAAAATCGCATGTACAGAAACATATGTATGTGCCTTATGCTTTGGAGAAAATAGGATGTGTATTGGGGGAGAATAGCAGTGGAAAGCATAATCCTGCAGAGCTGCCTTTGTAGGAAGCACAGTTTCACTCAGAATTAAGTAGACAGCCATATTCTATGTGGATCTGTCAGGGAGTAGCGTAATACAAGTCAGTACAGCAAATTAATTATGGACACACATTACCAAAACTTCCAACTTGTGTTGGGAGGGTTCTTTTCAGTTAAGCAGGTGTTTTTTAGATCAGGACTGTGTTGCTTAGGCTCCCAGATTATCCTTCTTGCTCATGGTGCATGTATAGCATATATACAGGCATGCGCACGCATGCCCAAATTGTCAGAGTATGTTAGTGCTGTCATTGTCGTGCCTGTGAACAGGGGAATTAAGCCATTATCCATGTCATTCTGCTAGATGCAAAAGAAAGGTTCCGTATGCTGTATTGGCTCTGTGGATGAATAGAAAACTTTGCACCTTGAGTTACCACTTGAAGATCTTTAATAAGCATTAATTTCAGCATCAGGTAGTAATGTGTTTTGTCTTACTTTTTAAAATCCTTCTCTGTATTCTAGTTGAAAAAGGCAATACCATCCACGCCTTCTTTCCAAGTACAGGGGATTGATATATGTCATTTCATATAAGGAAATGACTGATCCTTTAAAGAGCTTGGCCCTGGGCATCAACTGGAGGATGTTACTGTGTCAAAGGCTTGGCTAGGGCCTTTTGATGAGCAGTTGGAACAATTCTCCAGCAAGGTGCAGAAACAAAGAATAAATCTGGGTCCTATCCCAAAGAGGATTAGGGCTTAATGTGCATTTCATTCTTACTTGTATGCACGGAGCCAAGTTGTGTGTTGGCAGGAGCTGGCTCATCTCCTTTGGAGCTGTGCCAAGTTACACACAGACACACTGTTTGAACCCACTATTGCCCTGCACTAAAGACAATAAAAGAGCTGCCAAGTGGTACCACCACTAGTGCCTGAGACATGCTTTCTGTGCAGGACAATCATAAATAAATTCCAATCAAGCAGCAAATTTTGAAGTTACCTTTTTGCTATTAGAATGCAGCTTGAGAAAGCAGACTTCTTTCCATGCTCCTTGTTGCTTACATCAGCCTCTTTTGAAATGCTGTGTAATACCCTTGATAAAACTGCCTAGAACGTGTTTACTTTGGCTCCGACTTCCTCGGTTGCACATGTGTAGAGGAGACACTGGGAGAAGGGTGAGGTGTGAATGTTTGTTGCAGTTATTATAAATGGTTATCAAAATGAAGAGGAATAATTATATAGCAATTTAGTGAAGCAATGGTGCATTTTCTGAAATAGCTACTTCCTGAATATTATACAAAAAATATGCACAACTGTGTATGAGTAACCTCTCTTTCTAACAGGCTTGGCATTGTAAATATCTTTCCCCTCCCTTTTTTCCCCCTGTTATGGAAAAACTATTTTTAAAAGAAAAATTGCAGGAAACATTCTTCTATGATAAAAATGTTTCACAGAAAAGAGAGTGAAACTTGCTATTTTAAAGTTGCTACTGAAGTACATTCATCTTTCAAAGGCTATGCTGTAGTTAATTCTGTAAAACTGTTATTCAAAGCATATAATCTGTGATACAGAATTTGTCATTACACGAAAGTAAATAATTGTGCTTACTTCATTAGTAAGCCAAGAAGTAATCACTACCTACTACCTTAATTATGTATAATATAATTCTTATTCTTTAAAAAGTTCATGAAATTGTATTTCAATAAATGGGTAGCTGTCCTAGGCATTTTGCTTTTCACAAAAAAAAATCTGAATAGTTTTTCTAGAACAGATGAAATTATTACACTTTTGTAGAAAAAAATAGAATAAAAGGTATCTGGATGTTTCTCCTTTTTGACAAAAACATTGCACAGATGTATGAGAAGGTTTTCAAGCCTTAAGGTGAATAATAGAACAAAAATGTGCTGTCAACCTATAAGTCCATTTTTATTTAGACATAGGAATGTGCCCTACATCCTACCTGCCAGTAAACAGTCCCTTCCTTGTAAACAGACAGGAATTTACAGGCCTGGGCTGGGAGAAGTGCACAGGCACACACCTACAGGTGATCTATGTGAGAAAAATTGAGGAGAATACTCCATTTCAACACTATAACTAAAAACTACTGAATTACCTTCCTGTGGGCTCTCATTAGCACTATTGCTGTTCTTCACCCTGCCCCGGTCACACTAGTATGCCGCAGGGTATTTGGCCTTTAAGGGACTTTTTCTCCTACAGAGATTTGTGAATTTTTGTGGATGCTAGCAGCAAAGCTCAGCTCCCTGGAGCCCCTGCTCTGAGGAATGGGTGTGCAGCCAGCAGCACAGCCCAACAACTAGTATGCAGTGGGAGGAAGGTGTGAGGCTAAAGCATCTCCCAGCCTTTGCATCAGTAGTGGCCTGGCCTTCACTAGTTTTGTGCCAGGCAGTGTCTGATGTTACCCTTACCAGGCCTGGGTTCCTCTATCATCCTCCCCAAGTGACCCTCATGGGGGTCCTTCAGCTATATGGGGGCTACAGTCTTAAATGTTTTTATTTCCTGGCCCAGGGAGAGACTGATTTATCACCTGCTCTTTTTTATTTCTAAGACAATCTTTATTAATATCATATATTTTAAAGCGCTTTTTCAGAATCTCTGACCTTTATCTTGGTTAAATATTAGCCAAAATCCCCTGACCTTCCAATAAAACTTGAAAAGCAAAACAAAATAGCTAACCATTAAACAGCTTGTGATTTTATCAAGGGTTTTCCATCACATGAATTCTGAGTCTTATATTGGTATCAGGTGCAGTTTTGGGTTTTATGCTGGTATCAGGGGAGTCTGTCTTTGATTATTCAGTGGACAGATGAGTGTGTTAATGACTAACTACATCCAAGTGAGTTCTGTTCATATCAGCCTGTATAAGAAGGTGTTGAACAAGGCTTAGGAGTTGCTTATTCTTTCTAGTTCTACCACATTTTTCCCTTATAGCATCAAGAAACTCAATAGCAGTCATGTTTTTAGGTGTAGATTTGCAATTGCATGAGCAGTCTGTGGGAATGTCATGACTGTGCACAGAAATCAGGCCACGTGGAAGAAAAATTTCCAGTTCTATTCATTGCAAGGGCACTTCAACACGCAATCAGAAAAAGTGATACTATGAAGATGTTGGTTAGATGAAAATCGGGCCTCTAATCTGGTGCTTGAACCCACATCTGAAACAGGGATCACAGTAGTACATTCCTCACTCCTTACTTGCCTTTTCGGAGTGTTGTGAAAGTAGTAAGGGGTTTTGTGGCTTCTCACAAATCAGGTGAGTGATGACAGAAGTGTGTCATGCAGGTGTGAGCTGTTCAGGTTTCCATACAAAATGTAGTTTCCTGCTTGGACAACAGTTGTGAATTTGTGTTAATCCAACTTTGGCATTGCTCAGTCTACTAAGTCAAATCAATGCTTTGGAGTTCAGATTTGCATGCCATGAAGACGCTTTGAAGAGGAAACACAGCTACCTGGAGAAGTTGTAGTTAACACCGAAAGAACTTTTAGGCAGCAGAAGGCCCTCACCTTTCAGTGCAAATATATTCTCTAGTAAAAAGGAGGGAAAGAGGAGAAAAAAGAAGCAGAAAACCATTAGCGCATGCCTTTAAGCCAGCAAGTTAATAAAGTGAGGGGAAACAAAAGAGATAAATTAATAGGTAAAAATCAACAAAAAATCTCTTTCATTGCAAAAACCAAAGAGTTTGTAGTGGCTTAGTACAAGATGGTTCCTTTATTATTTTTTTTCCAAAGGTGTAAGTGGCTCGTGAATTTAAGAAGGGAGAGCAGTTTTATAGTTATTATAGACCAGGATGAAAGGTACATTACCACTAAAGTTTTGTCCTCCTTGAAGCCTCTGGCCCCTTATCAGAGACAAGATCATTGCACCAGATAGGTGGACTGCAGCCTAATCCAGTTTGGCGTGTATTTCCCTGTGACACATACAGACGCTGCCACAGAGAGGAGACTGGTATATCCTGCTCCTCGCATGCTGTGTCTGCATTTGGCCTCTCTGATTTGAGAAAGCCATGTCTGACTTGCCAACTGTGAAAAGGAATCTTTCCTGGGCAAGTGCTCTTTACTTTCACAGACATTTATATTTATCAAGGGGCAGGGAGGGGAGTCTCAGACAGTTACTGTGGCTGCAGTAATCACCACTCCCACCACCCCATTCCAAACAGAGATACTCAAAGCTGCCTTTTCAGGGAAATGACTCTAAAGATGCTTTTGCTGTTCAGAGCTGTGCCATCAGTCAGGGACTTTTCAAAGACTCGTTTTCACTAGAATGAAAGCCACCTTCTATAGTCTTACAGTTACTATTTAGATCAACAAAACCCTTGCAGTGGTCTCCCTTTGTTGCTTTAGGGATCTGCAAGGAGGGACAGCATTGGAGCCAGCCACTCAAGTCACCCATGAAAGGACAGTAACCAGGAAAAGTACCAGTGAGGGAAGAGCAAGAGAGGACAAGGGAAATGCTGCAGCTGGGTCAAGGTGGTTGCATGGGAGACTGAGAAGGGACAGGCAGCGTGAACTTGCAGAAGAGTGCAAAATGGGAGAAACTGCAAACCAGAGTGGCGAACACAAGGCGAAGGAAAGAAGGATGTAAGAGCAGTAATAGCCTGTATATTTTAATTAAAAAGGATTCAGCTGACATCACACAGGAGATTTTCAGCCCACGCAGAGGAATGGTGATGACATCCCCAGCGTTGCAATGTAAGGATAAGGGGTGGAGACGCCGTGTCTCCCTGCCAGGATGTACTGACTGTGCCTGGGAGAGGGCAGGGGCCCCTCCAGGAGCCTGGAGTCCCACCTGCACTGGAGGCAGCATGACACACAGCTGCCTGCCCAGGTCTAGGCTCGCTTCGACCCACTGGCAGTTTGTGTTGTTAGTGTTTCTGTTGAAGTAATTCTGAGGGATCCCAAACAAGGATTATGCAAGTCTATATTAAATTCTGAAAAACCTAAGAGATCCACTATCCCCGCTTAGGAAACTTTATCCTCCGTATCTAGACAACACGCCATTGGGAGAAGGTGGAAACTGAGACAAGGATAGATTTGGTTGTGCTTTGACTAATTAACATAGTGAAATTCTTAACACCACCTCCTGGGCTGGTGACCAGTTGTTAGCCATTACCACTAAAAAGCCTAGGCTGGTGATGGTCGAACGAGGAAGGACAGTTATTCTCCCCATAACCGGTTCTTCAAGATGGACTTGTGCAACTCATCCTCTCAATGTCCCAGTGTTTCACAGTCTAACTATATTTAATGGACAAATAATTTCGTATCCAGAAGTCACCTGGGGTTGCACTGTTGTTTTTCCTGCCATTCAGTATATCCCACTTTCTGCAGAGTCCAAGCACAAGCACATAGAGAGCACTGCATCTTTGCTTTGAGTAACATAAACAGCCTTTAGGGGGGAAGAGGTAAGATAACATTTTCTCTTCCTCCTGATTTCCCTTTTCCAAATGAGGCACTATATGCACATAGTAGAAAGGTCAGTAAAATTTATTTGCACCTAAACAAATTATGTGTTAACTGTTACAGACCTAACACATACATGTTCTTCAGAATGAGACATCAAAATGAAAATGAGATAGCCCTGATCCTGCGAACGAGCATGTCCTTAGCCTGTACTCCAGCAGGACTATGTCAGTGTAAAGTCAGGCAAACTCATCCTTGGAGAGGTTCTTCCCTATCTGCAGTCTTGTTCCACACTGGACAGAGGAGCTATTCGCATGTGTGCATTTTTTAGACAGCTCTATTAGCTCTATTAAACAGAGTTATACGTTTTTAACTTCTCCTTACCTTCTCCTTTTTCCTCTTTCAGTGTTAAAACAACTGAATCTTCAAGCCATGCTTTTAGCTCGGAGGGCTGGGCAAACTGACTTTCCTGAAGTCTAGAACCAATCTGAACTGACATATAGACAGAATTCTGAATAGAAAAACCCTGTGTGATGTCGAGGAGAGTTTAAAAAGTCCTAAAAGGATTTAGATGACAGTGACATCAGTAGAAAAATAATTCAGTGGAGAAAAGGGGGCACCTAAATTTTACTTTGACTTAATGAGCTTTCTGTTATCCTGGGGAGTCCATTAATGCTCAGAACTCAAAATAATTTCTGAATATTACCTATTCAAAAGAGAAGGTGAGCAGCTCTCTTCTGTGCAATATGCACATGCTACAAATGCTCAGCTGGGTTATAAATTCCCCTCTTAAAGCACCAAGGAACTTTTATTTCCTTGATTGCCATCTAGTGGAAACTGTGCTGCCTGCATTGCATTATTCATAATGACATTTCTGTCTTGGAGTTCATTCAGCTCTGCAGATAATTGCACTATTGAAAGGAGGGGCAACTTATCGTGCATGTTTTGTGCTTTGTAAATTATAGCAAGGTCTTGCCTAGGTCAAGAGATTACACGGTAACGTGCAGAGTGGCACAGGTGTTTCTGAGAAACTTATCTTTCACCAACACCGGTAAATGGTACTAGCAAGAGGTGAAGTGTCAGGGTGGAAGGGTTCAGGTCATAACCTGGCCATCTCTCAGGTCATAGGTTATTCATGATGGACAGTTACTGTGCAAATGGCACAGTTCCAGTCAGGTGGAAACCATACTCTAGGTCAATATTAATATATCTAAGGTGCATTTTCTTCACTGTGGACAATTGTATTTTAATGTACTATTTCAGAAGGTTATGATAACTGCATTAAGATGTGTTGCTGGAACAGTGGGGTTATATCATGAAAAAATGCCATTTTCTCAACCTACAATTTGAGCTGAGCTGTAGCATTCCTTGTGGTATTACGAGTCTCTGTAAGATGTTCTTCAAAAACATTTTGAAACATCAATCCAAATTTCTGAAAAGTAGCAGAATAATTTATTTTGGAGAGTGTTTTTTATTCATGTGAAGACACCGGAATTCTATTTCAACTCTGCTTTGAGAGTCACATTTGGTCTGATCCTTATTCCTGGGATCTTCTGTGTTTTTCAAAACTTTAGTGACTTTCCTTCAAGAATTTTGTTAGATTACCCACACTCAGCTCTTGAGATTGCAGCTAAGTTTCTAACATTGTTCCAGGCCTCCATATATAGAAGTCCTGCCAGTGCCAGGCGTTTTGGCACCAAATTAACGTGTCCATGCCGTATGTGCTTGTATCCACTTGTCTCTCCCTCTCTCATCAACAATCTTTCACTCACTTTCCTTCTGGAGAATGACAAGATTTCTCTTGCTGCCATCCCGACATGCTTCACATAGCCTGATCCAGACCTTGCTGAAGCAATGCACGTTCATGAGCTTGTGGTGATGTTGGAAAGCAACCAAAAACTCACTATTTGGAAGCCTTGAGACATTACGAATATCAACAACCCATACAGAGAAATGCTGGCAAGTAGTCTCAGTACTTAAGCAAAGTGGTTACCTCTTGTTTTTATATAAAAATGTATGCCAAGAATTTCTAGAAGTTTCCCAGATAAGGTGCATAATTGGAAGCTTTTTGTAACTATCCTTGTCACTAGATTGCATTCAGGCAAAATAAATCAATCATTGGGTCTCGTCTACTAATAAAGGACGCTTATCTTCAGGACACATGTTTTTAATGTTGTCTTTTTCCATATAGGAGAAAATAGTGCCCCAGTAGAAAATCAAAAGTTCTTTAGAAAAATCTTTGTTAGTGTTTTCCTAAGTCCATTTTCTTTCTTTTTTTTTAAATAAAGATATGCAGAGCCTTGAGAATTTGCTGAGGGATGCAATAATATATGGACAGCCTCGAAGCCGCAGAGCATGGAGAAAAATTATCATCCTCGTGGAGGGCATTTACAGGTATGTTTGTGTTTTGGAAACACGAGTACACTTTATCATTTCTGAGAACCAAATGATATATTGAGTGAAGCAAACATTGACTCTAGGTATCTAAGAGAAATCTTAATGAAAGTAGAGGTTACAACAATATTCTGTGATCTTATAAAAATGTTGATTTCCATTACATCAGTCTGAGCCCTGGTGTAACTTGCTCCAGTTAGATCTTGTGCATTGTTCTGAATGTTGATTTAGCAACTCACAGTGAGGTGGGAGATGTCCAGTGAGAGCAAGACTGTCAGCTGGTGTATGTTGTCACAGATGCGATAAAGTTCATGGAGCTATAATATGAGGAGTTTTGCTAAGTGAGTAAGCTGAATTTTCTGGAGTTGTTTGTTATGCACAGGCAGATCAAAAGACAACTACACAGAACTAATTAAGTTCTGCATGCCCAGTTCTTACCCAGCTGTTGGAATCTAAAACTCAAGCTAAATATAGCCCAAGTGATATCAGCACTTTTCTAGCAATTAGTGCTGGATCTAATAGCCTCCCACTTTAACAGGAAAAACAATTAAAAGACTGTCTTTCAAAGAATTGTATAGTGGTATTTCATGTAGCCCCAGTCCCTGGAGGAATTTGAATGAGAGGAGTGCCTTTGAGAATCTAGCAGATAATATCAGCATCAATATTACCATGTAATTATAGAGCATCCTTGTCAGATAGCTCTGGTTCAGTAGCCTGGTGCATCTTACACCCAACCAGAAAAACAAACTATCACTAGAGCTGAGAGCAAAGCAGACGCACCAGCCAGACTCACCATCCCAGCCTTCATCCTGGCAACCACTCAAGTCAGGAGAAGGTTGCTGGGGAGGCAGCCATGGGATAGGTGGACGGCAAGGAGCTGGAGCAAGGAGAGGTGGAGATCATGAAGAGGAGGGACAGACTGAAGAAGCAGGGACAGTTAGAGGGTTTGCAGATATCTAGGCAAGGCTTCTATGAGGATGACAAGGGGCAGCGGGGGAGAGCATGAGACGGATAATTTTGGGAGTAGTGACACCCACACCAGAGAGAAGGGAACCAGAACCACTTATTCACAGGACATGACGTGGTTTATCAAAGCAATATTAAACTTTATGTGTAGGGAAAGCAATATTAAACTTTATGTGTAGGGATCATATCATGTGTTGCTGAAATACAGCCAGTCTAGACAGGCAGTTGTTTATGCCATTTTGTTGAGAAATGCTAGCACATCTGAACTGATTAGGTTTTTTCATGGGGAATCTTTTACGATCTCATGTCATCACAACTTCATAGTTGTCAGTGCTTTCTTTTTACCTAACATTTTCCATCTGCGAATAGAACAAATCAGTCCTTATCTAAACACCTGTCACTCAGAGCTGAAACAGGTCAGCAGCAGATCAGCTGATCCAAAGCAGGCTGAACGTCTCCTTTCAACCAGAATAAACAGAGCAAAACTGCAAATAAACATAGCTTGGCACTACTAAAAGAAAGCTCAGACTTAAGGACTTTGATCATGCAGAACTTAAGTGGACCACCAACATTTTACTGACAAATATTCCCATAGGTCACATGGCCTGCAAAAAATGCTCCAGCTGCTGAGCTTTGTTCACTTTTAAATCCTTTACCTAGATATTGACCACTAGGGAGCAAGAAGGTAGATTGGTGGCACAGAAGCATAGATCGGTCCAAGCAGTGGGACAAACCCACTGTCAGATATTTGCAAGTATAATGACTACATTTCCAGATGTGTATTTGATGCAGAGTTCTCTTTTCCTCTGGTTTTGCAGTTCATTTTCAAAGGAGATTCCGTTCTCAAAAGTTGGAAGAACCTTCTGTTGGAATGCAAAATAAAAACATGTTAAAACTCTAAGAATCTCACTAAAAAGGAACCAGAAAGGCCTAGCCCCATAAGGGCTAAATAATGTTAGGACCACTCTCATGTCCTGAGTGTCTCTGCTAGTGAAAAGCATAAAGTAAAAGAAATACAAAGCTCTCTAATAGTCTCTCATTGGAAACTAGCCCTAGCAGTAGCTAGATTGGTTGCTTAGTTGTTTTCATAGTCTAAGCAGATCAGAAATTGAAGATTGTGGTTTGGTTGCAAAGCAAGTCTGCTCTGACTTGAGGGAGAATGCCACCACACCCCACCGTGCTGTCTCCCTGCCATCGCTGCCAACCCCAGATGCACGCAGCTGATCTGTCCTTGCAGTGCTGCTGGGAACAGACTCCCAGGCCATGCAGTCTAATCCAGTAAGCAGCTAATAACATTTCATATGCAAAAAAAAGAAAGCTGGAAGAAGACATATTAGAAATACTCTTTCTTTTTTTGTGTGCATGTTCATTCCTTTCTTGGCCCGTGATTTTTGAAAGAGACTAAAATTTTCCCACCCCATATTGGCTAATGTTAGTTTTCTTGAAGATTTGCCAGGTGCCAAATTAACATTCAACTAGAGGCTTTAAGAGGAGGTAGAGTGTTGTTAATGTATTCTTCTTACAATAGTTAATGCTTCTTCCCCCCCACCAAAAGACTTAAGTTATACTTCAGGGACAACTAATACAGAATTTAAATAACTTGGTCAGAGCCATTCTCCAAGTTAAAATATCTTGACTTCCAAGTTTGGCTTGGCAAATTTTTACAGAAATGCTTTTTCCAGAGATGCAAAAGAAACACTAAGCTTTCCTCCTTTATAAAAATATTGTTATATGGGACACCACCATAGTCTTAGTATGATGAAGTTGATGGTATGGAAAAAATATTTGCCTTCTTTTTCCATTAGGAGTATGTTAAAGTGTTTACACTGTGCACAAGCCTGGACTTATGAGCTGGCAAATTTTGAAAAGGGTCATTGTTAGCCAACATGAGCATTTCTGGAAATCAGACTTCTGTTTGAAACCATAAGCTGCAGATTTTGTTTGGTTACAACTGGAGGCAGAATTGGCCCTTTGAGTTGGGAGGCATTCAAGATACCTGTCAAATAAATAGCAATAAGTATATGTTTGTTTGCTTTTTTATGTCTCTGTTATCTTAAAAAGAAAAAAAAATCATCAGAAGTAAATCTAACTGCTATTCAAAGCTGGTTCTTAACTTGGACTAGCTTAGGAGCAAATATATTCCATTTGCATTCCAAACTGAGAGAGACCATATCGCCATCAATCTTCAGTACAAAAAGCATGTACAAGTTTTGGCAGCGTCCAGGGCACAAGTTAAACTGACTTGCTAAATGATATTTCTATTATTTAAATTCCAGCTAATGTTTTCTTTGGCTTCTGCCATTTCCAGTTCAGGATTAATCAGTTACTGTGTTCTTACATGGTTTGTGGTAGGCTTCTGCTCTCTTGCACACGTATTTACCTACGAGTCAGATAGGCCAAGACCTGGGGCAGGAGTTATGGAGCACAAGAAACTGATCAAAGCAGATTGTTTTTCATTTGTTTTTTCCCTGCTTTTAATTTAATGTGGGTATTTTCCCTTCCAGCTCAGAAAATACCTCTCTGATCAGTTAGATATTGTCCAGTGCCTTTTCATGTGCATTAGAAGCTCCTTGGGATTCAATGCCAATACCGTAGGAAATTTATCAGGTTATTTTTTATTTCCTGGGATTAAGTGACTGGACTTCCAGAAAAGAATGGGCTAACATTTAATGTCTTTGGCCAGGGACCAGCTCTAAAGGTTAACATTTCTAATGTTTCAGTGTATGGGGTCATATCTGAGGACAGGGTTGGGAGGTTTCCATAAGACTATTGCTCTAAACTACAAAACAGATATTGTTGCATGAATATGCAAGTTTTATGTAAGAAAACAATACCTAAAGTAAACATTAAAATGGAATGCGTACATCTGGGGAGTAACAGGTCAGGAAAGGAGGGGTTTTCCCAATTACAAACTAGCCTGAAAGGGGAACAGATAAAGCTTTCAAAAGTTGAAAGGATAGAGGTACTATATGGCATGTTTAGAGACATTGAATGATGCAATTATAGCTTGAATAGCAGCAAATTAATTTTCCTGACAGAAAAAAAAATATGAAACTGTGGTATCATAGTAGGGTGTAAGAAAACTCTTTTCCTGGGAAGTTTCAAAATAAACTGGTCAAAAACTGTCAGTACTTTGTCAAGAGTGAGCCTGTGTTCCAAGCAAAGTAACCA
The DNA here is from genome assembly GCA_028565335.1 of Limnodromus scolopaceus. Taxonomy (NCBI): domain Eukaryota; kingdom Metazoa; phylum Chordata; class Aves; order Charadriiformes; family Scolopacidae; genus Limnodromus; species Limnodromus scolopaceus. Next base: position 20,664,738 of record JAOXNO010000024.1, on the reverse strand, counting down.
ATGCACACCTCCTGTCTCTCAAAGCACCTGGCTTAACAATTCATCAGCTGTACCAGGAAGGATCTCAGTGGTTTGGTAGGGATTTAATCCAGCTTCAAAATTCAGTGATCCCAAAATTTTGGATTAACTCCTCACATTTGGAAGTAGATTCAAACTGAGTGTGTACTGAAGCAAGCTTTTGTGCTCACCCACCAAACAAGGGAGATGAGGGTCAGCTGCAACCTAGAAGCTTTACATCCCCGCCACCAAGCTAGTAGTTTTTGCTACAAGACAGGATGTAATACCACATAATGAGAATATCTGGCCTGGGCAGAGCCACCTTATGTTTGTCTGTATCCAGCTTTTCGATGTGCCCTGTGTGCTTGAGTAGATCTGGAAACAGATCGATAGCTTTGTAGAAGTGACACAACCAGACTGAGACAGAATGATTACAGTTCACTTCTGGCTCTCTGGTTTAAACTCAGTAGACGTTAATATTTACTGAAGGATTCAGTAAATTTTCCATTTGGACTACCCAAGGGGTTATGTGAAGTGAGTTTTACCTTGGAGCAATTCTAAACTGAGTGGTGTTCGTATCACAAACCATCTCCCAGGGTCAAAAGAGAGACCAAGAACAGAATAGGCAACAAAGCAGTTCTCATCTCTGCCGTCAGGAGGCTGAGGCCTCTTTGAATGGCAGCACAGAAAACGTACACAAAACCAGAAGCACTTTATCTGCTCCATGGACATTTCAAGGCTGTCTTAGTATCTCTGACAACTATTCTAACATTTATGTCAGCAAGCATCTTTCAAGAGCAGTAAATCAACACTGAAACTGAAAGTAAGTGCTTTGTTTTGCTAAAGAGCTTAGAGTTCGAAGATAAATCTCCTACTCATACTAGTAAGAGAAGTTTTCATTAAATCCTCTTAATAGTTAAATTTTGCAACAGCCGTGTACCAGCTCTATATTGGGATTCAGCAACAACTTTGCTTTCATTCCACAAATATGCAGCAGTTCGACCTCTGTATTTTTAATGTACCATTTTTGTTCTTGTTTTTTTGAAGATAAATGCTGTCTCTCTGATCTGAATCTCCATGAGCCACTAAGCCTAATGAAGTCCATGTAAATGTGGAAAAACTCTTATTGTCCTTCTCTGCCTAGCTGGATGGCCCAAGCATTGCTGGAAGGTGGAGGGTGGGATGTCTAATTCCTTCCCTCGGCAGAGGTGCTTCTTGGCACCACACTTGCTCTCTGACCATCTAGCCAACCTGCAGATGGACCAGACACAGGTGAAAGCTGCCGTCCCCAGCATGTACGGATGCCCAAGGACACCCAGTGGCTTGCTACAATTTTTAGCTGACTAATTCTTTGACTCTGGGCTATGTGAGAACTATGGGCTCTGCCCTTGTATTCATTAGGAAAATAGCTGTGGTGGTTCAAGTTGCCTCTCCCCCAGCTGCCAAGTGCAATTTGGGAAAAGTGAGAAAGCCCGGCCTTCAGGAGCTTGCAGTACAAGCCCACTCTTCTTTGTTGCAAGAGACCGTGGTGCCAGTATACAGCCCCACAGCTGCCTCTTCTGTTGCTGGGAAAGACAGAAGGCAAGATTTGCCAGCAGCCACCTGACAGCCAAAAATATGCCCCCAGGTGCACACAGCCAGGCTCTCCGAACCTTCCTGTATGAACAGAACAGGCAGCCCTTGCTCTTGGTGCTCCCCTGTGCTGTTCTTTCAAACTAATGGAGACATGCCTGTGGGTAGGTGTCCTTCAAAACTGGGGACCAAGCTGTTTCCAAGCTCACTAAGGAGATCAAAGGATGAAGAGGGACTAAAATTGTCAGAAAGTTCACATCCTGCACATCCTGCCCATCCTGCCCCTGTGGAAGCCACTGGTCCAGGATCTAGAAATTGCCAAGAAGTTGCGTTGATTGCATTACTCTTTTGTGCGTGCTGTTTGGGGACAAACTCGATATTTCTGCTTACCTAAAACTCCTGTAGCATTTGCAATTGGATACACCTTAGCCGCAGGCCTTAGCCACAGAGCACTGGTTTTCCTGGCACACAGCGCACTCACTTTGGTTTTCATAGGAAGTATTTAGCATTTAAAGACCTGCTCACTGGAGCTAGTGTAAGAGAACATGTTTAACTCATTATGAAATGAATACTGAGTGCATCAGAGCATATCCAAGCATAGCTGTAGTCATCTCACAAATGTTTTCAGGTCGTAATAATCTTCACAGCAATACTATTGATACTTAATCTTTATGGGATTAGAGTGCATTTCATATTTGTCTCTGTGGGCTTTCATTTTGCTGTACAGCACCTCTGCGCCTTCTAACTTACTGACGTGATTACCAACAATACAAAAGAATCTCTACAAATCTCAATACACCATTAGTGCAAGAGCCAAATATTTCCTTTTCCTGCATGACTGTAGGAAAGTAAAAAGAGAAAGAATGGAAACTTTTTTCCTTTTGAGTACTAGGAAACGGGTTACATTTGCTAAAAGGTACGTATTAGGAGAAACAATTGACAAAAGAGGGTTTGAGCTCCCTTTTCTAATCCCTGATTCTGTCCGCTCTGGAGACAAGGGCTGCTCTGAGTTACAGCACCATGTGTGTGTTTCAGGTGGCTCATCTCCTGTGTATGTTAGACCCAACTGCTTTGCACTAGGGTAATTTGCTCTGGAGCTGCTACCCCCAAATACTGCCACAGTAGCTGACGATGAAGTAAGCAAAGATCAGACTGAATTACAGCAGCTCACTAGAATTCATTATGATATTTGTTTCGTAGTGAGTTGTAACATGCTGCTTTGGGTGAGTATCTCCCCCTCGCTTTATGCCTTTCCTCCTCCTTTTTGGCATGTTGAAAATTTGCAAAGACTCGTTCAAAAACTTTTTGACTGGTTTTGATTGTTTGAATTCTAAAACTTTTTGACTGTTTTATAGTCACCTGCAGACGTGAAAGGCTTGCAATTTTTGTTGAAACTGTAAATGCAAATTGAGGTTCCAGAAGGTCTTTCATGGAGTAAGGCAATTGATGCCTATATTTTCTGGCACTATCTTTAAGAGAAAGAGTATGGGATTTTTTGTTCGTCCATGAGAGTACATTTCATCCACGATTCTCTCCATCTGCAGCATGGAAGGGTCCATCGTGCGCCTGCCAGAGATAGTCTCCTTGAAGAAGAAATACAAAGCCTACCTCTACTTGGATGAAGCTCACAGCATCGGTGCGGTGGGCGCAACGGGCCGAGGAGTTGTGGAATACTTCGGCATGAGTCCTGATGATGTTGACGTATTGATGGGAACATTCACAAAGAGCTTTGGCGCAGCTGGAGGATACATAGCTGGCAAAAAGGTAAAAGGAAAACACAAAGATTTTAACATCAAGTGGGGGAAGTATTATCTTATTATGTATGACATATTTCATTATCTTTTGGTATAGACTGCTTTGCAGGAATGCTATTCTAAAGTTAGTACCATTTTGTCTGGATCCCAAATGCACATCAAACAGTTAGGCTTTCTTATTTCTGTCTCATGTTGATATTATGTAATTTGCTTGGGTTGGGTATTTCTCTGCCACCCTGATGATTGTTATTTGTCTTGGAAATGTTTCGACCCGTTGTGGTTGGCTAAATATACTTCACTACATGAATTTGCATGCAGATTGCTCGTTACTTTGTTTCACATTTGTAAACAGTGCGTGGAGCAATATTGAGAGATTAAAGCCACAGTTTCATCCACTGATAATAAAATTCCTACACAGTTGTGGATTGTCGTAGTTGCATTTTTAGAAGGATGGAGAAAGAGGGTTACTGAGGGCCTTTTGCAATAGTAAAATCCGTGTCCTCAATTGCTCTGCATACATTAACAAAATAGCAGCTTGCCAACAACAGATGTCAACAAAAAGTAGAGCTGAGCTTGCTTTAAGTGCGAGTGTAGAAGAAGAGAAAGCTTAACCAGCACCATTGTGAAATGTCTTCAGGTTTGTTGCTTGACAGAGATATCAAGTGGTTGCTGATTATTTACCCTTTCCATACCCTGCTGAATGTATTTTGTAAGTAGTTTGCTGAATGAGTAGGAAGCCTGTTTAGACAGCCCATATGGTTGTTGTTGATAACATTAATAAGAGTAACACTTGAGTAGAATAATAGGGCTATAAGAAAATATGAAGTGTGTATGTCTTACTGGGTTCTTTGGAGTTGCCCCAAAGATCTTAAACCAGGCTATCTTAATACATCAAGAATCAATTTTCTTTGTTTCCTTTGCTTTCTGAATTTGTATCTGAAGGTTTAATTTCTACCAAAGACAATGAGGCCAAAGTACCTAGAAATTACAAGAAGCCTAGACATGTGAAAAGCTGTATAAAGTAGTTTATCATCTAAACCCTGGAAGTTTTCTTAAATGAAAGTGGATTGCTTTTTTCACGCCTGTGTGTATCACTAAGCTTTGCCTCAGGCTTCCAGGCTTTGGTGGCAGCTGCTCACCCAACACACTTAGGACACTAACATACATTTCCGCAGCCAAAAACTCCCTGTGAGACTGTTTATTCTGCATCAGCTAGAGCACAGAAGCCTGCTCAGCTATTTGATCAAACCCTTAGGATTACAATTGCCATATAGCAACACATAGCCAGTATAAGGTTAGGTAAATGTTTATCCTCAGCATTGGAGTTACCGCATAGACTCATACAGCTTTTTTGGCAATAATTTGTGTACTCTCTTTGGGTTTTTTTTCTGGTGATACAGTTTGTCAAAGGCACTTTTCAAGCAGGCCTCATCCCTTTCTCACTTACATGAATTCGGCTTTTGCTGTGGTAACAGTTAATCCGATGTTTTGCACTAGGAGGTATAAGCTGTCATAACAGTGATGGTCTTAATCAAGTGCTGAATTCCTACAGGGTCCCTGGGTTCAGGGGAGTTACTGGTGCCTTTCACATGCCTACAGTATGTCAAGGCTTTTTAGAGGAGCACAGATTGTGCTCCAAGTTGTGCAAGGATATGTTAAAGCAACTATACCAACTCTAACATGATTGTCCCTGCCACAATGATGGAGAATTTCAATTGAAAGAAATTTATATGCTGATAGCCAAAGATAGATCCCAGTAAGGTTGCTTTTCCTGGATTAGGTCTTGTTGTAGAGGAACTATACCAATGTCATGTTGGCTTTGCTTTGTTCCCAGAGAGGAACTGAGCAGTATTTTAAGTGCAGCAGTTCATTGGTATTTAAATGATTTTTGCTCCTTTATAATATGTCTTAGCACAGAAATAAATATTCTTCTATTCCAGACTTTTGTTTCAGCTGTAATTGCCCTGCTTATATGGTAAAGTATTTGCACTTGCCTGATGTTTCTTCAGGCCATATATTAACAGTAGCAGCCAAGAAAGCAAACCAGTAACTGGTGAAACATCCTCTTCCTTTTGCATGTTCTCACTCCTGCAGTAGTTAAGAGGGAGATCTGCTGTTTGGCCAGCTCAAAGCTCATTCATGCTTTGTTTTGCTTGTGTAAGGACCTTGTGGACTTTTTACGAACTCATTCTCACAGTGCTGTCTACGCCACATCTATGTGCCCACCTGTAGCAGAGCAAATCATCAGGGCAATGAAATGTCTCATGGGACTAGACGGGACAACACAAGGTAAGCCACCTTCTTTAACTTCATTTATTTCAGTTACTGCCAAAGCATCTGCTGTGTACAGGCGTGCGCAAAATGTCATCCAGCAGCAAAGCAGTATGGTGATGGAAATGCAAAGGAAATAATTCTTACTGTGAAATTAATATCCAAATCATCATACTTCTAAGTACTATCAACTCAGTTTCTTTTTCCACACTCATCCACATGCAGCAGAGATGTAAATATTCTGGAATTCTGCTCTGCTCCATAGTTGCCAACCTACTCCTCTTTGTAGCAACAAATAGAAGTACATGAATTGTCCTTGTAGGAGAGGTTCATAAGGACACACCCCCATTTATGGGTCAGATGCCATCAGTTCTGCTTCTTTGTAAGTGTGAGCCTTCAAAATGGCAAGCAACTCAAGCATGGTGCAGAATTTCAAAGCAGGTAATGTATTTTAAATAATAGTATGAGAGATGATTATCGTAATTCCTACCTCGCTCAGGCATTAATTATGGTGTCCGGAAGCCAGTTTTGAAGTACATTTTGTCCAAAAGAATTGACTACATGATGTCCTTATGAAAAATTAGGTTTATTTATATTCCTCTCCTGAAGTTGCAGATGCAGCTACTGTCCAACCCTCTGTGTAATGTGCTTTCTATGCAGCAAGGGACAAAACAACTTTGTGATTTATCTATCTGCTTGTTTCAAAGTGATACTGATATGTACTCAGAGTTCTAGGACTTGCATCACAACTCAGAGAAAAGGGGATGGTTTTTGAATTTGTATAGTTTTTGTTTTGACATGCCTGAGAAGCATGTCATTGCATGTTACAACATGCAGGTGGAGATGCCGATTCTGCTCTGAATTGCATTGTCTTTTATGCTGGTCCAGCAGCACCGTGCTGTGCTATTTTCTATTACCCGTGTAGGACTAACAGAGTAATTCTGTCTGAGTCCTCCCTGATGGATATGACTGGGGTAAGGTGGGAACGGAGAGGAAAGAGGGTATATGAGAGCAGGTAAGATACTGCTCTGCACTATTCTATTGCAGTGCCCTAGAGGCAGTTTCAAACCATGATAGACACGAGGCTATTAAGACATTTATCACAGCCCTTCAGTGAGGCCAGAATTTACAAGACCCCAGTGTACAAAAGGAGGGATAGAGAATCCAGTCCCAGTGCCAAATTCTGCTGAGTGATTCTGCAATAACAACGCGCAGCAAAACTCCAGTGCGATTTGTAGACAATGAGGAAATGATGCTTTTGTCATCTTGGCAGAGATGTCAGAGTGTAACAACTGTTCCCAACTTGAAATTTGAAAGGTCAAGGTTGCGTATGCTGATGCTTGTATCCTGTTCAACATAAAGCCCAGCTCTGTCACGTTTCTTCTACCTTGGAGACTGAGCGTGCAGCCGGTTTCGCTGCGCTGCTCCTTGAGCTGCCTGTAGGAATGGTTGCCGTCAGAGGGCGGTCTTACACTGAGCCTTCCCAGGAGTTACATGCTTGAGGCTCTCACAGATGCCGCGTGTAAAATAACATTAAACATGCAGAGCACCTCCAAACCTTCAAAGCCTCTTAAAAATAATCTTAAGCTAGTGTGATCCTGCAGTGCAGGCTAATACAAGAACTTGGTTCAAGACAGAGGCTTTTAAGATGTGCATGTCTGGCTGCCATAGGGCTAAGAGTCTGCAGTGTTTTCTCTTCCAGAAGCAGTGTTGTTTGATACACAACGTTTATATTTCTGCACAGAATAAGTTCTTATTAAGTCTTCTGCAAATCATTTATGAAATAAGTTAGTGTTCTGTCACTTTTTTAAAAAATTGTCTTTTAATATGAAATGCAAATGAATAGAAAAACAAATTAATAAATTATATATCACAACTTAGAGTATTGCACAAAGGCTAGCAAACTGCCTATGATGTGTAAAAATGTCTCTTGTCCTTCTGAGCCAGACTCATTATTTTAGTCTATTGGTTTTTCTTTCATGTGGGCCTCCCTTCGTTAGGCTGTCTTGTGGACTACAAAAAAAAAACCAACCCACCACAATCCAAAACACAGGAAAAAATGTTATGCTGGACCACACTGCAATGCTGCTTTGGCATCAGGGAGAGGAAGGTGGTGGCTTAGAAAGAAGGGGGGAACTGAAGGGAGAAAGCACAGTCTCTTAGAAATTTTTGTTTTCAAGGAGAACAGTGGCCTTAACTGAGTTCTTTTGGCCTGCTTGCATAGAAAATGGTGAATCCTGCATGAGCCATGTAGTAGAGACACCTGGTAGGGAATTTTCAAGTGAACCAGAGTTGCCACAGGGTGGTACAGACTCTTTGTTTTCTGGAAGCCAGTTGAATCAGTAAAAGGAGTTTATTTTGCAATTTATTTCAAACAGCATTCTCTTTTCACAGTATGATTTGGGGAATCCTTTGTAAGGAGATCTCCACCGATAGCTGGGCCTCCAGAGGGCATTTCTGTAGGGGAGGGAGGCTTGCAAAAAATACTGGAATGTTTCGGAAAAGAATGGAATTAAAGTTTGCTAAAAAGTTCCATGTTAACTAGAGGGTGCTTCTTGAAAAGGGGATAAAATAATGGGATGACAAATGTGTAAACCCAGCTAAACCCCAGGACTAAGGGAAGGGAACTAAGAACTAAGGGAAGGAAGACTGAGTTGGTCATTTAAATTGCTGCTCTGAAAATTCTTTGTTCTATATTTTTTTAGCACTTCACACAGTTGTCTTCTATATTTTCCCAGGTATCATGCTTTTGCATTTCCTTCAATTTCTTGCTAGTTATTTTCCACTCATTTGTTAAGCAGCTGATCCAGAAAAGAGTAGCATAGGTGGAATTATATAGTGGGTAATGCCAGAGACCAGAAATGCCGTGAACACTGCTTGTGTTTATCCGAATGTGTGTCCGAATGATTTATCCTTCCATATTTTCTTCCTTTATTTTCAATTAGTAAGAATATGGTTGTTTGGGAAAGGAACCAGGGTGTGCACTTCCAGGACAGCATCAGTATACTGGGTGCATGACTGCAGGATATAAATAAATGTGTTTGGATGCAGGAGGTACACCTTAATTACAAGGAAGGAACAGGGTAGCACTTCAAAAATAATTCTATGAAACCTAAACTGTTTAGCTGGAGATTATCCACAACAGGTGTTGGTTTCAGGTTTCAGATTTTTCATATCAACAAAAAGGGTTCAATCCTTCCTCAGAAGGCGGCTAGATATACATATGGGGTTTTGATAATCTAGGGGGAAAAAAAAGGGGGAACAATTTTTAAAAAATCTTTTTTTTCCCTGAAGAGCTTCTATTTCTCCAGGCTTTGGGGTGAAGATTTGGATTGTGATAACCAAGCTTATAATTTTTGCCATGTCTATGAAATACCATCTGAGTCTTGTGATGTGGCAAGTCTCTAAAAAAAATCTGTACTTGAAATGAACAGTAACAAATCTCAAGATCCACTGAATGAAGGAGAATCTTCCAGCTCAGGGGGGTGGGCCCTGAACAGAGCATCCACCATCTGGAGCCTGGGCAGAGGACCGGGGCCCAGAGCACCTGCGTCCACCCTGCACAGTCAGGCACTCCAGGAGGTGAGCAGGAAGATTAAAGAGAGGAGACTTTGACAAGCAGAGGAGATACAATGGGGAATAGAAAACAAGTGGGTGATAATGATGGAGACTAGGATGAAAATGAGATGACAGGGTGGAGAGGTTGTGAATAAAAAGGGCCTGCACACCACGAGGGCAAGGAGAGTAAGAGGAAAAAATGTGTCTGCAAGAAACTATAGCAAACACATCCCTCCAAACCAGTGTTGGTACCTCAGACACTCCTTGTTCTTGTCTGCCAGCAAACTGCTGTGGAAGTGTGCTAGCGAGATGTGTTTACCTTCCTTTACAGCAGGACTCCAATTTGGATGGGGAAGTTCTCATTTTAAAAGCCTTTCACTGCCATAAGCAAAAAGATACAGAGAAGACATGGTAAATCCCACAGAAACCATCTAAAAATGTATGGGTATGTCCCATATCAAAATTTGTAATAGTTGTGAGACATTTATGTTATGATAATGTGACTGGGAGGATACTGCAGGGCCCACAGCCAGCTGTTACAGTTTCCTTGTTTTACCAAATTTTCTGCTGTGACTTGAGAAAACAAAGCACAAGAAATGCTGAATTAGGAGAATATAGTAGTTCCCTCAAAACTGATTTGCATAGTTGTTCCTGCCTTAGAGAGAAGGGTAAACTGGGCTCGCTATAACCAAGTCCTTTTTTTCCTGAGTGACTTGTATCAGCAGAGTCAGAATGACAACAAAAATTGCAAATGTATTTCCATTTTCACGTAAAATCATATTTTTAGTAGAGTACAAGTCCTGGCCTTTTTCAATGCTGTGTTTTACAGGAGACTCTGAAAATTGATGGCTTGTAGAACAAGTCGCATTTATTCTTGGTAACATAATGTCATAGATTCTACAGTTCCTATAATAGAGTTGTTCAAAAGCATATGAACTTCTGGCAGCTGTATTTCCTTTAGTAATGTCATAAAGCAGCAAGTTCCACAGTTCAGTTCATATAGTCTATAAAAAAATCCCCTCATTTTATCCCTCTTAAGCCTTTGTGTCCGTTTCATCTCAAATACATCTCTCCTCATTTATTAGGAGATACGGAAGGCAGAAGTTCCCATGGCATTTACTATTTATAATTCATAATATAGATATTCTTGATGTGTTCTCCTCGTGGCTTCTCATTACACCACTGGAGATACCTCAGGAAACTCAGCAGCTGCCTTGGTGGCTTTATCCCCATGATGAGACTGTAGTTGACTCAGAGTGTTTGGACCCTGCACAAATTTTCAAGTACACTTACTTGCATGCAACACAGCCCCTCCAGCTGTGACCTTGGACCCTTTTTTTCCCCTTTCTGCCTGAGAATACCAAAAGCATATTTTTACACTTAAATTTGATAGGTAAAAGTAGAACCACTAGGCAGATAAAGAGTGCTAGAAACTCCAAAGCAATTTTCTCAATGACTAATAATAGATTATAGCGGTGTAAAAAGCAAATTGCAGCATTTGCAAAGGCATCATTTTTTCTGTTTAATGCACGGCAAACAATAATTCACCAACGGCAATAGGCTTTTTCCATATGTTTTTATGGGATGCTAAAAAATTTAAAACGCTATCCTCAGGAATTGTTATGTTAAAAGATAGTTCCTTAGGTTGTTTAGATAGAAAATGTTTCTTTAAAATGTTAATTTACTTTGCTATTTGTGCCAATTGGTTTATCTTTTCACAACTACTAGTTTTCTTTCTTGTTTTTAGCAAACTTTGAGTTCTTGCATTTGAGCTCATTCAGATTGTGAGAAGCTGCAGAATGCTTTCTGTTTTGGCTTGGCGATAAAAAGATCTGTTTTTAAAGGGTTCCTTTTTAAAACATTTCTGCCTGCCTTAGATTTTTATATAACTGGAGGACCAGCTTCCTAAAATGCTCCAATTCCAATATTTTCCACTGTTATCTGTGCTCAGCAATCTTTTGAAAACATTAGTCTTGCCTGTCAGGGCCCTCTCTAAATTCAAAAACCTGAGTTTTACATCCACTTCAACCTGGCATAAATCACCACCAGTGCAAGGGAAGGGAAATCTTGCCTTCCTTTTTGCCCCCCTGCCACCCCCACCTATCCCCTTATTCGCACCCCTTTTCCTTACACCAGCATTAGTGTTTGTGGAATCATGCAATGAAATGAATCAGAGAACTGATCTAGCTGAAAAATAACCCACCCACCCTCCCACAAATGGCTAGCCTACAGCCAAACTGGTTCCCTGAGCCAATCTACCATGTGGCTACGTGAATCCCAGTGCCAGGACTTGTTCAGCTGGAGCCGAGAGGAATGATTCCTTTTGCAGCAAAATAAATCTGTGCTGGACTGAACTGATCATGAAACTATAGCTGTAAGCTTTAATACTGCAAGCTTCTTAGTGACAGACCCTTGAACCTGCTCCTAACAGCCTATGGAATCATAATGAAGTATGGCTTTTTACTCTTCCCTCTCAAATTCTCATTTTGCTGCTTCATTCTGAGATGATGATTGCTTCTCTCAGGCCCTCATCAAGCAGAATGCTTGAACCCTGGCTTACTTTTAAGTAAGTTAATATTCCCAATAAGTATGTGCGTGCATTTAAAGCACTTAAGCAAATTTATTCCCTGTTTGCACAGCATTGGCTCCATGACTAGGACTCCCAGTCACTATGACTGTGAAGATGCTAATGATGATAACACACTGTCACAATTATTATTTGTCTGAGCTGAACATCACAAATGTTCTCCCAGCAGTGGATGATGAAACAGAGCTAAATTCTGCCATCTTTACTAAAATGAGTGAGACAGGCTGTTTCAGTGGAGCCACCTGCGATGTGGGCCACTTTCTAAAGGAAGCCAAATGTATCCATGGAGGGTCAGTTGATGTGAACAAGCAGGGGCTTTGGAGTAATAGTGTTCACAGTGATTTCCAAGACCTCTGAGGGCTGACCAAATTCTACGTCATATGAAGTCACCTTTCCGTAATCAAAGTTAAACCTGTGCTGTAGTCTTCCAGCAGACCCTACCCATGCAGAAGGTGTCCCCTGTATTCACAAATAAGTACTTACTGGAGACAGAGGAGGGATGTGATCAGACTTGGATGTGACTCATAGCCTGTCCCCCAGCAAAGAAAGTTGCTCTTTACCCAGGGACAGAAATACGCAACTCCATGACATGGTCACCATTTAAAGGTATCTTTGCTGCCAGGAAAGAGCATGAGGAACCCTTCACCTTTCCAGATGCTGCTTGCTGTTGCCCAAGGAATCCATGCTGTTATCAGCCTGAGGAGCACAAAGGAGAGAAGTGCCTTTTCTAACGGCGTTTAGATCAGTGGCATTTCAGAAACACCTAATGTGATACAGATGGAGCGTGTTGTGCACTGGCTGCCTTTCAGCGGGGGAACTGACATGCTTTGTGATTAATCACCTGCGCTGGGAGTAAATAAGACTCAGCCAAGGCTGACTGCTCTGTCCCTGCTTTTGTGTGGGACACTGAATGCTTATATTATATATCTGAATATAGATATGGTGCTGAGTAGGCATAGCTGACTCATTCAAGAAATCAGGTAAAAATGACAGAATTTGTACAGTTTCTCTTCAGCTGAAATTGCCACTTTTTCTTCCCTTAATCTGCTCTGGAAAGCGTTTTGCAGCAGTTCACAATTAAAATTGGACTGACTAAGTCAGTCCTTAAGGGCTTATTTAGCAGCTGAATTAAGTTGAAATTACTAGGTTTTTAGTTGGCATTAGATTGTAGAAGAAAATGTCTTCACTTCTCCCCAATTCATAGCAAAGTTATTTTTTATAAAGGCTTTTTATCTAAGAACGTATTTCCTTTAGGCACCCTGGTTTTATAGCATTCTATTTGTGATTTAATGCATATGGAGGTACATGTGTGTTACTCTTATAACGGAACCAGAGGAAAAAAAGAAAATCTGTCCATCTGCAACAGTTTAGTGGAGAAGAGCTATTGTTTTCCAATTTTTTTTTCAGCCTATGAAAGTTTGCTTTTTACTATCTAGTTGTTAGTAGAGGAGAGCAGGGAGTAGAGTTCTCTATCCAAGGAACACAGATTGAAGAGACACACTGACACCGCTATGTAAAAGTTTGATTGTGTAACTAATTATCTACAAAGACCCTATGAAACAACAGCTGGAGAAGATTAAAGCAGGTGGATTTGTGTCTTGAAGAGTCCACTGCAAGCCAAAAAAAAGTATGGCGTGGGATTATCTTTCCTGGAGCAGGTTCAGGAAAAATAGCTCTCCTTCAATTAAAATACACCTGAGATCTTGATATGAAAGGCTACAGGTTACTTATTCCTGTTTTCAATATACTAAGTCAGAATTTCCAAGGGAAGAAGCCTACAGGAAGAGTTCAAAGGTAGAATGTTTGTGCAGGAACTGAATGTAGCCAGCTTCTCTGCTTATTAAAATCTTGCAGGAGTAAAAAGCAGACATCTCTGGAAGAGGAAACAAACTTTTGTTTCAGAGAGCTGATAATTTTACTACTTCTTTCGCTGCCAGGATAAGGTCCTCAGCTGGCATAAGCAGCAAAGCTGTATTCAGTGTGCAGAGCTGTGCCAGGTAACACCCACCTGCGATCAGGCCCCTGTCGTGGATGTGGAGTCAGGATGCCTTTCTGCTGTCAGACTCTAGAGCAGCTCCTCACTGGAAGCAGCTCTGAAGCCATAGCCTGCCTGTGACAAAGCATCTACCAAGTCTGTTACTCCAAGTGGCTCTCTTAAAAAGCTTGTTGCTTCAAAGAAATGATGAGCAAGCCAGTATCTTTTATCATTACTCTCTCTCTTGCCTTCTCTTTGTATTTTTGCTTAAACTAAACCATATTAATTTTGAGCTATAAAGCCTTCTAAAGGCCTTCAGAAATTAATGAGCTAGAACTGGCAAGATGCAATAATGCACGTCAAATAAAAATATAATCAGCATTTTTCATAGAATTGCCAACACCTTAGAATTTTGCAGTAAACCAAATATTTTTAACACAGTGCAACAAATGTAAACTCTAAATTTCCCAGCAATAGGTGGATTGCAGATGCAGTAAATCCATTTCTGTAGTGCCATCCAGGTAATTGATCCTGTATTTCAACAAAATCCCAGTAAGATGGCTGTGTGTCACTGTATGTTCCAAGCAGCGTGAAGATAACTTGTGAAATTTAAGGATTCTTTATCATTCAGTTTTCTCTCTTTGTGTCCCGTCTTAATTCAGCTAATAGAAAGATGTAGAGCTCTTAAGGTCATGCTTAACCTTAGCTGAAAACTCTGGAACATTAGTGGGCTTAGTTTTAATTAGCTAGGGGTCAGTTTTCCCTGTCCAGGCAGTTTTCTCCAAACATAGGCTGTGTTGTGGTTCACATGTTTTATGGAATGTAATTATCTGGATATCTGCATCCTGTGCTATAAACTATTTGAATAGACTGTAAATCCTCAAGAATTTTGGAAACTAAGAATTTTTGAACAAACATATTAACTAAGGACCTGATTCTCTAATTACTGCCATACTGGTAAATTCTTACACTCAAATAGAAGCAGCTATATCATTTTAGCTCAAGGGTCTGATTCTGCAGATTTTCACTCAATAAATAATAAAGGATGCAAGATCACAGCCTCAAAAATCTAAGAAAATAGTTTTTAAATGCGGTGTCTTTGGTTAAACATACCACAGTGAATTTGGACTAAGATCTGATTCTAAGCTGAATTCATCACTCTTGCACTGATCTAATCTGCACTATGGGGGAAAAAATGGGCCAATGAGACCAACATAAATATTTTGCTCAGATCGGCTTCCTTATCTGACGTTGGAGGGTCCCATAAAGAGAAAGGGCATTGAAATACAGTTAGAAACTTGAGGCGTTTTACTGCTCTTATCAGGACAGCATATAGGATGGCAGTGTATATGACGTGTGCATGTGGTCTTTGACCACAAAACTTAACATGAGAAAGGAAAGTGTTGACACTTGGTAAAGAAATAGGTTCCTCCCAGCCACCCACCCACAAATACAGTGTGTGTAGCAATCGTCTCCCAATGTGCTTTTTTTCCCTCCAGATATATGTGAGTGCTCTGATCTTTTATTTGGCTCTTTAATGCATCCCTGCAATTGAAATGACTATTCTGGGATGTTGCTAAAACATTAAAGAGTCTCTTTTGCATCAGCACTGGCTGGCTTGAAATGAGTTCCATAGGGGGTCTTGAAAGAGGATCTGTCCCATCACAAACTGGTTGAGGATATAGATTTAGCAAGGGAAGACTGGAAAAGGAAGAGGTGTTTGTCTTTTGGGGGGTTGCCTGAAACTCCTCTTTCAGCTCTAATGTTTCCTTTCCTGGATTCCCCCTCTTGCTTTGGAGTCTAAATTTCCGGTACCTAAAATAAGTAGAGACAAACTGATCAACTCTGGGCCATGCGCATATGGTTTGATAAATACCGATGGGCCTGGAATTTTGCATGGCTGACTCTTTGTTTCCAGCTTTGTGGTAAACAGCTGAATAGAAAGGAGAAGGCAGCAAGTCATAAACTGCACTCGCCAAGAACATCTGCATTTATGAAAACTTTCTCTAATTGAAAATCTAGTAGTTTCAAATGCTGTAGACTGAGAGTTTGGAAACTAGCTCAGGGGTTGCTAAGGTAGCAAGAAGCAGCAGTGGTTCTGAGCCCCCAGTTCAGGTTACTTCCCCACCCTCCCCCTTGTAATCTGGGCATTCAGGAGGTGCTATAATAACATTTTTACAAATTCTAACAAGGCAAAACTTTCTCTCTTTAGACTTCAGACACATTATTCTGCGGTTCTTCTCTAACTCCCTTTCCTTGCCGTCTCCCTTGCCCCCATTTCTCCTCCTCCTCCTCAATATTTCCTCCTGGTTCTTTGAGATCTACTACACCAAAAATATTTTTGGAAATACCACAGACTATTGTTTTTATTAGTGACTGGAAAGCTTTGTAGTAGGATGCTTTTGTGTTTCATTTGTTTTCCTTGCTCTGGCACAGCTGTTTTTGTTTTAGCAGCATTAGAGAGATGGTTAAACTATTTGTGGCCTTTTCTAACCCAGCAGAGCTCTTCCACTGAATGCCTTAAACTGAATGACTGAAACTGTAACTAACAGGTTGTCTGCGTGGGCAGTTTTGTGCATAAAGTTACAAATGGACTGGTTTTATGAGATCTTTTAATTTGTTCAGCAAAACACTGATCACTGTGAAGCAGGTCCCAGTTTCCCTATAAATTTCCCAGCCAGAGCATTGACAGAACCTTGACTTGGGAAGATACAGAACAGATGAAGCAGTAGATCTTGTTCAAACCTACGTGTGCTCAGAAGTTATTAATGGAAAAGGGGTTTATGTAGGCATGGTGATCCCCACTTCAGCCAAGAGGGAATAGGAAGAAAAGCTATAGCAGGTGGGGCAGAATGTGGTCTGAGGACAAATCTGCCAAAGGTGGTGTGTAGCAGCTACAAATGCCTAACTGGCCACTGTGGTTAAAAGGAGGAAGATAGGATGTTAGGAAACAGGCATCCAGTCAGAGAAGGGTGACAGCAGAAAGTAGTAGGTGAAGAATGAAGCAAACGAAAAGTAAAGTAAAGTAAAATGAAAAAGTAAATGGAGAATGAAAACGTAATACATCTGTGCAGAGGTACCTTAAAAGCAAAGGGAAAAGAGGAAATGAATTGTACTGAAGGCTTCAGTGTTCATGTCTGGTGACATAATATAAGTGATATTGAAAGTAAGGGCTGATGAATGGCAGGAAAATGAAAGTTAAGAGTGTAGCTGAGATATGTCCTGCTCACTCCCAGTCTAACCACATGTTCCCACCACCTCAGCTGGGCAGGCACAAGCAGCTGCACAGCGATTAGGTTTAGAGAATCGATCTGTTTGACATTGGTTTGCCGGTTTTCTTTCTGGCGAGGTCAGGCTGATGATGGACCTGGCTTGATTCATCATGTGGCTGTGTGAACCCAGGACTGGTTCTGAGTAGGCAGTGGGAAAGAGCAATGTGTGGTACAGGGTAGGTGGCATCATCCCTGTCAGCACCTTAAAGCATTGGAAGAGAGATGCATCTATTAGCTCACTGATGAAATATAATGCAGGTGGAGTGGGGAAAGGACATGCTACATCTCCTACCTGCAGTAATGTTGAGTGTGGCTCTTCCTTTTTGTATGCAATGGGTGGGGAAGCAACTGCACTTGTCAGAAACCACCTCCGTAGTGACACTGCAGAAGAAAAGGCTAGGATGACTTTTCAAGCACATATTTTCTCTGGTGCTTTTTGTCTTTTTTCTTGATTAAAAATAATTGTTTTCAACTCTCCTGTCAGTTTTGCTGGGGGACACATCAGTGGATTCATGACTGAATGAGGCCAGGGACAATGCGAGAACAAAACTTGTGTCTGAAAGTTTTGGATGACTAAAATCTGTTGTCAGACGATGATCCTGAGGTTATAACAGCAAGATAAGAGGACAGAGAAACTGAGCAGAACTCAGCAAGGGATTACTAATGTAGATGCATATTAAAGTAACTGGAGTTATGCTGAATGCTGGTAACAAACTTGTGTAATAAACTTTATTGCATGCTTTTCCTGTCTAAAAAATTGCAAAAAAAACCCATCAGTTTTAACTGACTCAAAATGCAGTATTTTCTACTTTAAGCTTTATTACAGTAACAGAATAAAAAAACCCTACAGACGTGTATGCACAGAACTAGCTAAGATATAAGAGGACCCCTGTGGGATGTTGTTAATGATAAAAGATATGCATATGCTGACACGTATATCAACATCTGTAGACATTGGTTATTTCCCTTTTGTAGTGAATTATCTTGAGAAAAAAAACGTACTCTATTTACATGTCCTGTATCAATGTAGTTGCATTTAGCTCATTCCGTGTTCTTCTTCTGAATCAAATAGCAGCATATACATTTCAGCCAAACTTTTTTGAACTGTTACTCACAGCCCTGTTTATTGCCTGTTACTAGACTCCAGTTACTATCTTTGCACTGTTTTCCTGACTCGTTTCAGGGCTCCAAAGAGTGCGCCAGCTGGGGAAAAACACAAGATACTTCAGACGAAGACTTCATGAAATGGGCTTCATCATTTATGGCAATGATGATTCTCCTGTTGTCCCCTTACTCCTTTATATGCCTGGTAAGATAGGGTAAGTACTGAAAAAAAAAACCTGTTGGCAAAACAAATGCTATTCAGACTCATAGGTTATTCAGCATATGCTGTGAAAAATGTAGTTATGTCTGGTAGGTGCTTCACAAGAGAAACACACACTGTTAGGTGAATTCATTATTTAGTTATATTCTGTTTTAAATTTGGCCCTAGACTTAATTTTGAGCTGTTCCGGTGTTCTGAATTTTTTAGATTTCTCTTATCCTTTTTTAACTTGCTCTGGAATAATACTTTTGATAGCATTTTGAATTTGGATATGGGTTTTTTTATTTGTAATCATAAGAAGAGATACATTGCCTTTGATGCATGAATTGGTTTGGATGTATGTTCTTTTTCCCCATCTAATTTTTGAATGGTCTTTGCATGTTTTATCACTCAGTACCTATCAAGCAGCACTTGTGCACTGACTTGGACATGCAGATGAGGAGTCAGTAGTAGCATAATGTAAGGTTTGAGCTATGGGGAGTGTTTGCAAGTGGCTTAGGGTGGCTATGTGCTCTACGTGTCTAGTACATACCACACAAAAGGTCCCTAAACTGGCAGAGTAATTGTGGGAGCAAAGAAACCATCACGTCATCACGTTGCTTGTTTTATTCCTGTTGATGTGCAGGAACCCAGCTCTCATACCTTCCAGAAGCCCAAATTCTTCCATGCTTAGGGACTGTGAATGCCCACACATTTTATTTTGCACTCAAAAGCCTTTCATTGACAAAAATGAATCATGTCCATTCTACAGTGATCTCTCTGCCATCACACGTCTAGTATTTGACACCCAGTTGGCTTCATGAGCTGTTAAGCAGCAAAGAATCTCAGTCCTACTGGTAAAATTCTGGCTCTTATTGAATTCAATGGGAGTATTACCATCCGCTTCAATTGAAGACAGGGTTTTACCCATTGTTTTATTATACTTGAATGTTTTCTCTCTGTGGTCAGTTTATTTGGAGATAATTTACTTTTGTTTTTTTTCTTCTTCTCTCCTTAGGGCTTTTGCAAGACGCATGTTAGAAAAAAATATTGGGGTCGTTGTGGTTGGATTTCCAGCTACTCCTATCACAGAATCCAGGGCTCGGTTTTGTGTGTCAGCTGCACATACACGGGAGATGTTAGACACGGTAAGCACAGCAGATGTCCTGCTGAAATTAACTTCAGATGCAAAGGAGGTTGGGAGAAGCTGTGTGTCAGTTACTGTGAATCTCAATAATTCATTTTTACATTTGTTTTTCTGGTCTCGTCACTTGATCTTTAAAGGCATTTTAGCCTTATATATTTTATTTTTTTAAAATAAATTATGGGACAGTTAACTTGTTATGTTCTTCTATTTCTACTAGCGACCAAATCTGTCATCACTAATAAAGACCTACATGAGGAGCACAGCAAGACAAAAGTTAAAAGTTAGGTCCAAACTATCGGAGTAGGAAACCTGAAACGATATGGAAATAATTGAAAATCAAGTTTTCCCTACCCTTATTTTCATACCATATTTCCACATGTTTCTTGAATTGCAGAAGTATATGGGACAGCCTTGGGGGTACAGGTGGAAATTGCGAACAGTATTTGGAACTGTTTGAACCTAATGAAGTTTAATCGGTGCTGTCTGGCCTATTTCAGTTGTGTATCTTTCTATGATATCAGAAATACTGTTAAGAGTATGTTGAGATTTCCATCGTAAACCTCCGTTCCAACACAGTCAGAAATGTGTTTAAAATAAACTCTTTGAAATTTTCCATCTCCTGTTCTTGCCGAAGGTGTTTGTGGCCTGGCTTGATAAATATTCTTTCATTCTCAGAATAAGACGACTTAAAGCAGGCTTAAAAGAAAATTTCAGGCTTTCTTTTTCCTCTCTTTGCACAAGTATGATGGTCAAAGCAAAAAAATGGAGTGCATTTGAGTTAAAGATGCCACTCCTTCACACACCTGCTCTCTATTTGCATCCTGAGATTCATGTGGAGTTTGAAGCCAGAGCCCTGTATGGCTGACCAGCTCCCGCACCAGTGTAGGCCCCTCTCAAACGAGATTGCAAAATCTGTCTTACATGTGTGCAATGTAAAATTCCTGCTGCAGTTAAAGGTGCAGTAGTTATTAACAAGGTATAATACCATAAAGAGAATATTGCATAGAACAGGTCATAGCTACATACTTGTGTTGGTCATTGTCAGCTTGATGTTTGACTGTGTAGATTTTGGCCAACGTAACTAGTAATAGGTGATGGAGTTGATCTGAAGATTAATCCCTTGAAGTTGCTTCTTTGATTATCTTCTTCTCTGCCTACCCCCAAATGTCAAGCCCATTACATTTTGGGGCCATTGTTGCATGTTCACCTTCTGCTACTTGCATGTTGGTGCTTCCTTGTACAAGTGTGGGTCTGAAATGCTCCCACTTCATCATTCTGGAACATGCTGTATCTTTGCCTTTGAAAATGGGATCATTGCTGTGGTACTTGCAGCATTCTTTAAATGTCCTTACAGTATGAAGGAGTGGAAAAGCCCTGAGTTTAATTACTTGCAGATGGAAAGTTTTTAGGACAAACACTTTGTGAATATGCCTAAAAACAGGGTAACAACAGGTAACAAGCACAATGAAAACTTCTCCCTTTGGCAAAATTTGTTTTGAATCTCAGCCTGGAACTAAAAAGAGGAAAGATCCATGAAAGGGCAAGCTCCCAAGAATAACTTCCTTAATGACCTTGAAGCTATCTCTCTGCATAAACCATTACTAAATTACTCCTTTCTGTTCTTGAGCTCATTTTAGTGGCTTAACAGAAACAGGCTTAAAATGAAAATTGCTGCTTTCTTCTTTGTTGCCAAAAGGTTGGCTGCTTTTGAATGTGGATCAGATGCTGCAAAACACTGAGCTGCTTCTCTACAGTATGGAGTTCCCTGGCTACTTTTCGAATCTACCAAGAGCTGAGGACACAGCTCAGTAAATCGCATCGCTATATTAATGCATTATTAATGCATTATGTCTGTGATATTAATACAAGACAATAATGGAATGCACTAAAAATCTTGAATTCTTCAGATTGTTTATGACAACTCTGGTCAGCGCAGTGGGCTGAGTCCCATCTAAAAAAAATGCAGTGGCAACTCCAGTCCTTGGGATCTATAGGGAAATACTGAAGTATTGCCTTACACATCCCTTTTGCACAAGCAAAGATAACTTTTTATCTAGATTATTATCTCCCTGTGCTTTTAGACAAAGGTCGTTTTTTTCATCTGTGCTCAATTAATGTACTTACTAATAAACCATAACCTGCTGAAGGAGTCAATTCCATTCTTGTAGATGCATCTATGACTGCATTGATGTTCACTACAGGAGAGTGAAAGCAAAATTTGCCCATTTGCTCTTTGAACTTTCTTTAATTGATGCATTTATGATCTTCTTGTTCTGCTGTAAAGTAGAGGTTAATAGAACTTTATTTCTTTTCCAAGAGAATTGACGCGGTATAATGGTCTTACAGGTCTTGAATGCTCTGGATGAACTGGGTGATTTTCTACATCTGAAATATTCCCGGTACTCCAAGTCATCTCATCCTGAACTATATGAAGAAACTAGGCTTGAACTTGAAGACTAAGTTTTCCACACATGAAGAGAACATTATAATGCTATGAAAGGGGGGAAAACCCGAAAACTAAAAAATAAGAATGCATTTCTTCCCTTCTAAGGACAATTTTTGTTTCTCAGTTAATTGAAAGGAGGGGAAGTTCGGGTGTTGCATTTTATTGTATCAAATTTCTGCATTCAAGAGACTGAAATATTGATACAGATTTGCCTCCCCAGGAGATATGTCCTTCTTACGGTATTTTTGATGCAGAATGAATGCATCCATTGTTCAAGTTGCTAATGTACAGCTTTTGTTATGGCCCCTTTTTATGAAGAGGCTTCAGATAGTCTTAATTATGACTGAATTAATAAAGTTTAAACACTGAATGTATTCCAGTGTAGTATGGTAACATAGCTCAGCTTCATCAGTAAGATTGATTTTTATCTGTTAAAGAGCATTGGTATAGAATGCTACAGAGGAATGAACAGAAAGTAACCTCAAAGTAAAGTTGCCCTATCGTGCATTTCTCCAAGAACAGAAAATGTTAGAAGGCGGTTAATGCTGAGAACAAGAAAAGCAGCCTGGTCGGATCATATATTTCTGACAGCAGATTATGGGAAAGGGAAAATGCCTCCTCCCCTCCACAGATCCTTTCTCAGCCACTTAAGTACACTATAAGCTTCATAATGTACAAAAATTTGGGCTTAGACATAAACAGAAATGCTTTTCTGCTAACGCATTTGACCTACAGCCTTTCACATCTTATCACAACGTAAGTTCTTCAGCAGACTTGCTCCCTTTTCATGTAGCAGTAGTAAATAATTTTAATAACCATTTAACTTTCCCGTAAAAACCTTGATCAAAACAGTCAGATACTTGCAGTTCACAAACTGCAGATGACATTTATAGGCCCATTCCTAAGTTTCTTGAACTACTTATGGGCTTAATAAATTCACTAACAAGTACATAATGCTGAAGCTGTTAGTTATACAGAATGTGAAGTTCAAGATACCATAAGCAGTTCTGCCACCTGTTAAATTGAAAACTCCGCCATTTCTAAAGTCATCCACTTAATAGCACTTCTTGAAATATTCTTGTCTGGTTTATGCATGTCAGGGGTTGTTTTACTTGTCTAGTTGCAGACTTTTTTGAGTGGTTTGTTTTTCAAATAATTGATTAGGTCATCTGAGGGGGATGTCGTCCTTGTCCCCTTTTCCACTGCTCGAGTGACAAATGCTCAAAGATACTTGAAGGAATTGTTACAGCCAGCAGTTTCCCTGTGATGCCTGTAACAGCATTATTGTCAAGCTTATGTGGGCTGAGTTGTTTGAAGGAGACTGGAGGCTTTTTCCCTTTTTTGCAGCGTTGAAAAGTGGTTCTGCAGCTTTAAGAGTGAACTCCAAACCATTCCACGCTATCAAATGTCATTGTAAACACATCAGATGAGAGATGTTTAGCTTTCTGTTGCACAGATGTACCACACTTTCATGTTCTCTTGAAAGCTGTGGTGTAAACTTAACCCACAGCTGCAATATTAGATTTAAGAACAGAACAATTAAATTGCGGAGTACCAATTACACTATATTACTCCCTGCTTGTTAAAGCAGCTTTCAGGATATAACAAGGCTGATTGGTTATGAGGGCCCATTTTTTGTTGGATTTTTTTTGTTGTTATTGTGCAAGTTAATAAAAATCCAGTGGTGCTATAACTTTAAGAATTGATTACAACACATTCCATAATATCAAATGTCAGCTTTAGGAAACCTATATCAAGGGCTGGGGGAGGACTAAATGGTGTCATATGATTCTTCACTTCAGTAGTAGACGGACTTGAGAAACACTGCAGAGGTTCAAGGAAGCTATGTTTGTGGATAAGAGCAAACCCACTGTATAAGTATTAAAATACTCAAGCACAGGACAGAGAAATTAGGAAATGCAAACCTTGAGTAACCTGGCACTTTGTGATGTACAGCTTTGTTACATGCAGGGTGAGCACACTTACTGCAAAGGAGATGGGCTGAGAAATTTCTGCAACCTGTTCCTCGAGGAAAAGTACTGAATTTGATATATTGCGTTTTGATCTCGATTGCCGAACATCTGCGGCCAGATCCTCAGTTGACTTCTGACCTTCCATCTTGGAGTATACGGCCCTAGTTTATATTTCAGCAAACATTATTACATGTGCTGTTGCAGGCAACACACTATTTCCCTCAAAGAGAAGCCTGAGATTGATTAAGCTACAGAATGATCACTTTTTGTCCCCCTATAGGGGAATGTTTTCTGTCTGAAGCTGAATTCCTCCTGCCCCCAGAACATTACTCTCTCTCATATTAAGGAGACAGGACAGCTATTTTTCAGAGACTGTCAGTTGATTTATTATATGCTCTTTTCTGATTTCTTCCATCCCTTACACATTAGAGAAAGTACAGGCTGACTATCCCTGGGCCTGGGGAACATTTAGGGAGAAATCCCTGCTCCTCTGGTGCAATAATAAAACTCCCAGGAACTTCAGACTTTCAGATTTTCCCCATGAGGCATAGTTATGGTCTGGCACTGGCTTTTCCTTCAGCACAATTTCAGTGGAGTTTTTCCAGATTTACATCAATTTTAATAGATTTAGAGTTGATCAGCACTTGGAGACTCTATTTTAGCTCGCTTAAGAAAAAAGCTGATGGAGGACTTATTAGGGAATTAGCACATCTAGCATAAGGATCACATATTTCCTAGAGAATACTCCATCTTCAGGCATGCATTTTCTCAGGAGATACAGTTTTCTGTAATTGTTTTAGAAGGTTTTGAAGAACAACTGCCTTCAATAAATAAAAATTGCTCAAGTTGTCTTATTTTAATCCAATGGAAATGTAAGTATGAATACACTAACTTTTTGGTGGCAAGCTGCAATTCTAGCATCTTGTTATCTTGCATAACATCCTGATTGACCCTCATGCTATGGGGAAGACTCAAGAGCTGCCTGTTTGACAAAGTATCTGAATTGTTTGCCCTCTCCTGTACCTTTATCCCACCTCATCTTTTAGAAAGCCTTCATTTCCTGAGCTTATCTAACTTGTCAAGGTGGTTCCTCCACCCACTTCTCCTGCCTCTTTACATTGTTCTCTCTGTTCTGCGTGGTTTCTGTCCTCTGGGTCCAGGGAAAAGCACACTGGCAGCTGCAGAGGACTTGACATGTAACAGTTGGCTTTTTAGGCATTGCCTCACTGGCTACTTTTCCTGGTATCCTCATCAGCTCCTGCGGACTTTAATGTTTCCTTTTCAAATAAAATTTTCCTACTAATGGTGCTAAGTTTTGAAGCTGAACCGAATCTGAAGTGCCCAAGCTGCTTAACCAAGAATGGGCTTGATCTATCACTTGTGCAAGTGTATATCAGGTTAAATCTTGCTTTGAAGTCAATACTGTTGGTTTAAAACTAGTGCAACTATGAGAGCAACCTGTCAGTGTCAGGCGAGCTGCCTGCATTTATTTCAGAGGGGTTTGAATGCTGATGTCTCTGGACTATTCCATAGCTGCTGCACTTCACAGGGGACCAAGGTATGGGAGTGCATTTGTTTAAGGTAGGATTTCAATTGTCTTTTTCTTTTCTTTTTTTTCCAAAATGTGGTTGAAGGTGCATCACGTATTTCCCTGTCCTGCTGAGACAGGGAACAAAATAGTGATCTAAGAAAAGCGATCTACAATAAAGGTGTTTATGTACTTTCTAGCCTCCTTAGAAATCCAATAGAGATTCTCTAATATACGGTCTGCATTTTATTTATGCATAAAGTTTAATTGTTCTTCAAATTAAAACACAGATCAGGACTAAATTTGAAAGAAACCACACCACCAGCTGAGAAATGGCAGATGTCATTCCAATATTGGCTGCTGAACATTAGAGCCTCCAGATGCCTTCAAAAAAAGTATCTAGGTGTTTCCCTTATTTACTCACACATCCAGTGGTGTTTGTGCTTACTGCAAACCTGTCACAGAATAATGAAAATCTCACTTCATCCATTAGCTTTAGACTTGTCAGGATGGTCCCAAAACCACCACCCAAATGACCACACAATAATTCAGCACCATCAGAACTGGAGTCTGGGGTCCAAATAAGACTGGTGGTTCAGCAATTACCTAAGAGGTGAATGTGTTTCTTTCCACATATGTAGTATGTCACTGACAAGTGACATAAGTGAGCAGTGATAAATCTATTTATATCGCATGCTAATCAAATGAAAAGGGTAATGTAGAGACACAGGATCTGGAGAGAATTGGTGGGTCTGGAGACTTAGACTATATCCAGTAGTATATAAAGAAATTTTTTTGTGCAAGTGTTACAGGAGTTGTTAGATCTTTTTAACCAGCTTGGTGAAAAACTTGGTCTTTAATATCAAAATAGTGACTGTGAAGCAAGCAAAGAGAGATACTGCACCCCGTGTGTTACTCCTGTTTGTTTATGAAGTGAAGGCAGGGTAGATAGGGTGCCAGAGAAGATGTCCCAGATACTTTATGTTTCATAGATCCTTTTTGGAGAGTCACTTCTGCCAGATGCTTTGCCAAAGCCAACAAGTATTAATTGTTATCAATATACCCAAGTTCAGCAGCTTGTGCTGCAGGGCTAACTAGATTAGCAGTAATAGCCACCGTCTATAGCGAGTAGTGCTGATACTGAAAATTGTTCAGAGGTGACGGCTATGCACAGCATCACTGATGATTGTGATACCCTCACTGGGCATCATTGCTGGGATGTCGCTACTGGGAGTGGCTGTGGTATGGTGACAACTGCCTGTGCTGGCTCTGCCAGGTGTAACTGTTGTGGCTCCAGGACAGGCATGACAGGTCTATCCTCTTTTTTGCAGATACAGAAGGACATGGCCTGTAGATCACTCCAGCAGATGAGGTTCTGGGAAATCAGCTCAACCAGAAGATGTAGCCATGAAAGTAGGACACTGTAGGAAGTCTAGAAAATCAGTTCTCACAAGTAAGTCAAGTACTTGAAGTAACAGACAGAGAAATTTTGATATGCGTGATGCAAAGCAATGGTGCCAGATGTGGTGGGTGAAACTTGCTTTTCTATCGCCCCCATTGAAATTGTCTCAAAGAATTTGCTATGAACATTACCTGACTCTAGTATCCTGTGAAGGTATAGGGCCAAGGTATGTATGTATCGTCTGGTTCCTGGAGCACAGAACTGATCTTTCATGAGTATGAAATACCATCAAGTTTCTTGCCCTTATCTTCAGCATCTCCATTTCCACTCCCAGCACAGTAAGCAGCAGGTCTATCTTACCAGATTAAGAGCACAGAATAAAGTGGACAGCTAAGCTTTTTGGGGCCCAGTATCACCCTATATGGTCCATGGCACTGCAGTGGGTAAATATTTAATGGCACAAGCTGGGTTTTGCTGTGCTGCAGATAGCCTCTTGTTTGAAGCGGGTTCCTCATCTGTTGACCTCTCCACCAGCTGTTCTGGAATAGCACAGAAGTGATGAAATCAGTGGGGACATTTCAAAATCATAGCTTCCCCC
This sequence comes from Limnodromus scolopaceus, assembly GCA_028565335.1. Taxonomy (NCBI): domain Eukaryota; kingdom Metazoa; phylum Chordata; class Aves; order Charadriiformes; family Scolopacidae; genus Limnodromus; species Limnodromus scolopaceus. The sequence goes on along the minus strand of JAOXNO010000024.1, from coordinate 20,637,355 downwards.
ATGTGTTTCCTGGAGCTTGTTCTGACACAAGTATCCTCTGTGTGTCCTACTCTCCCCTTGTTGTTACCACACAAACCTCGTGATGACTTGGCTCTCTGCACTGTACAGGAATTGTTTTGCACGTTCCTGGGGATCCTACTTTCATGTGGGAGCTGCTTTTCAAAAAACCCCAGCACCAAGGAAGCAGCTACTCTCAGCCAGAATGGTCAGAAAAGGCATGATATTTTTCATAGTTCCTCGACCATCTATTGCACTTTTGGCATTTCCCAGTGTGCAGAACATCCTGATACAAGCTCTCTGACTCCCACTGCACACCCCAATACCCATATTTTAAAATTGCTCAGCAAACCACTCTAACCCGTGGACCTGAGGTCTAAGATGGATGCAAGAGACCCAGTTCTGATCCGTCTCTGCTCTGCTAAATAATTGCAGATGAGACACATTACTGTTCCTCACCTTATTTTTATTCCTCTGTAAAACTGTGATAGTGATCCTGATTTATTTGTAAAACACTAAGTTGAACTGATGAGAAGAGCTACAAAAGAGATAAGTGTTCTTATTATCTAAGTGATCTTTTAATTTCTACATCTCAGAACTTCTCCATTAATCCTGTAAAAGCCATGAGTACTCTGTTTACCAGACCTAGTGTATGAGAGAGTACAATTATGAAGGCTAATTATAAATCATAGACAAAAATTCTGGAAAACAGATTCTTTTAACATTTCCATTCTGTGCAAGCTTTGTCAGTGTCTTACTACAACGATGCCAGTTGGATTAGGAAGCTTTTTAAAATGTGAATTTATCTTTTCAAAGATTTTTAGCCAAGACTTTTCAGTTTGTTAAAATGTAATTACTGTCTGCTTGTTAATATAATGTTCATTGATTTTTAAAGTACACAGACTTCAAAGCTAAAAATAAATAAATAAAAAGAGAGATAATTCAAACCAGAGTGGAACAGCTCGGACAGTTTTACTCTTTTGCCAGGATCCCAAAGCAGTTGTGTTCAAACAATGCCACAGTTTGAGTGGAAATGTGAAGATTAAATCCAAACCCTGCATGTCAGCTTTTTTGCAAATGACTATCCAGGATTTCAATAAAATATCCAACCACAACAGATCATGTTGCAGGGATTTTTATTGCTTAACAGCTTGTGATAGTCTCCTGTTTCTCTAACATGTATTCTAAACCAATGCACCTAACGCCTGCTAAGTATCAGTGGAATTTTGGTACCTAACTCTGTTAAGCTCTCTTGAAGAATAATTTGAAATTGACAAAAGAGGAGAGGGTTCACAAAGATGATGGATGGTTGCAGAAGCTCCCAGTTGCACATCAGTGTGGTGTGGCACATCATGGAAGGTACATAAACACGAAACATAATTTAGTCATGGTCATGGAGAAAACAATGCAAGCACTAAAGAGGCAAGTGGAGGTAATTCAGAATTCAGACAGGAATTAAAAAACGTGATTGAGGAATATCCTGAGGAGACAACAGAAGCAACACTGGAGCACAACACCTTCTGAAGAAGGTCTGGAGAATGGAAAGGTGGGAAGGGATATCCATGGGAGAACCCTACCCAAATGCAAGAGAGAGGATGAAATTAGCTAGCACGGTAGAGATGAAGCTGAACAACAAATTTGTTCAACTGGAGAAGGAAAACAATTCGGAGGCAAAGAAGAAAGGAAGGGAAACTACCCCCCAAAGACAAAATGACAAGACAGTGGAGACAGCCAGGATTGAGACTCCACAGGGGAGAATGAGGGGGAAAGAAGAGGCAGACTGATTTTCAGACAAGCAGAAGAGAAGAGATCCCACCACACCAGTATGACATGGGTGTCTATGACAGCAGATAGGTCCTTTGATTGTTTGGAACAAAGGAGGAACAATGCCGAGCCAAAAAGCAGAGAGAAGCTTTGTTCTTCCATAACTAGGAATGTTAGATGTGAACCAGTGGAAAAGAGAATAAGGAAAACCGATGGAAACAATGATTGTTTTCTGTTGAGGGTAAATGATACTGTGGAAACAGGTCAAGAACAATTCTGAACAATGCTTTAAGATACAGCTGCTCCAGTAGTTTTTCCACAGAACTCTTCCAGTCCCAATGGAAAATGATAAGGTAATAAAAAGTTATGTATTTCCTCAGACCTAGCTCTGTGAAGGAAATCTGGGCATGTTTGATCACTGAGAGACAAACAGCTAAAGCAGATTCTTCTCTGAGGGTGGTCTCCATTTGGCCACTTGCGATACTGGCCTTCCAGGACTAAAATTGGCAATTGTGAGTAAAGCCAGCTTTCAAGTGTAAGATAGGGAGAAATGGGTACAAGAGCCCTGTCTGATTTTCATGCTGGGTTTTAACAGACGGGTAAAGAAATATCTTTGTAGCAAATACAGTGAGGGACAATGGACCTCAAAAGAATAAAATCACATGGACAGCAAAGCATTCTGTGCTTGTCCCTATATAAGAAGAAATTTTTTTTCTAAAAAGTATTGAAATTGCCATTCATTTTTTAATTGCAGATTTACTGTGTGATGCCATCCATGGTGAGCACAGAAGGAGGTCAGCTGTGTGATAACATCTAAGCTTTGATTTCTGTATTGTATACAATATAAGTGTTCTGGTCTCTTTCCATTCTTTGAAAATCAAGGGGCCACCTAAGTTTTAAAACAGCTTCATAGTCATGCCAGACAGTACTGACAGAAGATGTAGTCAGTGAAAACACTTTACCAAGTTGTAAAAAGGAAGTGGAAAAGGATGGAGAGAAATCATTGAGTTCAGGATTTCCCAGTTACTTTAGAAACAGCTGTTTGCAACACTCTCCCGACCTGAGTCTTGTCGAGTCACCACATGAGGCTGCAGACACAGTTTGAGTTAAGCCATTACAATAATAATCTTCATTACCTTGGTTCGATTTACCTTAACCAAGGACATTGATAAAAGCACCTCTATAGACAGACAGTAGATAGAAGATCATAAATAGAAGCAAAATTTAGATGATGGTAGCTTTCAGGACTAGGATGATGCTGATGACCACGAGAGAGCAGCAACTGCTTTCTTTGATACTTCTGAAGCCAGCAGGGATGTTTGTCCATGGATTCATCCATGGATGTAGCACACTGAATGCATTTAAGTCACCTACATAAGTTTAAATCACCAGCAGCCAAACTAGCAGTCAGGGAAGAGTGGAGAGCTTAGAAGTTTTGAATGCGGAGGCAGGATCTTCTCTAAGTCAAATTTGATTTTAGAAATCATTTTAGGGATTTGCATCTGGGTGGTGTCAGTGGGGGGAGTCCTGGAGAAGATGAGATGCTATGGAGAAAGCTCTTGATGTAACTGGTTAAGTAATCTTCTCAATCTGAGTATAAGAAATAAGCTCATATCCTCTACGTACAGGGCAAGTGGCAAATAAAAGCAATGCAGTGGTAAGGAAGCAGAGAAACTGTGAAACGTCAACCTGAGAGAAATGGTGCAAAGGTAATGAAAGCAAATCATAATAGGTCTATTAGAAGTAAAAACAGAAGCAAAGAATTGAAGCCATGATGTAGTGAAGTTTGGGAGTTTACTGCATGTGTCAGTGGCAAAAAACCTCAAAGATTTGGCTATGAATGTGCCTGGAGGATCCCAACATGGTGGCAGAGGTGTGATGCAGCATTGGCTGGACTGCCCTTGAAATAGAACCTGCAGCACTGAGATGTACAGAGAAAATGAGTGAGGAATCAAGAAAAGCAAAAGGCAATGTTGGAAAGACTTAAAATAGTTAAGGGAAGAGGAGCCAGCATGGATCCAAACCCCCTAGAAATCATTGATACAGGGGAACTGAAGACCCATATGGGTGATCAAAAGCTTGCTTAGGCAACACGCAATGAAAACTTGCCCATGGAAAAGAAGTTGTAAGGTGGGTCACAATCAGTCAGCAAAGGATTAGATAACGCACTCAAGGGAAGAACGCAGGGATAAAGTGATGCTAGGTGTAGGGGATTGGATTTGAGGACCCACAAGGCCCTGTCCAGCTTAATCATCTACGATTCCATGGAGACAGCAATGAAAGACCTGCATTGTCTCCCTGAGAACTAATTTTGTTAGGTATGGGCTTAGGTCACGTATTACAAATAGGTCTCTTTTATGTAGGATTCTAGTTTGGAGTTTGCAGTGATTGATGGATTCATTAAAATGTCATCACTGAAATGGACAAGAATTTTCTGTTTAAAAATAAATAAATGACGACAGAAACAGCCAAAGAGCCTTCTGCTTTTCTTGTTGATTCTCCCTGCAGCTTAATATGGTTCAGTAGACTGCTTGGTGGGAGAGAGAGGAGACAGGATAAGAAAGGATTAGCAAGGGATATCGGTATTTCATTTAGATCTTTGGCTACCTGGTTGCTCTTAAATTCTACCTCCCAGTATCTTTCTCTTTGTTTTTCTGAATGTCACATAAGCATTGTTTCTGATGTTGAATAATATTTATGCTGTGATTTCCCATTTGGTCTGGAAAAGGCATTCAGCCAGATTCTCAGGTAGTTATTACTGAGCTTTATTGTACAGATGTAGGCAGAGTTGCACTTGAAGATCCAGCCCACTGGATTACTGCTTATACAGCTGTGCTGTCTTTTTAAAGCCAAATTAGTCGGTATAGAAAGATTTTCTACACAGAATTTGGCTGTCATCCTTGTGACAGTATGTTATATTTTCAAGTAGATCCCATGGGCCAAATTAATTGTAGTATTCTACTGATGTCAGTGATGTTACCCCAAGTGTGAATTTGGCCCCATTGTTCTAAGGCTAATAGAGATTTTTTTTAATGAAAGTGGATCATAAAATATTCTCAGATTTTCATCTGGTTTTGCTTATAGTAATTATCCTTTCCTGGAGCTGAGTAGTAAAGAAAATATTCATATTCTCCAGTGTCTGGTATAAATTGCAGTGCTTGTTTGCTGCAGCCCAAGACACAAGCTATGGACAGAAATTGATGTGTTTGCCCATGTGTGTACAGACAGAGTTAGCCACCTTCTCCACAGAAGAAGCAGCACGGCAAAGGCTTTTGAACTTCTCTAGTATCAGTGCTGTATCAATAAACCACATTGATTTTCAGTTGTTTTTTATACTTCAGAAGGAAACTCTTCTGGCAACGAATGCATCAAGATAACATTGAATTCCACTCTTGGTTATTGATGGAGACAAAATATGTGTTCTTTTTAACAGGTTTCCATTTTTTTTAAATATTAGCTGTAAGGCTTGCAGAATTAATGCCACAAGAGGGATCCAGTATATTTTTGCTGACAGCTTGCACCCAGTTAGGTCAGAGAAGATGTGGGATGTGATTACAGTAAAACTAGCTGAACCAGGCAGTTATTACAGGTGGTTCCTCCTCCTGATCTGAATAACACACCCGAGGGAAAGCGCAGTTGGGACTCCACCGCTGTCATTTTGGAAAGAGAGGCTGGCTGTCCTTGCCTGGCCACTGGTGGATCATGCTCGCTGTGTGTCGCAGCTAGTGCTCCCAAATTTGTGTTGTCTTTGCAGATATGTCAAGAACTAGAGGAATCTGATTGAACTATTGTGTCTCTGTTCAGCACAGTCTTTCCATTACAAATTTGAGAAATATGAATGAAAAACATCACAAAAACATCAATGAAAAAGCTTAAGTGGATATAGGACATGTCCTGAAACACCATATAAGGAATAGAAGGAACTTCACAGGGCATAAATATACTTATAGCAAACCTTAAGGCGCAAAGTCTACAGCTGGAGCTCTCCATCCCTCCTTAAACCACTGGGACTCCTGACATACTCTTGTTGAACAAATCTTTTGTTCAGTTTTGTATTGCCATGGAATAGTCACCAAACAGGAGTGCTCTTGATTTACAAAAAGGCATCAAGTAATTTAAGATTTTGACCTTGTGAATAAGTGCTTAAAGTAGTAGGTGTGAAAATGAAGGATATGGAGCCAGGACTGCCTCTCAAGCTTCGGAATCTCTCCCTGCAGATGCATTTGAGGCTTCATCTGGGGAAACCAACCTTAAGACTCCACAAGAACTGAAAGAAACCAAGGTGCAGAATGATTTCTTTCTATCTGAGCTCAGTGGCCACTACCCTAATGCACTCCAGCAGGGTATCTGGCCCTCTGGATGTTTAATGCAGAATAAAGACCAGTTCTACCTCTGTGGTGTTGAGAGTGGGAGTTATTCTTGAAAGAGAAATGCTGATATTGGATCAGCCCTAAAAGTAGTGGTGAAAGCTATTCTGTTATTATGCAATTTTCTTTTCTTTCTGTTGTGAGTAGGGGGTGGAAGAAAATGCAGAGATTGACCCTGTGCCCACATAAACAGTATGTCTGTGAAAACCATACTTCTTGATGAAAGGAAAATAATGTCCTAAGCAAACAGATATGATGTATCCTAACAAAAAAGACAAGAGGGATCTCTAACTCTAGTTGTATCTTCCCCTCGCGCCCAGGAATAAGGGAAAACAGCTGAATCTACTGTATGTTTTCTGGAACTCTATGGGGAGTCTCTTAAAGACAGATCATTAACCAAAGAGGTCTCATTAGCTGAATTTCTCCTAATTCAATATCGATGTTTAAGTATTCTTTCTCCTCCAGAGTTAAGGATCTGACTTCAGGTGGGTTTAGTGTTAAAGATAGGCAGAATTTTCTGTAGAGTAAATTCCTCTGCAGTGTATATAGGAGAAATGTCAACTGGACAAAGCTGTGTGTGCGTCAGGTCATACTTCATGCTCTTCCTCAGAGCTGTATCTACTGACTACTGCTCCTTGGTGTCCAGGAATTCCCTTTCTTTGCCATCTGTCAGGCCTTCAGAGAGTGCTCTGTGACTTCAGTGCAACTCTGCTGTCTCATTAAAATGGCCATGTGCGTGCACGGCCTTAAAATATGGTAGTGTTAAGGGGGAGACAATTCATTTACTGTGGTAGGGAAAAGCCTTTTAAATTAGGTTGAGAAAAAAATTTTTAAAACATGTCTGCTCTCAAAGACAGTCTCCTAGCAATGTCTTCATGCAGTGATGTTGTCCTGAAGGATGAATACTTGTCTCCATTTTTAACAGGTGTGGTGATGCCCTGTTACCCTTAAACGTGGTTGAAGCTGGAGCAAAGATTTCCTAATAAAACTCAAAACCAGGTAAAACTGCCTACTACAAGAGGTCTAATAAAATCCTGCAATTGAGGCCAGTTGTGCTGTTATTTGTAAACCAGGGCACAGTTTAGTGTGAATGCGGGAAATTTACTTTAACAGGTGGAAACTAGGCAGCGCTTGGTAATGCCATGTCACACTCCTGCTGGAGTCAGCACAGTAAAATTCAGTGATTTGACATTGGAGATTTTAGGTGGGTATAAATTGCAGAAACTGAATGTGGTTCTAAGGGAGCTGAATACATCAAAATCAAATCCACAGAAACAAATACTGCCCATTTCCACACTGATCTGGTTGAAACCACGAGTTACAAAGTTGTTTCCAAGCCTCAAGGCTGATACTTTTTTCTCTTGCTTATAGTGGTCTGTACTTTATATCAACATCTCTTGTGGACCCCCTTACTTCATAAGGCTCTAGGGGAATTCCAGATAGCTAGAAGTGAACAAACGTTTCATTATTTTAGAAGCATGAAGGAGGTGATCCCCTTCTCCCAGCCTCCCCAAGTAAATATAGGCCAGTTAACCTGATGTCAGTTCTGAGACAACTGCAAGAAAATCAGATGTGCAAAATAGTCAACATCTACTTTAAGAGAAGGTGACAGAAATGACACCAGTCAGTACAGTTTTGGTAATAAAAATGACTGTACAATGTAGTTTTAAAAAGTTACTACCCAGAATGTAGCAATATTAAATGAGTAAACTGATTGATAGATCAGAACTGAAGGGTATCAGAAGGGTATTTTTATCAAGGTTCTGCAATGATTTGTTCTTGCCCCCAGGCTATTCATTATTGTTATCAAGGATTTGGAAGAAAAAATAAATTAGCTTCTGGAAAAGTTGCAGATATGCCATAGTGATAAATAAACAAGTCGGGTCAAGTCTGCGAGGCAAACTGCAACACTTGGTAAAGTAGACTCCTCTGAACATGTGTTTAAAAACAGAAAAATGCAAGGTCATACATTTGAGAACAAAGACTACAGATGACAGTCTACATCCTGGAAGCAGTGACTGCGAAAGCCTTGGCCCAGATACAGGCTGTGAGCTTTGTCAATACATGTATGCAGACAGATTAAACGCAAGCTCAACCATTCTAAAATGTGTTTGTGTTAAATCTATGTAATCGGTCATTCTCGTTAGCCACACCATTCAGTTCTCAGCCACTGTGCAGACTTTGGTGAAAGCCTGCATGCTTGGGACAATTTTTCCCTGATTATGAACTTGAAACTTAGTTGATTCTTCTCCCTCTGAAGTGCCTTATCATCTGCTATGAATGTCTGCAATTATGAACATTTCCAGTTATCACACCAATTACCTGAAGAGGAGTCTAGTTTTAGGGCAGCTCTGCCAATTGTAAGTGAAGAAACAAGGCCCTGTGGAAATCAGAGAGTTCAAAATATCACTAAAGATCTGTTGGATAGATGGTGATGTTGGATTGGAACGATCACTTTGCATTCTTGGAGCTCATGAATGCATCAAGATTGAGCATTTCAGATTGTTCTTCATTTTACGTAAGAAAGAATTTGTCAGATATTCAGACAATAAGAAATGCCAGGATTAAGGTTACCTGTGCAAACCAAAGTAATTTTCCTTGTGGGTAAGGGTTAAAATAGCTTCTCATTGTATGATTGCTATTGATTTTTCCACAGGTCCCCTACCTTATTGATTCGCCATTTGCATTATTTTTAATACAGGCTCCTGAGCTCTCTCTGACTTCTGAAAATGTAACGCGAACTGTAAATCACTGCAGTGTTCTTGGAAACATCATCCCATTGAGTCATCGCTGAGCAGGTAAGCTGCCAAAAATGAGCATCTTGGTCTTGGGCTTCCAACCCTCCTCCATATAATGGAGGTATTTCAAAGTGTGAGTAGGATGGACTGGGGAAAGAGAGGACTAGCGATGATGGTGAGCAGAGCTTCTTGGCTACTCTACAATGATGGATAGCAGGAAGTTTGGTTTTCAGTCCATAAGCAGAGATCTCAGCAAAAGCAGTCTGGCTCTTACAGAGCCCTTTGCTGACAGTTCTTGTTAAATCTAGGAGAAGCTGCAACACCCTGCACTGGAAACAGTCAGGCCATTTCTATGGAGGTGCTAACGTGTGACCTATGGGCACAAACTTTGGTACAAATACTGGAAAAATGTATTGTTAAGCTCTAGAAAGAGGTAGCACACACATACACGCTTGCTGATGTTCGTCTGACTGGGAACACTCCAAGCTCATGTCATCTGGACATTCATCTGATTGATGGTAAAGTGTTCACACACACCCCTCAGAACAGGGCTGCAGCCTTTGCATATTCACTGGAAGTGGCTTTTTTTCCTCTCTGGAAAAGGCCTGTGGCTGGTGATTTACACCCTTTGCCAGACCACCCTAGTTAAAGTTTCGTGCCTTTCCAACACTGGTGAATAGCATCCCTTTTCTGCACTTTTTGGTGAAGCTGGATTCCCTCTATAATGCTTCACATTCCTGCTGTAGCCTTCCTTGTTTTCTGTGAGCAACAGCCTGTCCTTCCTGCTGATTAGCACCAGTTAGCTCAAACCCAAATAACAGCATGGCATTTTTACTGAAAGGATCTCAAAGATTAATCAAACCTCTCATAGCCCCTATGGATGGCAGTAAAGTAAAACCTGAGGTACAAGCTGGCAAAGAAGCTTTTTTTCTTTGTTCTGATTAGGAAATTTTGGACAAACTGTAATGTTAGCTGTTCTCTCAGAAGGTGGCATGCCATAGAGCCTAGCTGCTCTTGCCTCTTACTCTTCAAACTGCAACTTTTTAGAAGATCTGAGGCCTCCTCTTCTTACCAGTGTCCTAGCATAAGAACCAATTGGGTATTTTTAATAAAAATGTCTCAAGGTGCTGGTTTTCTCAAGCAAATGAATTTGGCTTTCTAACAAAGTATGGCTGTGAAAGCCCTCCCTGTACAGACTTTTTATCTTTTACTGTCTCCCAATCTGCTTTGCCCTGCTACAACTCTTGTGTTGCAAAGACAGGAAGGCTCCTGGGCTTCCTGTCTTTACTTGATGAACATTGCTTAGCATCCAGCCAGAAGACTTGATCAGGATGAAAACAATACTGAATTTTGCAGGTCTCATTTATTTAAGAGAGTAAAACCTCTTTCTTTTCAAAGTGCTTCTCTTTAGCTTTCATTTCCTGTGCACAGAGTAGCTTTGTCTCGAGTACAATAATTAAGTTGTTGACCCTCCTTAGAGGTCAAACATAGCTTCCCTTTAGAGAAAGATAAAAACGAGCAATAATAGATACTTTGACTGGTCTAAGATACTTGGTCTGCATATCTGTGATGTTGTAATTTCTGCTGGATGCTTTTACCAAGATAATTCAGGATGAGATGCTGTTGGTCCATTTATTTTGGTGGCTACACAGGATTTACTGAAGTTGTCTTTCCCCCATTCTTTATGAGAAAAAAAAAAATATTCCTTTGTAACTACACCGAAGAGTGTGAGGTAGGGTGTGTACGCTCTAGTGAGGATGATTCATGTGATTTTTAACATGGCATTTTACTCTTTCTAATGATTGTTTTCTCTAATCTTCTGAGACTTTTTATTTCCAAGATCAAATATAATAATGGAGAAGATGTGTTCATGCATTATACAAGCCAAATTGCCATTCTTCTTACATTGCTCTTCTTTTTGTGTGTAAACAAATTTAAATTCTCCTTTTAAAATCACCTGTTTCTAACACTTACATTTGTTTAAGTCTTGTTTACCTGTGTTTAAGTATGACTCCTAATTCCCAGCTATTAGGAAATGTTACATTCCACGTACTATTTGAGATCACATCAGCAATTCAGTTCCCCAGTTCCCAGTAGCTGTGCCTGTGTGATTAGGCAAGGCACTTGGATTATCTGATTAGTCTCTGTAAGTATTAGCAGTGAGTTTTACTTCCTTTATGTAGAAGTTTGAGGTCTTGCCCATTGCATGGAGGCTGGGGGGACCATGCTATCCTTTACAAACTGGGCAAGAACTAGAAATCCCTGCAGGTGGAAGAAATCCGTTCATTCAAGTGATTTGAGGCTTTATTGCTGATCTGTACAAATGGCAATAGCTGTTGGGATTGTACAGTATGCAGAAGGAAGGAAAAACAAATATTGGCACTTCATTTTCCATACTGGAATAAGGTGGACCAGCCTTAATACTACTGAATTATTAAACCTTCTGTTCTAAACCTTCTTATTCCCTATACCCTTCTTATTCCTTCCAGAAACCCCCTTCAGGCCTTTGGAGTTCCTTTTTCTGGTGCAGACAGTAAAATTAAGTCTGAAAGTGCAAGTACATATATGGCCATATAAAAAGCTCAAATGTAAACGTACCCTTGAAAGCAAAAGAACTAAATCGGATCACAGCTGAGACCAAGCATTCACTCCGTCTCTTGCTGTTGTGGTACTTCATAGCTATTAATACATGAGCAATCCCCTCCTCATTCTCCAAAACCCTCACATTCATCCTACTGTCCCATCATAGTGAATTAGAGTTAAATATGCCTTAATGAAAGGGGGGCTAAGTGGAAGAAGGCCTAAGCAAAGCATCTTTTTTGTTCAGAAGCAAAAGAGCAATGCTGGTGTCTAATTTTGGACCCCTGGGAAATGCCATGATACTGAAGTGGTCAGCACCATGTAAAAACTTAGCGAGAGACTGGTATTCTCCACTGCCAGCAGTCTTTCAGACTTGTGTGGGCACCCCTCAAAACCCCTAAGTAGAAGCTATGGTTGCAGTCCTTTCAGCCATTTTAGAACTTTGTAGGTAAATGTGGTCCGGCAGCAGCAAAAGGCAGTTCTGGTTTTAATAAAGATTAAAAAATATTTTTGAATGACCCTCCTTGTTCCTTACTATTATACGGCATTAAAATATAAGAGCGCAGCCAAGGAGAATAGAAAACAAAGAGAAAAGCCTTTAAAAAAAATTCCACAATTTTATATCCTTTCCCTACTAACCCACCACAGAATTCAAGGGTGGGGGATTCGAGGGCTGAAAGAATCTTCATATGGTGCCAAAAATTCCCCACAGATCTCTCTGGTCCCTCTGCGTTTGGCTATTTAAAGCAAACACATTGTGTTTTAGATGCTAGTTTAGATCCATTTTCCATATGAGGAGGTGGGATGTAATTAATTAGCTGTTCTTTTGATTTCTAAGTATCACGTGTGCATTTCATAAGGGCATGTACTTTTGACAGAGGCTAGAAATAGGAAATAAAATACAAGCTGCACCACTTAAGTCTTCTGGGTACAAATGATGGATCAGCAGGGGATTATCATGTGTATTTTATTGCTACCAAGGCTGATTGAGTCACATGAGTGTTAATGCAAACCTAGAAAAAAAATCTGGATGAAATCACAGTAACAGATCTTAAAGTGTTTATTTTAGTCATAATTGCACTGTTTTTACATAACGGCTTTGATCTGTAGGTTGAAAAGAGGCAAAGCCAGTAGTCCACAGTAGAAGTAACCGAAGATAAACTTCTCTGTAGAGTTTAAAAAAATCAAGTCCATAGTCAGAGATACACACATGGACATATACAGTGGGGAGGTGAAACCCAGACTCCAGCATGCCAAAAAATACAATTCATTGCCATTTCAGCTAATGAAGTCCCTTTTCTGGATTTCAAAGTGACTGCATTTATTTTAACCTTTATGTGGATCATTTACTAGAGGAAATCCAATGCAACAAAGCAGTCGTGTGAAATGAGGGAAAAACCTTTACATCTCCCATCCAGCATAATAAAAATAAATAATAATGCTCCCAAACTACAAGGGCCAGCTAAGTCCTCCAGGCTCTTTATCAGCATTGGAGGTTCATCTGTCCTTGCTTCATGGCCCTGTTGGCCATGGATGGTCCTGGAGATCCCTCAGAGTGTCACGTTCAGACTGGGAGCCAAATTCGCCATTGCAACAGCAACTTGGGGCCTTTGTTGACTTAAAAAAATGACCAAAATGCTTCTGTCTTGCAGAAGCAGCAAAGTCCTGTGTTTCTGCTCTCCTACCAGGACTGAATTTGCTCGTCAACCTGCAGACCTAGGGAGCTGTAGCACCCAAGCGACTGGCCTGTGACCTCTTGGGTCAGGGAGTGAACCAGAATAAACAAGCCCCATAGCCCCATTTATCTCCTTTTTTTTTTCTTTTTCTTTTTCCCTAAAGCTAAGGAGCATCTCCTAACAAAATGCTTGCAGACTGAGACATAATGATACTGTTTAATTGCACAAGCCCTTTGTCATCTTTATCTCTACCCAGAGCAGAGTGGAGGTCTGTAGAGGAAGTATTGTCTTTTTGTAAGATCTGCTGATGTAGCTGAAAAAACAGACTAAATGTCTGCTGCACAAGCCCTTTCTAAGGTCCCTCTTCCACCAGAAGACCAAACATGTTCAGTGTATTTAGTGGATCCCTCCCCTTATATGTGGTGAAAATGTATGAGCATTATTGCATGATTGTTCTTTTCTTTACTTTTTTTCTTGTGCACAGCTGTCCAGAATGATTCGTGGAGGGTTTTGCGCAGGCTGGCTCTCCCAAAGCCCAGAGGCAGGTTCCTTTGTGGGGTGTTTCAGAGACAGATCCTACCACAGCTGCACCAAAATGCTCTTGTGAACAATTCCCCTCTCACTTGGCGCCAGGGGGGATGCAGGGATGCTATAGGCTAATAGAGGCTCATTTAAATCCATCAGTCTGCTGTCCCATGCACTGTTGGTATATGCATGCATGTTACTGCAAAAGTGAATCACACTTTAATGACAAATGTTTCAAAAACAAAGCTATAAAATTTGTAACTCAATTATTAACTTTAAATGAATCATTTAGGTTGTTTCCTTCCACACACCCCACCCTCGTTAACTTATTCTTGTGGGGAATGTATTTATGGAGCCATGTGCTTCTCACATGGTTGAGGCTAAAAATAACTTTAGAAACTCATTCCAGCTAAAACTTAATTTAAAATCCAGTTTGCCAGCCTAACAAAGACTGTAACTGGTTTCTTAGCCTGGTTTCTTTATTTGTAGTGATAGCCTTGACCAGTCTTTTGAGTGCTGATTATTTCTGGATTCCCTGTACTCTACTTCTATTTAATAATACATATATATACACACACACACATTTCTGAGCCTAAGGAAACCCCCAAATTACATACAAAATTTGTTTCCTCTGTATGGCCTGGACTTCCACTCGGGCAAGAGGCAAACTTACTTTCTCTCATAAATGTATATATACACTGTGGAGACAGGCAGAATCATCCCAGGTTTCTCATGTGGTTTGGGGTGGGTTTTTGTTTTTGAGAGAGGCTTATCAGACATTGCAAGTATATAGTCTGAGTACTGAACTATTTTTCCCAGGTTCTTTTTGTCAGTGATTGGCAGATTAGATGCTTCAAAATGTCTGAATCCTCATGGGTCAAATGCTTCTTCCGTTTAATTCAGTATGAGTTTTGTCACTCATTTTAAAGCCAAGACTGTAGCCCATAATAGACAATTATGCAATCCCTGGATGAAAGGGATGTTTTCTCCTTGCCCTAGATAATTAAGTCCAATGGACAATCTTTCCATTCCCATCACTAGTTGGTTTTTTTAATTGGTTTTGAGATGACTGTGTCCTGAGCTCCAAGGGTTGAAATCCTTTAGAAAAGAGATTTTCAGCCTGTAGCCTATGAATCTGTGAGGCAGCAACAGGCAGCTAAGAAAAGCAAATGTATTGTCAGTTAGCCCAGGAACTGCACAGAGATCCATATGTCTACTGAAAAAAAATGCAGCAGTCCACATTAAAAACTAGATGGAAGACCACTGATTTTGCTATTGTTATGCTATCTGTGGAAGGAATTTTGGTCTCATAAAAATGCTTAGATTTGTGAAGAAGTTCTTTGTTCTTCTGATTTCAATGCTTTTCTGTCTGAATCCCACTACTCATTTCTACAGTGCTAGACATTATTTATTAAAAGCCATATTCCTTTTTGCTTTCAGAAGTCACGCCATTTAATGATGTTGCATTCTCTCTGTCCAATAGTACGGAAGAGGTCATTTCCCTTTGTGTAAGCTAGTTGCTATTTTAACTAGACATCATTCTGTCCACTGGTCTGTCTGCTCCCTTCCTTCCTTATGGGTCCTTCTAGGTCACTTCTCACAGGGGAAAGTTCCCTTGACCCTGGTTGTCACGTGGAATTTTGGTGACACGTGACAACGTGACCCTGGTTGTCATGTGGAAACTGGTTTCTAGTTTTGATATAGAGTTATCACTTAAACACTGACTGAAATGACAGTGAGAGAATATTTTCAGCATTATTTTCTCCCCGTCCTTCACAGCTTTTTCTTCTGAGCACTTCTTCCCAAGCAACTGTCGATCATCCACTTTGGTACCCAGGTTATTAGGGTTCCCTTGGCATCAAGCAATGCATGGGAGTATTTTTCCAACATAATTTCTGCTACATTTTTCTACACTGAACTTCTTCATTGTTCCATAGTCCATTTGGACTTTGTTTGGAGTTTGTTTCTATTTTCCTTTAGCTTTGTTTAGATTTATCAGTTTTGTGTTATCTGTCAAGTTTAGCACATCATTTCTCAGTTTCTTCCCCAAATTGTTAATAGGTATGGCTATCCAGAGCCTTGCTCCAAACTGAAGACTAATTTATATTATATATTACATTACATTATATTAATATCTACGCACACATATATGTGTGTGTAATTTTTTTTAATTTATTTTTACTATTTAAATAATTTTCAGTCAGTGGTAGAATTTTGCCCTTTCAACCATGATTGTTCAGTTCATTTAATAATCTCTAGCAGGAGTCTTTCTGTGAGGCCAAGTAAGCTTTGTCTGTTATTTTGCTGAAGCAGTCAAAGAATGCGAGCAGACTGGAGAGGTATCTTTTCATGTTATGCTTGCAAGTCCTCTATTTCTTTAATGATCTTATCAACTATTTTACTTGGTACTGATGTCTACAATAAGTAGATGCCATAATAGATAAAACCACTGTGCTACATGAACCAGAACTGTTTGTAGTCTAGCTGCTTCCAAGAGAATTGCCATGTGTTTTCTAGAGACAGAATTAAAGCTGCCACACTTAACTTATTTGAAAAGATAGAGTCATAGCTGCCACGCTTAACTCATTTGAAAAGATTTTGCAGCCTTGATGATCACAAGAGGGAGACAAAACAGAGTAATTTAAGCATTTACACATTCGTTTTCCCCCAAGATGCTAAATCTTGTCCAGTTTAAATTAGTTTATCAGGCAATAATATAAGTTTGGGATTCCTGGAGGGGTTCAGGCTCAGCACCCTTAACCACTGCTAACTTTCCTGTCATCTAATGCACCAACAACCAGCAGCTTTTAGTTCCACACACATCCAATTGATCTATTTAAAATCTAATACCTCAAATTGTATTATTAGCTAGGAACAACCATGCCTTCCAGCCCTTTTATATCTATACCTGTTTTAGACATAGATTTGTCTATCTGTTTCACTTAGGGGTATGATTTTTTTTAATTGAATCTGTTAAACTAGTGAAAGGCCCAATGAAGGTAAGATTAACAGCAAAAGGTGCTTTATACTGGTATAGCTTATTCCTGCAGATTGGAATGCACTTTATGTTTGCATCATCTCTACCTCCAGAGAGTGCGCAGTTGTACCACAGTATTTAAGTATCCTAGTTTCATATTAGAAGAGTTAAGCTGATACACAAACCCTGTGTCCTTTAGCCTTGAGGAACCATCACGACTTAAAAGGGCAGAAATCAGATTTAAAGCATTTCAGTAAATGCAGGCTAAAAACTAGCATTTAAATTATTTGTTAACTAGCACAAAATTATTTGTTAATGAAATTTTAACATTGGCAGAGGTCCTCGTTACAAAAGGCAGGATATTCACAGTTAGTACTCCTCCGTGCACCATCACCTTTCATGCTCCTGCACGATGGAACCGGTGCTCTGTAACACACAGCACATTGTGAGCTTTGGCTGCTCCTCGGTTGTCTATGCAGCCTGGTTTCTGCAGCCTCATCTGGCAGTAGTGGCCTCCATGGTATGGCCTCTCTGCAGCCACAAACCCCAGCGTGGGCAAGACTCTCCAGTGGAGGTTTTTGGCCTCTTCAAGGCAGGCTCACCAGCACTGGTGGCTGCAAGTGCCCAAAGCTAAGGAGCTGGGAGTTCACGTCTGCAGCTACTGGGGTACTGGGGTTTGTCTTCTGCTTTGGAGCCTCTTTGGCTTCATTATTTCCTCTATACATGTCAGCATTAGAAATGCAAATTTAAAAAAAAATCCCACTAATTTAATATGCTCTGTAGCTTGAAGTTTGAAGGCTTTAAGAAGAAAAGAAAGAAAAGACTGTGAGGTTAATCATAAGAGCAGAAGAGTGGATATCAGTCCAGTCTCTAACTGTCACAGCCCAGCCCCAGGGATTAAATACACAAGCTTTTGTGTGGACCAAACTCAGTGCAGCTCCGGGGAATTAGAGGCAGGTATCTGAGGACAAAATCTGGCTTGCTGTTTGGCAGGAACAGGGATTTGGAAACCCCATCCTCCACCACATCCATGAAAAATCAAAGGACGGCAAGCAGTAGACAAAGTTCTGTTCTCTTGGAAACAAAGAGCTGCCAAAATGTTCGTGTCAGGCTTTTTTTTTTTTTTTTTTTTTCTTGTCCTTTGGGCAGGCAAAGCTGGGTTGCAGCCGAGCTGCTCACGGCCTCACCCGCACCCAGGGAGCACGGCTGCTGGGCCCGAAAACAGAAAACGCAAAGAGTTTGTTAGGCGTGCACATGTTTCGGGGAGCCCTGTAACAGTTTGTGTGCAGGGGGGGTTGTTTAAGTATATCGATGATTTGGAGTGTTGGCTTCAGCATCTCATTATGTCCTTTAATGAAACTACTGGCAATGAGGTAGGAATTTTTTTTCGTTTGGTTTGAATTTCTGAAAAGCATAATTTCAGCAATTTTTCTCTGTTCTTACACACACACACAGAAATTGCTTTAGACAGGAAGAATTTTCTAAATTGAGTTAGACTTGAATCAAATAAATGAAAACCTATTTTTAAAAAGTACTGTGGTACTTTGCATTCTTAAAAAAATTCTTGTATTCCCAATTGTTTTTCAGTAAACTTTCATCGGTCTGTTTAAAGTTCTGCAAGTGTGAATATCCATATTTCAAACATCTGGCTTGCAAATCAAGCATTTCAGAAGAACTATATCCTCACTTACTACAGAATTGTCAGTAAAACTTCAGCAACAACCAACTTCTTTCCTCACCAACGGCCAGTTCTTCATTATTCACACAAATAGACTGTTTCTCCATTGACTGGAATGGGAGCAGAATCCATCCTGAATTAGTGGCCCCCTGGTTTAATCCATGACAAGAGACAAACAAATAGACTCTTTGAAATGAGTTTCATCTTTTGTGTCCCATTTGTTGTCTGAAGCAGGTGTCAATTGGATCTTTTCCTGTCTCTGTGTGGTTGAAAAGCAACATGTTGTAGTTAAATCCACTTGTAAATTGTAGTATTTTACAGACAAACTCCCTCAGGGTTCTACTAAAACGATACTTGAGTTTAAGTGCCAGAAGTCAAAAAAGGGTTAATTCGCCTTTTCCCCCCTCTTTCTCTCCATTTCTCGTTCTATTTCAAGTTATTTCTTGTTTAAAAAAGATCTCTCTAGTGTCTCCATATACAGTAAAAAGACTCTTCATACACAGGGGTCTGATCATGCCTGCAATGAAGTTCATTTATTTGTAAATCATTGAAAAGAATTTCCTTTTATAGTGGGCCCAGCCACAAATTTTCTGTTTTCTTGAGCCAATAATCTTATCAACCACCTGCTCTGTGGATCCAGTGCTAGAAACAACCTCAAAGTTTTTAACCTTGTGAAGGGGCAGCTCTGAAACTAAAACTGCAAGAGACTGGCCAGAATCCCCTGCCACTGGATCAGACTGGTGGACTATCCAGAAAAAAAAACCACCAGCAGCAGCTTCAGTAACAATAACAAACCCACACAACCCACATTTTAAGAAAATGACATTATGTATAAGAAAATGCACCGGAAATGTAGAAACTGTTATGTGATATAACTGCATAGAATGAACAATGGTTATATCCAGCTCAGTGGAAAGATGAAGTCTGAGGGTGATCAGATGGGGCTGTGTTGTTATTCAGTGGCACTTACCCCTTTTTTGTACCAGTCTTTCTAAACCCTCCTGTAAGGATTTGTGTAGGGTTGCACCACCTCCTGAAGACTGTTCTTACTGCACTGGGATGTTACTGATAAGCAGAGCAGAAAAATCTCAGTTGTTGATTAGCAGCAAAGAATTGTCTCAGGCAGCAAGGTGGAGCTCCAGGTACCGCTTTTTCCATGCCATTTTGTTTCATGCTTGCTGTTGTCTTCAGGGTACTGAAGGAGCAAAAATCTCCTACAGACAGGTCAGCTGTCTTGAATAAACACGTGCTTTGATCTTCAGTGATTTCCTCGGTCAGTCCTGTGTTACCAGAGTGTTACACATTCAAAGTGTTCTACCTCCCTCCCTCTCTCGCAAGTGCTGAGCTCTGCTGTAAACCCAACGTAGCCATGTAAAGGGCAGCCTCCAGCCAGCCCAGCCCCTTGTCTCCAGCTGACCAGAGCAATTTCTCCAAAACTTCTGCCTCTGGCAGGACCAGGAGAGACGTTTGTGTCTTTTTCCCAGGCACTGGTGGGTGCTCCCTCCCGCATCTTCGCTGCAGAAGCTCTCCGAGCACATTTGTCCAGCTTAGCTCTGTGCTCTGACCATCTTATCCAGATCCACTGAGACTTTTACCATCCCACTGTGGACAGCAGGTGAAGCTGTTGCTATCCAAACTACGCTGGAGAGCACCAGCGATGTGCACATTTGTTTGCCAGACAGCATGCTTGAAGTTGGGTAGCAGAGAATGTTTTTCTTAGAATTAAATACTTTAGATGAGAGGCCCCAGATTCTCTGTTTTCTTTCTCCATTACTTTATTTGACATAATATGATCCTCCTTTATAAAGGCACATTTCAAATTATTCCTGTCCACTGCTGGCTGGGACATTCCCCAGGGACTGTTTGCTGTTATGCTTATCATTGTAGGTGCTCTGGTATCGCAAACAGGGGCACCACTATGTTAAAAGCTACCCTAAGGGAGGATACATAAACCAGCCTGCACTTCAACACGGGTGAAAGGAACATCTAATCCAACTGCCCACCCTTAGTCCAGCACAAATGAATTTGAGACCTCAGCAACTTAATGAAATAACATTAAGAGAAGGGACACATGCTAGTTTAAATGATTTCTTCACCTGCAGTAATACGTATGAGCCTATTCCCGCTGTTTCCTTGCAGCATGCCGCACGTGGCTGTGTAACAGGTATGCCTTCACTAAGCACGTTGTCACAATCCCTACAGAAGAGATTTACTTCCCGTTTTTTCCTGCATCTCAGCAAACATGTATGTTTTAAAAGACTGATCCAGATCATTCAGACATCTCTGCAGGGAACACAACACTTGTCATCAGGCTTAGATTTGAGGTACCAATGGGCCTCGGAGAACGAGGTGACTGGCAGGGAAAAAAACTGCCCTCACTCTCCATGTTTCTACCGCCTTTGTCTCTGTAATGACAGGACTGTGGCCTTTTTCCACTTGCTTCGGTACATGGTGTGGAGTATTTATCTGGAAACACTTGCTGGAGATTCTGCTGTGGAAAAGAGGATATTTATCACTAATACTATTTAGCTCCTAAAGCACTGGCTCAAAACTGAGCTGAGAAACCTCAGTGTAAATTCAACATGCTAGGAGTACAGGCATTGGAATATGCAGTTTTCAAAACTGAGTGTTTCATTTATGTGGCATAATTTTGACTTGACAAAGCACTGCACAATGATATTAGAAAGTCCAGAGCATTGGCTGTCAAGTAGGGAAACTGTTTTAGTAAGAACTAAATAAAATAAACCCCCTGAAGCCTCTCACCAGGAGGCATAACTATACCAGGGAGATCCTTACCTGCGCCAGTGCAGCAGTGCGCTAGCAGGAGTCCGAGTCACTGTGTACAGGCTGTGCTCCAGCTGTGTCAAATCACCTAAGTGAAGCCAGGTGACACCATCTGAAGCCACCAAGAAATGAGCTCTATTTTCTTTACGTACTCTGTGGGAATGAAAGCCTCTCTGCAATGTAGACAGTTAAATCCTTTTTTTGGGGGGGAGACAGCTCTTCATTTCACCCACTGTCACAGCGTTTGCTGTGAAATCCTCCTTTCCCTTCCCGGCTGCAGAGCTGTCCTTCAGCCACTCAGCCGGCTTTCTGGGTTTTTATATTTCTTTTTTTTTAATTAAGTTGCTGATCTCCAGAGTCACAAAAGCAGTCTTGAAAAAAAGCCAAATGCAAGCCAGTAATGTGATATTTTCCCTGGGGAAGTGAAGGGTTGAAAAACATAGGTGTGGAAGATGCGAATTGCTCTGTTTATGTCTTTATTTTTTTTTTTTTAGCTATCAGAAAGGCTGCTCATCTGCTACGCTGCTGAACATAGGACAAGACTTGTCAGAAGTGATCAGCCAACTCAAGCCTCAGTCACAGAATCCCTTATGGTGATTTACAACTTTTTCCACCCATCAGCTGGGTCAGGGCCACCTCCTCACTCCACTCTTAGCTCCCACTGGATGTGTTTGTATAAAGCTCCTTCTCTGCAGAGCCCACTGCCATGCACCCACAGATGGCCTGCGTAGGTACGCATGGATGAGCTGCTACATTATTCATTATTATATGTAATAATTTAAATATAACGATAAACTTGGCTGAACCACTTTAATGGATGAGCCAATTTAATGGCTCATTTCTGCCAAAATGTGGGGCTGCCTCCCTGCTTGGGCAAGGGGGCCAGCTCTGCCACACAACTGGAACCACAGCCAGAAAAACCACCCGAAAAGCACTCGCCTCACCTGATGTGCTGCGACTCACTGAGCCAAGGTAACTCAATCTGGTGTCTGAGCCTTTAGTCCATGAGTAGCACTTGTCTTGGCTAAACCAACCTGGGCACTTCTGCAGTGATAAAACTGCATTCAGAGGAAAGGCGTTTGCTGGTTTCACTGTGTTTCTCTAAAGAGGCAAAAATTGCCTTGTGGCAAGCTCTTATGAAAGTCAACAGAATTTAGGCTCTTTGGGCAACTTTTGAAAAATGTTGCCCGGCATGCTGATTCCCACAGTCCCAGATTGCTGCATCTTGGCAAATGCTACAGTGCAGTTGCACATCATCAGTACAAAAATGTGCAGCATATTGAAAAGTGAAAATGCAGCAGAGTAAAATAAACAGAATTTGGTATTAAAAAAAAAGACAAACAACAAACCAGGCGAGAAACTGGGCTGGACTGCTTTCTCCATTTCCATATTCCATAATTCAGACTACTCATTATACCTTTCCGCTTTGGCTTCAAGTTTTAATAAAGTGGCCACTGAATTTCCAGTCTGTCACAGAAGGCACTGCAGAATTCAGAAACCTTGACCCAGCCATTAGGTCCGGCTGGTGGCAAAATATGTAGATGGGAAGGAAAGCACTGATCTAGGAAAATGGAGAACTCTAAGCTAATCAGATCTTTTAAAAAGTCAGTGGTTACTATTGAAGTTGTAATTTATTGGGATAAAGGACCCATGCATCACAGAAAGACGTTTCCTACAGGGGAAAGTAGTTCTTTTTTCTTTCCTTTTTTTTTTTTTTTTTTTTAAGGGAAGACCCTTGTATGTGCATTTGCAGCTTATAGCTAAGAGAGAGGTTGGAGCTAGAAGCTAATCAGCCATTCTGTCTCCTATCTGCTGATCTGCTGGCGTTGGGGGAAGGGGAATGTGGGCAAACAGGCATTAAATTCCACTGTCAGGCGACGGGAAGGTATTCCTTGATAAGCAGCATCCAAGATGATGAGCTGTAAAGCAAAGCCCCTGTGAGGACGCAGGGGAAGAGGCAGAGAGAGCTTTAGCCATCTGTCTCAACCCAGGCTTGCTCAATGCTCGCCAGAGCAGAGGTCACCACCAACAATAATAACCCTCAAGAAGCCAGACGTATGCTTTCCATTCACCAATAATCTACAAAGCGTCTTAGGGTGAAATCCTGGCTCCTCTGAAGTCAATGGGAGCTTTGCCAACTACTTCAGTGGAGCCAGGTTTTCATCCCAGATAATTTTAAAGCAACCCCCAGGCTTAAAGATAAAACAGCGGCATACTGGGAGTGGGTGCAGGCAGGAGCGAGCTGAGGAGGGCAGATGGGGCTCAACCAGCTATGCTCCTCTGAAAAGCTACCTGTCTTACAGACAGGATGCCTCCACAGTCCTGAAGCAATACCAAGATTGACAATAAAGGGACAAGCAGGTAAGCACCAGTATTTTTTAACCACTGGGACAACTCAGGTGTGGGACCCAAGTGAACCATGACGCTCTGACGTAAAACCCAGTGATGCTCCCACCTCTACACCCTCCTCACTTCTGACATAAAGCATATAAAGTGACTTACGTTGTTTATATTATAGCATACTGTACTTTTTTCTTGCCCCCTCATCCAGCAATTCTCACACTGGCCTTGAAGGATGTCACCTAGTGGCAGTCATCTGAAATGAGGGTTTTCACACTTGACCAGGTATAATCAATGTACTATTCATTTCAGTCATTAGGATCACCCCTATTCTGTAAGGTGCTGTTGTCTCAGGCAATATTTTGTTTCTTGGGACTCATAACAGCAAGTGTAGGTGTAGTGGGGTTGGCCCTAGGCAGTGTGGTGGGCAGCATGTGGGGTGGGCAGCCATGGTGGCCACCAGCAGGACGTGCCAGGGAGGACATTGCAAATTCAACCCCAGACACAGTTTCTTGGCCTTGAGCACTGAAGGTGGCACAGTGGCTCTGAATAACTGTTGTTAATTTTTGTTGACAGGCTGGTGTGAGGAAAACCATGGGGCCTTTCATCTCACAGCACCCTGACTGGAGCCAACAAACCCCTGAAACACCTCCCCAGGAGAGAGTCCTCACCATGTGGTGGAGGCTGCAGCATGGACAGCTGCAGCTCCCTTTCAAAGCTGTGCAATGAGGAACATAGGATCTGTGGGGCTCAAGAGAGGCAGGACATCAGATGATGAGCTACCATGACTTAATGACTCTTCACACATCTACCTGACCGTATAGAGTGCTTGTCATGTCACAAACGCTGCCTAAAATGTGTAAATTTAACCCTGTTTCAAAGAGCTTGGGCTCAATGCATTTCTCCAGTGGTGGTGAGGGGCTGGGAGTGCAGAGGAGTTGAGTCTGCATTTATCGCCGGAGGGAAGAGAGATGGAAGGTAAAGGCAGGGGGTGGAGGGGTGAGGTGCAAGCTGTGAAGGGGAGGAAATATCAAAGGAACAGACCTCCCTTGCCCCAGCACCACTGTCAGACCCAGTTGGCGATTTACCTCCCTGCTGGGTGCCCATAACCGCACCGTTGGAGCAGCATCCCCCTCAGGCTACCAATGGATCTCCTCCTGCAGGCGAACCTTGACTTCATTTTCCAGGGACTAGATGGGAGCTGCTGGAGCAAGTGTTCATCCAGCTGGGAAAAGAGAGCTTCTCCCCTTGCTTTTAAGTCCATCTCCCCTACAGGTTGCAATTCAGCCATCTGGATTCGCTGACAAAGTCATCTGCTGATTTAACAGTGTGAATTTAAATTGGCACTACAGCACACGCGTGTGCACGCTCTCCTCTCTGGTCGCCCCCAGTGCAGCCACGCAGGCAGCGCCACCGAACCCAAGTGCCGCTTTGACATCAACTGGGAAGAGGCTTCATTTGCTCGCTGCCACCCGCTCGCAGCGTTGCTCTGTCCCTCACTGTCTTTGCACGACAGCTCAACGCATAAAACTTAATGTCCCACGAGGAAGCGCGCACCAGTACGGGCCCATCTCATCTGGATTAAAGATGTCTTTTGGTTCAGTCTCTTTCATAAGGCGAGGGAGAACTTACATTACCCAGAGCTCGGCGGCAGATCCGTGTGTGTGTTTTTCACCAGGCTGTCACTTGGACTGTTTCGCATTACGAGCCCTCAGTCTCGCTCTGGCTGTCGATTTGTACTATTAAGCTCTGAAATACAGAACTCACGTGCCAAGTTTCCACTTCTCTTCAACAGCCGGGATCCACTGACAGCCACTAGGTAGGGTCAGGCTTTGGCAAACCTGGGAAGACGGTTCTCCTGCCTCTTCGCTGCCCCTCTCCCCAAACTTGCCTCCTTAACCGCCTCGGTTGGTGCTCGCTGCCCGCTGGAATGCTCGCCCGGAAGCACAGCCGCCAGCCACCAGGCTCACTGCAATGGCAGCAGGGGAGAGCCCAGGCCAAGCAATGACAGCTGAAGCACATCAGTGTTTTTATCTTCTCAATATTTTGATTAGTCCAAGGAATGTTTGGGTTAAGAAAAAAAAACAGCACATTTTTTTAAAACCATGTGATGGTCCCACAAGCTGTTAGGGCTTTATGTAATATTCAATAGCTCTGTACGATCTCCCATGCAACCAAGAGCATCGGTATAACATCAGGTATTTATCAACAAGTGATTTCATGAGACAGAGAGGTTGTACCTTGCTGTAACGCGCTTGGGGCAGCCCCATGGAAGTCCCTGCCCTGCACAATCATCTGCACCAATCGTTCCTACTGCAGTGCTAATGTGAAACATGTTTGCAGGTTAAAAATCCTTAAATCTGAAGGTTTTGGGTTTGTGGCGTCTTTAATGATACTCCAGTTCAATTATTTTAACCATATTGCTGCCTGATGGTTAATCATTTACAGCAATTATCACTGGAAGGGAAACCTATCTGACTGGAAGAGTACGAGACATCATTCCGACTCATTTGTGACCACAGACTCCAAGACCTGTAAGAAACCTTCCACGAGCTCCGACTCTCCTCGTGCCCCAAATCTGCCAGCTTCCTGCGTCCCACTTCCAGTGCTTTCTGGCACCGCACACTGGAAGCACATCTCACCTTTACGTTGCAGGAACCCTGCTGAGGACATTGGTCTCGCACTCAAAATGTTTCGGATGAGGAACACTTACTCCCTAATTTGCCCATTTAGACGTTCTGATGCCAGTTCAGCCTCCCAGCTGTCACACTCACACAGGGCCTGATTGCTCGTATCCTCATTTTTTACACAAAACATTCCCAGTTGTGGAAGAACGACGACAAAGATTCCAAAACTCCCAGTTTTTTGTTTGGTAACTTTATTTATGTTTCAAGCTTACTTGAGCTGTGTTTATTCTTGTTACACTGCACTGCATCTCCAGCACGCAGCAGAGAGAGGTTTGGCTCCATCAGACTGGATGCAAAGATACTGATTTACAGCAAGTGCTATCCAACCCTCATTTTCACGAATTTTCAAAATCACGTTAATTTTAAATTTGAGGAGCCTCCCATCCCAGAGAGAAAGTGTTTTTCCACTGCGCTCATGCAGTCAGCATCCAAGAGGAAGGCAAAGGACAGCGAGGAGTGTAAAACCCCAGTGGCCTGAATCCTCCGGGGATGCGAGGACCAGCCGAAGGGGACACACGCGACAGCTCTGCACAGCTCCCTCCCTGGCCGAGCGGCGGTGGCAGCCATCACGCAAGGTGCAGGCGTGAGCGGGACGGGATGCGGGGTGGCCGGGCAGGGTTTCCAGGCAAAGCGGGGCGTGCAGAGGGGCTGGTCGGCACAAGGAGGAGGGGGGCAGGGCAGGGGGGCGATGCTGGGCTGCAGCAGGAGCTGCAGAGAGGAGAG
>JAOXNO010000024.1:20524568-20609099 GCA_028565335.1 Limnodromus scolopaceus | reverse complement strand
CATCCATCCATCCCTCCCTCCCTCCCTCCCTCCATCCCCGCCCGCGGATCCCGCACCCGCGGCCAGCCCGTCTCCGCCTGCCTCCCCCGAGGGCTGCGGCGACGGGGACATGGCGGGCAGCTGGGCCCCGGGCCGGGGAGGACGGGGCCGGCTCCGCGCCACCTGCCCCGGCCGCCGCCCCGCTCCGGCGGGACCGAGCCCGCGGCTACAGCGGGCGCTGCCGCCGGGTGCTCGCCCCTTCCTCGAGGGCTTCCCTTGCCTGGCGTCCGGGGTGTCTCCTTCATCCCCCCTCGGTTTTACACCCCTCCAGGGGACAGAGGTGGGACAGGGCAGAGCCGCTGCCCGCGCCACATTCCCAGGCGGCGTCGGAGGCGTCGGGGCGGCTCCCGGGCGCGTCACACGGGGGACAGGTGGCAGCGGACAATGACAATCTCACCCGGGGACAGGCGAGAGAGATGAAGGCAGGGCCGGGCCGCATGTTCCACCCGGGGCCTCCCGTGTTCCTCTGCGCGAGAGGGGACCAAGTAGGTGTATGGCGTTGGGAAGGATGGGAACAAAACCCGTGGCTTTCTTTGGAAGGTGTCAAGAGACACAGGTAGAGATATTCCACCCCGAAATAGCCGAGAAATAGGGTGATAGGTGCTTGTGACCCATCTAGTCTGCTCCAGTCTTCTGATCCCATGGAACCACTGGTGAATTATGTCTGACAGAGGTGAAGGACGTTTTTTTCCTGTTTCCTTATTTTTGCAGGTGGTTCTTTTTTTATTCAGTACCACATGTTGCCATTCATTGAAAATGGTTGGAGACAGTGACAAAAGCTGCAGAATCATCAAAATCCCCAGGCAAAGCTTGTAAATCTCTGGTCATTTACATGTGCCCTGACCAACTTTTTTTCCCCCCTGTATTCGAGTATTAAAGAAACATCAACTGCGAAATCATGCAATGACAGAAAATGTATAATTATTATCACCATAAATTTACATAAACTCCTTTATCATCTCAGAAAGAATCACAGTACCAGCAGCGCATGTTTCTATAAAGCATGAGGGAAAATGAGGAGAGTGCAGGCTGTAACGATGGCTCTGCACGGGATCCCCGTCTGGTGGTCCACAAAGTGAAACTACTAGCCACAAGCGGGAACCCAGATCTGCAGACTCAGCATCCCAGTCACAAACTGGAATCACGTCCTCTTAACTCACAAAACCTCCTGCTGAACTTGGTGGGGGTCCTACCTGGGTGTGCTCGGCCACGGGCTTTGGGCAAGGCCCCACAATGCTCGCTCTCTTTGAGCTGCAGTTTTATCACCGGCTCGGCATTCCAGGAGGTGTGGTTTTTTTTTTTTTTAATATCTTTAAGATTTCTGGTTAAAATGTTTTATAAATGATGCTTTCTTTCCTCATGGGCACTTGAAATGCCTTTTTAAAATGATGTTCCTTGGAAAAGTAAATTTGGAGAGGTTTTTTTATGAGGTGTTTGCTATCATTAGAATAACTCTGAATTTGCCTTTTCTTGACAGGCTTGTAACATAATGAGGGAAACATCTGGGCAAGTGGGAACTCAGGGTGATGCCATTTCCCCGAGGAGCTCTTTTTAGAGCACTATTGTAAGGTTAGGGTGAAACAAGAGGAAAATCATCTTCAGATAATTATTCTAGAGTATTATCATTGTAGTTGGCCGTCTTGTAAAAATCTGTTGTTGACTTCAAGAATTTTTTCTGTCTGGTGATTTTTTTACAGATAACTTAATAAAACTCTGTGCCTTTAAGCATCATGATAGCTTTAGCAGTTCATGTTTTGATCATGTTTTGCCATTTGTAGAATTGAAATTTTTATATACTTCCCAACTGAATTGATTCTGCAGTTATGTATTTGAGAGAGCGTGTCTGTACAAGACATTATGAAGGAAAGTATATTGCTTAATCAGTTAAACAGATGGGAGTCTATCAATTTTGGGGGGTTTATAGCTTCTGTGGATCCTATTGCTAGCTGGAAAACACTGTAACCTGCTTTAGCAGATCGTACTGACAGGGAGATGCTTCAATTCAGAGCATCACAGTATAGATCTCAATGGCAAGTTTGCACCAGGATCTTCAGATCTGGGGGTTCCTTGGGCTGTTACCACGAAGTCAAATGCAAAACCCCTGTGTGTTGCATTCCCAAGTAAAGAATCAACGTGGAAAGCAAAGCTGCACAGACCCAGATTTGTTGGTATATGCAAACAGAAATCTTTCAGGTTGCTATTGCTTATACTGAAAAAAAAAAGATCCATCGGGATTTTTTTGTCTTTGTAGGTCTATGGAGAGAAAAGATTGTGAGAAGTGATTAGGTCAGTGTTTCATTTGAGGAAATTTAATTTGACAAAGTCTGTTGTGCACATTGTGGCAAACCCAGGAAAGAGTAATCTTTGCAGCAACTGCTTATAGATGTATTTTGACAAGGCAAATTTGTATGAAAACAAACTGGCTATTATCAAATGCAGGGCAGGCTACTTTAGGATTAGGCAGTCAGTTTGTGCAAATAAAGTGGCCAGAACTTGGTCCTGTGTGTCTGAAAGAAAATCTGAAGTGTTAGTCTTAGTTCCAAAAAAAAAAACCAACAACCCAAACCCCCAAAACTTAGCACATCCTTTTTACGTAAAACGGATTCAGGAGGAATCCTTAGTAATCTTAAAATATCATTGGAGATTTAATAGTCTAAAATACAGACTTGTATGCATTTGGAGTTTGATTCATTAAGGGAAGAAGAGCTTCTCTTTCTCCCATCCCTGGGTCCTTCACATGAAGAAAGGATTTGGGAGGATAGGTTTTGATCTCCTTTGGTCTTTCAGTTAGGTTATCCTCTGCAATTAATTACACTTAGATTAGATGGAAGAAATCCAGCAAAAATTTCCATCCTAAAATTAAACAAGTTATTTCTTCCTCTTATTTTTATTTTTGGTGGCCTTCCCCATAGTGTGCTTGTCTCTAGAGTTGCCAGATGTCTGGGATTGTGTTGTGCCGCTGTGACTGGCTGTTACGGAGCAGCAGTGAGGAGAAAACGCTGAGGTGCTCTGATGGTCCTCGCTGGGATGGGTGAGATACAGGCAGAGGCTTCCTCGGGTCACAGCTGTGGAAACAGGCGCTGGACCTCTGCATCGCAGCAGTTTCGTGCTGCCACTAGAATTCGTTTGTGGTAACGCAAAATGGGAAATCCAGATTGGAGTTGTAAAATATCTTGCAGTTTTGAGTTATGAGAGGGAATCAGCCTTTTGTTTCTCAGTTAGATTTTATTCCCTCTTTCGATCTGTACCAAAGAAAAAAAGGAGAACTGGGGGGCCGTGGATGATTTTGTTTTTACCAGTGAGAACTCTATCAGTTAACTAGTGTCCAGAATCTATCATGGAGTATGCTTATGAAATAAAGAAGTATAAATTTTGCTTCTGAATAAGAGCAAGTGAAGCTGTATTAAGAGATGGAAAAATGCTGGTTGGGTATGTTTTTATCTTTTTATGTAGTTCTAAAATGAAGGAAAGGCTTGAACATAAATTTTGAAAGACGTTCGTAATACTTTATGATGCTCTAAAATCTGTGCTTTCATTCTGAGAGAAAATACTTCATCGAGAAGTTTATTCCCATCACTTCTAATTTTTCCACAGCAGGCCTTGCACACCAAGAAAAACAGTGTTCCCTCACCAAGAAAAATGACCTTGTAAAACGCAGTAACAGAGCCACCAACAATATATGCCATAGCACATGAAGTCAGATTCTCCCCTGCGGTGCTCGCAGCAGCGTTACACTGGAGTGAAACTCGGTGGTTGTGTGTAAGGCTGGAGCCACAGAAGAGAATGTAATTTGAAAAGAAGCACAATGCTGTAAACAGCTTTTTACTTTTAATCTCCTTGCTCCTGTCCTTGCCCCCTGCTCAATGAGCGTGGAGGCAATTAGAGCGCCTCAGAAACGTTCTCCGAGTCTGACCAGGAGAAACACTTTCTGCTGCTTGTAAGCAGTTGCACAAGAGTTGCTCTCCAGGCCGTGTGAGGAGTGCTTTGCAGGGCTGAGCTCTTCATTTTCTCCTAAGACCCACAGCTCAACACGGCGAGAAGTTCAGAAATGCTGTGCTGCCTCTTGCCTTTGCTGGGGTGTATTTCAGTATTTTTAAGGTTTGCGTGTTCCCGCTACTCCTTGTACTGGATTCAGGCAAACTGCAAAACGATCTCCAGTCAGATGTTTCCAGTGGCGTATTTCAGCTTTCTGGCTTTCTCAGTTTAAGTAGGACTCAAGCTGTTTACTTTGGGAGAGTTTTAAACTGAGTTTTTTAAAGCTTATTTGAGCTCTGGAGCTTTACGTTTGGTTAGTTTTAATAGGAACTGATCATCTAAATCATCTTTGAAAAACTGCCGATTCAATGTTTTGCATTCATGTTTTCCAGACAGTCCTTAGCCTATAAGCGGATGTACATCATGTATTTAATACAAGCAGTAAATCTTTCTCTGCTTTAGGAGCAGTTTGTACATTACACAAATAACTGCCAGAGCAGGTGCCCTGTGAAGGAACCAGGCGGCTGGTTCTCTGAAAACCAAGATCTCTTTTGGTGAGGTCGTTACTCACCAGAGAGGATGCTCAGTTTTGTGCTTTTTGCAGCGCTAGTAAAACCTGCCTCTTCTCAGCAGGCTTTGCTGTACAGGTTCTTTAAGCTAAAGCTCACCCTTACCATTAGCATACGTTCTTCCAGTTACACACTAAGACTTACGAATGACTTGCCCCATGTGCAGCTCATTCTCTCATCTCCCAAGGGAGAGAATTATGTGTGTTCTTAGTGGTTTTGCTAGTGGGCTGTGGCTTGTTCCAGGATCTAGGGGGAAGGAAGGGCGATTAGCTTTACGTGTGCTGCTGCCGTGTGCGTGGGAGAAAGGATAAAACAGGAAACAAGGGTGAAGGACTCAGACCGCAGCTCTGGGTGGAGCATCTGCTGTTGTCCGTGGCTCCCAGGAAAGATTCTTCCACCTTCCAGACCTGGCTCCAGGAAAACTCCAGAAAGTAGTAATTAAGCTTCCCTTCATACCTATCACTTCAATTAATTTCCTAGCAAACTGAAGTATCCCTGGTGGAAAAGAGCTAGCACACCATGGCTGTGGCAAGCTTTTTAAGTATCTAAGACTACCACGATAATTTTGACCAGGGATCCAGAAATTCTGTATTTAGTTAGGGCTGCAAGGAACAATGTCAGGCAGGTACGAATGTCATTTCCTGCATTAGGTTTGACCAGGATGTTTGGGTGAGGCATATTTTGCTGAAGTCCTCGTCAGCTCAACAGCGAACAATTACTGTACTGCTCGTCTTGGATCATCAGTGATAAATACCTGGCATTGAATCACATGATACCTCTCAATTTTGTCCCTGCAACTAGGGCTGGGAGCAGTTTTTTCCTAGTGCCTCATACAGAAGTCTACTGAAGTTCTTTATTTCTGTTTTGAGCAAGATTTAGTATCATTTTCCACCTCTTTGCAGTACTGGGTTATTTATATGAAAAGAAAAACAGTTTGCATGTAATCCTACATTCATTCTGGGCCATAGTGGTGGCTTTATGTCTGTTCCCATGGGCCTGGAGCCAGACACAACTCACTGGAACTACTGCAGGGCAGAGGCCCCAGAGACACTCCGGCTTTTGCCTTTCTCTTCTCTCGGTCCATCCTTACCTGTGCTCTGTGGGGAGCTCTGTGGGGAGCCTGCTAACATGCAGTTGGCTGGCACATGGCAGTGAAAGGGGTGGTAGGTTTGAGTCTGGTTCCTGAGAAGATCTAGAGCTGCAGTGATCACCTGTGGTGAGAATGAGAGTAGAGTGACAAGGCCTGGGTACACAGGAGATTCTGGAAGGAGCTAGGTTGGTACTTTTCCTGTAGTTCATCTAACTTGGACAATCAGCACTAGTTCTGGAGTAGCTTTTATTTTTTAGTCTTCATTGATTGTGGAAGGAGAAGTTTGTTCTACCCAGGAAGAACAGAGCTAGCCCATCACAGCCAGAACAGCAGTGTAACAGTGGTACAACCACACTGCTACTGACCCCTTCCTGGTCGGCACCAAAATCTCTCCGTCGGTCCTCCAGCTTCAGTTGTCAGCCCGTAGGTTCAGTCACACTTCCTTGCTCTGCCCTTTCTTAACATCACTACCCACAGGAACAGGAGGCCTACAGCTGAAGCTCTGCTCTTGGTCTTTATGACCCCAACAATTTTTTCATCATTTTACTGTCAGGAGCTGGTCACTGTGTACTCCCTTGTGATTTCAACCTGCGTGTTATGACCTGCTAATAGGTAACCCACCCCTAGGACTTGAAGCTTCAGCTTACTAAGCTTTTCGACACCTTGCTGTGCTATGGAGTTCTTTTGCCGGGGAGACGTCTGTTCAACCAATCCAGGTTAGATTAAATGTAAATTGGGGACCATGTTTTGAATTTACCAGTTGTCCTTTTGCCTCTAACGTATCTACTACATCTGTATATTAATAATCAATGCCTTACTGTTCCACAATGGTGGAAGGCCTCTACAAACAAAACAAGGAACAATGAAAGAATTATTGATTAGGTGAAAACCCCGGCTGTGTTGCATCACAGCACCTGAAAACCTTAGAGACAGTGAAGCGCAGAAGGCAGTACGATGAAGGCAGGGTTGGTCATGATGCAGAATATGCTCTCTTTGCCTGCCGACCTAATACATAAATGTACTGGTCGTGTTTGAAAAGCTTTCTAAGAGAATATGACAGACATGGACACGACCTGTGAAAACCCAGTCATTGTTACGCACAATCCACACATCGTACATGTTCCAGTGGGGAGGAAAGACTGGTTTGAACGTCGCTTCATTTTTTTAGGATGCACAAATATGCAGATAATCACGCTTAACAACCTTTTTTTTTTTCCTTCACTATGTAAAAATGCACAGAATGCAAGTAATGATACGAAATTATTTTGCCATACTTTTTTATGCTTACATCCTTCTGATCATTTAAAAATCTTGAAATGCACTCATACTTGAAATATATATGCAGACAATTTAGCTGTTTCCTTACACAAACATAAACTAAAATATTAAAGCAATGAAGTTCTTCTTTGTGCTTGTATCCGGAAAGTATAGCAATAGACAAGATTTAGCAGCTTGGCAGGTTTAATTGTTGCTTTCCACTCTTCTGTGTGTTTTGCAGGTCTTCCTCGCAAACAAGTGTGATAGTACCCAGTTGTGCCTCGTTTGTTCTGTTCACAGTGTTGCTGAGGCTTGTTTGGCCTTTTTGTTACGACTCTTATCTTGCTGTCTGCTTTAAGACTGCACTACTTAAAAGCTCTTTGAATTGACTGAATGGTGGTCTCCATAAAAGATGATTATTTTTTTTTAAAGCATTATTTTTCAGTGGTAGCAAAAGAGCTAGGTCACAGATGCATTTTTTTTTTAATTTTTCTTTTATTTTTTAAATCTCAACCCAAGCTCTTTGAGGTTGAGATTCCGTTGCTGTGGTGTTGCTTGTGTACAATGTGTAATAGGTCTCCAGGCCTGAATGGAGGCTGTAAGCACTGTCACAAATGAATAATGAAGTGATAACTTAGAGCAGAAAAATACAAACTGCTTTAGTAAGTTGCAAAAGGAAGCATGAAATGATGCAGTGATTACTGTTGCACTTTAATACCATTGTGCCTCCAGGATACCGATTTTACAAGTTTTGAAGACAGAAAATGCCAGGCTAAATTGGTAGTCCAAAGCGTAAGGTAGAATAACATTTCCAAGAAATAGAGTAGTGAGCTCATTGATACATCAGTAAGAGCAGGATGTTTCCAGTGTTGGTATTTCCATGTACTTTCAATTTGAAATACTGGAAAAAGAAAGAAAACAAAGTAAAACGTAACTTATTATTGTAATAAGTGATGGCTTGCCACAGCGGTCAGTTGTGTGGCACTGTAATACTGGGTCAGAGGAGCTGGTGTGGGCGGTACTGGTAAGCAGTTCCTTTACAAAGGATAAAAAGGATGCCCTTGTTTTCCAGTGCTTGGAGAACTCATAGCAATGGGTCATGTTTTTTTGATTCCTGCCTCCTAGCAGTCCGCAGGAGGATGGAAGCAGGCCTGGAGTTGTTCACCTCTAAGTTCTTGTAGAGTAATGGCTATTTGGGTGCTTTTAATCTTACAGGGATGCTCATAAAGATGAGGAAGGAAAATCAGAGATGAAATCTTTCTCTTGCCACTCTTGGTGGAGTGAGTCCATGTTGAAAGACAGAAGTTCAAATGTCCTTGGCTTTTATGCCTCTGTGCTAGACCTACATTCTGAGGGTGTTTGAATCGACCTTGCTCCACTGACTTTCACAAAGCAAGATGAGTCAACGGCTTGTGCTGGACGCAGATCCAGCCAAAGTTCCTATTGGATTTGAATCTTTCACAGCTCAGTTTTTCTACAGAACTGATATGCACATGACATACATAGTCTGGACCTCCATCCGTGAAGATAAGCTGGGCTTTGGTGTGTGGCTTTCTTCAGGTTGCATGAATTCATTTCCATACATTATGTTTTACTGTTAGTTTCATACGCACTGAAAAACCCTGGACTACATTGTTTCAGAGTAGCTCTTCTTCCTTGGAAAGACTGAAATTTCCTCTTCGCCTGCATGGCCATTGAGCTCGGTACCTGTGACAGTACCGTTATGTGTAAGTATCTTTTAACCCACCCAAACAGTGTGCCCCAGCTTTTTTCTGCCACTGTTTGTAGTACTGCTCTAAAGAGAGCGGATTCCTCCCTTTCTAAGGAACAGCTACTGAGTCAGCGTTGTCCACGGGCCAGCTTTAACTTCCAGAAAGCCTCCTTCAGGCATCTTGCCTTTGCATTCCGGTTGAGTTGGCTGTTCAGGTTTTGAACAACTGAACACTGTCACTGGAACAACTATTCTTGTACATGCCCGGGATGGCTGAGTAGGAGGTGAGGTCCTTGCGCCAGAAGGTCTGTGCTGTGGGCTGTGATAGAAAGAGGTGACTGACGACAGTGTGATGTAAGGGAAAGAGCAGCAAAGGGGACCCGGCGATAAGACGGCTATTTTTTGAAGCTAGTGCTTCAGGAATTAGTCACAGAGCTTTGGTATCT
Organism: Limnodromus scolopaceus; assembly: GCA_028565335.1. Lineage (NCBI taxonomy): Eukaryota > Metazoa > Chordata > Aves > Charadriiformes > Scolopacidae > Limnodromus > Limnodromus scolopaceus. Next base: position 20,600,012 of record JAOXNO010000024.1, on the reverse strand, counting down.
TTCTCACCTTAGAAGTAACCCAGTAGCAGCACATTTTGCCATAAGGAAACCCAAATTACTCCACTGGAACCAGCTGCCTAAGAGTACCGTAGGTGGAACAAAATGTAAATTTCCTTGGTTTTATCTGCCACATGTTATCAGTGCAGGATTTTAAAATCAATACGAACTTGATCTAGATATAAAGTTAGTAATCAGATATTTACTAATGCCTGTTTGCACAAGTTACCCAAATAAACAAAAAATAGTTTATAACAAAAAATTCTCACTATATCAGACATACAATTTATTAAAAAATAAAGCCCGTAGCTAACTAGCGTGGACTCCATCCACCCCAATACGCTCACCTCCTACATCCTGTGAGTTGCTTATACACTCTCTAATTTCATAGCAAGAAGTTATTTAGCACCAATTTATTAACACAATAAACAACAGCAATAAAACTTGCCCTGGTTTTCCTGTCTACAGATACAGCTCTCATCTGAAAGTGTCTCCTGAAGTTACCTCAGTAATCAGGCCGGGGTTGTTTAAGATGCAGTGTATATATTGGCATTCTGTGCTGCAGATTTTAAGATTCTCTGGGCTGAATAAGTCTGTAAAGGTTCACTGCACAGAGCAGCCTATAACAAAGCAGTTAATGATTTTTGTGACTTCAATGCTGCCATTTCAGTTTATTTGAATGACACTGGGATTCTGTCTTAAATATATCACTTTTTATTAGGTTGTTGGTTTTTGTTTTTTTTAAACCAACTAGATATTAGGCATGGGTATGCATCTTAGCTAAACTATAATCTAGCCAGTCCATGCCTTCTGCGCTGCAGAGTGCCCAGAGTTTTTCAAAAACACGTAACCACAGTGATATTTTTATAAAGGAATGTTCACCTCATGGGATTTTTTTAAGGTGTTCTATTTTTTTTCCAAGTTACAGCTTCACTTTATTGTACATGATGTCCAATAAAAAAGATATATGTCTGTGATTGGACTTTGAAAAAGGGCCACAGTGCCTATTCCATTTAAAGGGAATGAAGTCAAGCAGTAAATTTGCTGGTCGCCCTTTTCATATTGACTGTATCTCGGCCAGCAGTTGGTCTTTGATGTTGTAACAATAGAGCAAAGGCAGAGGAGGAGGAGGATTAGGACCTCCATAATATAAAAACAAGTCTGCATTCATCATGATTTTTATAGAGCACAGTCCATGTCTATTGGAGGTTTGCAGCATAGACTCAATGGTCTGCAGAAGAGAGCAGCAATCTTAACATTTGCAGGTGGTTTACAATTCATCCATCATTACTATTACCATTTCTTCTTAATTCAGAGTTTGTTTAGGCTTTCAGCATCTAACTTTTTCTATCTTCCTACAATAGGAAAACAGATGTATATCAGGATAGAGCTTCTGGAATATAATTTTCCTTTACAGGGGTTGATTGTTGTGTTATTTATGAAAGGCTTGCTGCAGCTGCCCAATAGAGTATCTATTCCTCATCTTGTGCTTTAGAGTCCAAGCTTTTATTAGGAAAGAATAGAGGGGTTGATATGTGTATGTCTAACATTTGTGAAAATGTATATCGAAAGGGAACCTGGGGCAGCCACACTATGCCTGTGTCTTCGGGTGTCCTGGAACAATAGCGCCAAAGGTTTCAAATGAGCGCTTTCGCCTGATGGAGTCCTGGAGCTTTTGATATGCATTTAAATGGTAGCAGCACCAGCTCTCGATCGAAACATGCAGAAGGAAAAGGGTCATCCACTTCAGGAAAATGTGTAAGGTACCAAGTTGCACTAAGTGCCGGTGGGAGCAGGTGGGCTTTGAACTGTGAGCAAAGCTTGGAAAGAGGTGACTACTCTGCAATGCGCTGTTGTAGCCACGTGCATAATGTAGCAGATGTGGAAGGCAGGATGAATGGAGCGTTCCCAGGGGTGCAGCGATGGCAGCAGCAGTGAGCAAGAGGATGTGTATCAGAAGCCCAAAGGTGGCTCTCAGGGGACCTTCTGGGGATGCACCAGGTGAAATTGTTTTACTGCCACCAATTCCAGTGGCTCTTGATTAAGGCATGATTCTGAAGTGTCCTGACAAGGCAGAACACCTGGAAGCTTCTCTACCAGACTCCAAAGACACCTGACCCAGAGAAGGGTGAGGAACATGCCAAGCTGTAGTGCAATTAACAGTTCAGGACCTGATTAAGGGTTGGATCCTGTGTCTCCTGCGTGTTCAGATTAGACCCATGAGTCCAAACTCAAGAACAAGTCATGGCTTGCCGACCGAGCTGCGGTAGCTCCTTAGGTATCTTATCCCATAACAAAATATGAGATGATTTTATTTATCAGCAAGTCAGCACTGAGCAAACAAACCATACCCAGGGCTCTCACCAGTGTGACTGCGTTCTGGCCCTGGACAAAGCACTTCACGATATCAGTGGCCACCAAGCGCACAGCTCTTCGGTGAGGGATCTGGTTTTTTATTTAACATCCACCATGATGGCCATTAAAAAGGCAACATCTGGTGCAGAAAACGCACACATGCTATTTCTGCGCTCTGCTCTATGTCTCCTTCATCAGGCCCAGGTACAGCAGTGTCCAAGCTCTCTCTGCTTTCCCCAGAATGCCAGCTGCTGAAAGCAAACTGTGTGAGGCTTAGCCAGTATAAGGTGGGAGTTCTGGCTAGTTAGAGGCATCACCTAGTGTTTAAGAGTTTGCCCGTGAGGGATCAATAGCTCTGAAAAAGCTGCTGAAATCCTTCAGTGGCACTGAATTTCATTCTTGCTTTTCTTTGATCTAGCATTCACGGCTTTCTGAATAACGTAAATCAGAGCTGCCTTTCTCATCTACCCATCCCTCTTTCTTCTTCTCCTGTCTCTCCTAAGATAATTGTTTCGTGTTCTTAGGAATATAGCTATGGCAGGCTTAACATTGAAATAAAATGAACTAATTATTTGCACAACATCAGAGTAAGGGCCAGATTAATACCACCTGATTTTTTTTTTCTTTATCCTATTAAAGTCTTCCCACAATAAAATACAAGAAGAATTTGCAGCTGAAATGGTGTATTTGCACACATGTGGACTAAGTGGGGGAAAAGAGCTGTATATGCCAGTTCCCCAATATACCCTGCTGCCATTGATAAGGGGAGCCACAATTACATTGTGGTATATATAATACTCCCATGACAATTTTTGCAGTTTGCTTGTAAGAGCCGTATGAGGAAAAAGATACATATTTACCTCTGTAGCACAGTTAAGTAGCTGAAAGGGAGTTCTGTGCCACAGCCTACCAGGAAACGCTCTTCCAACCTGCTCTGCAGTGCATCTGCTGTATAGGCTTTGCCATCTCTCTTTGTAGAGAAGCAGCTCTCCCTCCCTGGGACCTGGGGCATCAGCTGAGGTCCCGTCTCTGTTCCTCAGCAGAGCAGGTTAGGACATCTCAAACCTGAACTGCTTTGCTTATCTTTCCTCTTCTACCTTGCTGCGGCATCTGGCTGCTGGGACTCATCTAAAGATGCATTTGGTCTGCTCCGTACAGTTTATTGTCAGTGGTGTCTGGGTGGCTTCAGGCACAGGCTAAGATTATAACAAGTTCGGAAAATAAAACCATTTATCCTAAAAATAGCTCAGAACTAACTAGTGATCATGGGGTGGAAGGGAGACAGAAATGAAGATATTTTCTTTTCACGTAAGTGTCAGATTCAAAAGCATCTGCCTTGTTCAGTTCATGTATGGTATTCATTTCCTGTCTGCAGTCGATTGGAATGCCCCCCGAGTCGTTTGAAATTGAAAATTGAGTCATGCTTCTTTAATCAGCTCTAGGAAATAGCCCCCCTCCCGTACTGTTCTAAGAAAATTTATATATACATGCATAGAATTCATAATACAAAAAGCCCACACTGCTCTCCAGGGCAAATCCTTTCTCTCTGCCCTCTTAAACAGAGAAGGGTCTTCACATTGTCTTGTCACGGTGTACCACGTATCGACTCGCTTGCTCTTCTTCCCTGTAATGTCACTGGAGGGAGGCCTTTCTCTTGTGTGTCTGCTCCCTTGTGTTTCTTTTGCTTGTTCTGTCATTTGGGCACTTCATGGAGATGTAGAGAGAGGGCATAATGTCCGCTGCTGATGTCTTGATACAAAAATATGACAGTTACTGCACTGCGTGTACAGATGCCATTTCTACTAATGACTTCCAGTTGCTCATGTATCAGTCTCCAAAGTTTTCCAAAAGCAGAGGGTAGAACCGTACACTCGGGCTTGAAAGAATATTTCGCTGCGGGAGCAGAGGTGCGTGGTCCTGAGGCAGCCGCTCAGACTGCTGCTGCTGTTGTTTTGCTGTGAACTCCTGGGTGTAGTAACAACCCCTTCCAGAGAGGGTTGTGAGGCGTGGAGTTGGTGCATAGATATTGAATGTAAACAAACACTGCCTTTCCTCTGCCTTCACCCTCTAACTCCCACTCGAAGAAAAAGGCGTATTGGTGGGGAAGGCAGCTAAGGGAGGGTCAAGTAAATTATCTTGCGGTGATTCAGTGCTGTGCATGTTTTGAGCATCAAGACTCAAGTGATTTGCCTTTTTTCAGGCACAGAAGTAGTATTGCCAGAAGCACAGGAAACATCATGTTTTTGGAATATAACACTTGTCTGCTTTCTTGCTTTCCCGTTATTAGCTTTTGCTTATGTGATGAAGTCATCATGTAACTTTTAGTCCGCAGGGACTAAACACTTTCTAGTCTCTAAAAACATCTGCCAGCTAACACAGCCAGAGTCATAGACACTTCTGAAAGCATAGGATGGATATTCAGTGGCATACGAGAGGGAGACACGGAGGCTGGGAATAGCTGTTTCTTGGAAACTTAACAGCTGAAGGCAACTTTGGAAATTGAAAAGGTTTCAAGTAAGGTTACCCTTTCAGCTGGGGAGAGATGAAAACTTCGTTTATTAAAGCTGGTTCACCTACTGAAATCCTAGCTGTAGTGATTTAGTGGAATAAACTTGCAAAAGGGCCTACTTTAAAACCCATGAAAATAATTTCAGATGTATGTTTGTTCTCTTTCACTGACACTGACTTTGTGTGTGCTGGCCTGCAAAGCCTGACCAAAAAGTTGTGTACAAAAAGTATTAGTATTCTGGATTTCCTTTGCCTTTGTGGTTTTGATTGCAGTTTAAGGCAGATTTTCCCATTCTGTTGGAACTCGATGTGTAAATTACGATGCAGATTTCAAATGATGGGTGAGATTAAACTTGTTCGATTAAATTTAGCCATGGTATAAATAAATTCTATTTAAAGCTTTATTATCCTACTGGTTTTATGCAAATATTTAATAAAATCTAAACAGGATCAGAACTTTCAAAGAATTTACATTTTGGCACCAGAGGTTATTGGAGTGGAATAGTTGGGCTACTCTTCAGTCGTACATTTGCCTGTTCAACTCTTTAAATCAACGTGCCCCACATGGAGAGCTCCAGCCAGGCAATGATTACACGGAAGATCTTCAGAGCCGTTCAGAACAACTGTTTACCACCAGCTCAGGCAACTGAAAATATCTGTTAACTACAAAGAAAACTTGGCACTGAACATCTGTCAAAGCCCTACACAATTCTTAATTCTGTGCACTTGGCTGTCCCATGGATGGCTGAGGATCTGCTGAAGAACAAAGCACCAGTGTGTACTATGTTAGAAAATTTGCTAAAGGGCCTCTGTTTTTTTCCAGCAGACATTGAGCTGTAATCACCACCGAATCCTTTTTATTATCAAAGTGTTTACACACACTGGCAGTTCTTCACCTCCAAGCTGAACCATACTGTTTGTATTTTCCAGCTGAAGGAAAACATGAAATACAAGCAAACAACAGAGCATAAAAAAATAGCTACGCTGTGAAATGTGTGTCCACAACATGTAGCAAAAGGTTGCCAGATCCAAGTATAATATGGCTGGTTTTCTCCATAAGCTCTGAGGAAAAAGTACTGTCAGCCAGAGCAGTTCAGATGCGGACCTAGTGTTTACTAACGGCATGGAAGAGACATGGAGCCTGGTGAGAGAAAAATCCCAGGCAGAGAGTGGACGAGGGATGGTTTGACATTTGACAACTGTAAGTGAATAAACAGGCTCAGCAGGGCAGGGGTGGTGGCAGGGCTGCTCCAGGTCCTGTCCTCGTGTTGGCCATGGACCTCCAAAGAGTGGTCTGAGACTTACTAGACCTTAGATGTGAAGGGGGCCTCAAGAGTGCCACCCAAGGATCACTGCAGCCGTAGTCTAAGTCCTGTGTATGTGTTCAGTTCTCAAGATTTTCTGTGTAACTATGGGGACTAGAAATTTTTAGCATAAAAAACACTAAAATGCTAAATCCCTAAAATTCCAAAGCTGTAATTCTGAGATAAATGCGCCCAGAGTTTTTGAGAACCTGCTTCTGCTGTGCACAGCTCCTGAGAACTATTCCGGCGTATGTTAGAAAAATCAGACGTGGTGGATGTCCCAAGCACCTCACTGCCTAACTGTGCTGCCACTGGCACCCAACACTGAGGCTGTATACAGAAGACCTCTGCTCCAGCAGTGACTACGGATGGACACGTCCCCTCTGAATTCCTGCTGTCCTAATTCCAACAGTATTTGGCAACTCCATCCTTTTCCCCCCAGAAATAACATCACTTCGAGAGCCGTACAGCCCCTGAATGTGTCCCATAGCAGTACCCGGTGGGGTGACTGGGTTTGGTCTTTCCGTAGCCACTTTGGCAGATGGACTGCAAGTTAGCACTGGACACAATGTCATTTTACTAATTTTGCTGGATTAAATAGGGAATTATTAAAAGGTAGACCCTGATAAACAGAACTCTTTTTTTTACCATCAACTACAATCAGTGGTTCATCGATTTACGCAATGTTGAAAGCAGATGCTGTATCTTGGAGTCCTTTAGTGAAAACAATTGTGTACATGCAAGCTAATGCAGTCCATTTTAAATGATTTATGTACAGTGATTATCTAAAATGTGCTGTTAATTATTGCAACAATTAATTTGTGTGGCTTTCTAAAGATAAGGCCTTTCACTTCACTGATAGATGTGAATGTGAGGGACGAGCACGTTTTAAGACAATAAGAGTGTCTCAGTAGTGGAGTGGCTGATGTGACACCCCTCTGGTCTGACTTCTGGAGATACACCAGTGACCCCTTGCAGTGCGCTGGAGCTGTGAGGCTCAGTACCACCGCACGCTTCCAGCTAGTCACAGAGAAATTAAGTATGAACCCAAGTGATTGCCTGTTAAATGAGAAAGCCAAGTCAGAGCTAAGAACAGAACAAAGGTCTTCTGACTGCCTGGACTGTATGTGGCATTAATCATGAAAGAAATTTTTCTCAAGCTACCTTTGATAACGCTTTTCAGCTGTTAACTTCACTGCTTACCTAACGCTGTCCTCACACCTCTTCCTCCTCGCTCCTGTGCTGCTTACAGTCAGGATAGACAAAAAAATAAATAAACCCCAGGAATTAGATCACCCAAGTTCAGTACAGACTTTGGGTCGGCAGAGGCGAAACTCTCACGTAGTATCCCGGTGTGTTCCTCAGCCTCCCCACACCGGTTAATTTTAAAGTGATCATTTAGCACTAACCTGGAAACACACGACAGCCTTCAAAATCAAAACAATCTGCTTAGGCAGGTGGGAAATGAAACCAGTCCTAATGGCTATAATGGTTTTCTGTGAAGGCCCCAGGCCTCATTTTGTCTCTGATAGCAATATAATCTTTTATAGCGTCTGTGAAGTTTCCTAATAAATAAATGTTCCTTGTTCCTGGTGGTTGAAGATGCTGTACAGGTGCATCATGAAAGTGTATTGACAGACTGTTGGTTTTCAATTCAAGACCTCTTGTCAAGATCATTTTACAAGAGATTTCAAAGGAGCATACGAGAAATAAAAAAGCAATGTAGCTGCAGCAGGGATTTAGTAATAGATTCCCTTGCTGTCTGGGAGCTGTTAGGGATGTAAGTTGCATCAGTTTTCCCAAATTCTTTCAAACTCCATAATTAGCAGTGCTTGCAAATGCACCCTTATTTTGGCAAGTGGGGAGGGAATGAAGGAAGGTAAGAAGTATGAAGGATAGAGAAAAAACAGCTGCTCCAGGATATTTTTTGTAGCTTCAGTCATTCCTCACTTTTTCTGTCTTGGTTCTTTTTCCAAAACTGGAAATGGGATTAAAATAAGGAAGAGAGGAGAGAGATGGACTCCTTACCTCTAAAAATGCAGAGGAACTCCCTTGTTCCCTATTTTGGTATTTTTACAAATTCCCATTTCTGTTGAACTTCTCTGTGGGCAAGAGTAATGGTACGCTGCCCTGCAGCTGGCGTCTAACGTGAGAGAGGGAGAAACAGAGTAGGAAGGGAACGGAAGGGGTTAAAATATCCATTTGATTATTGAAAAGTTAAACTGCAGTATTGGGTAGGAAATTTTTCCTGCATGCAGGGTTGTCTCTTGATGTCTTAAACTCTGGCGCGGTCTCAGTCCCACCTGGATCACCAACATTTAACGTTATCCTTCCAAAAGCCCTATGAATTGTTCTTCTTCCCTGGTCTCTAGATGGACACAAAGACATTGATGGGTATTGAACTATTGCCCTCCCTTTCTCAGTGGCAGGAGTGGCAAGGTGTGTCAGTCTGTAATACAAACACCGTGGCGGGTTCTCTCCCTCTGGGGTTTATTTCTTTGCTATGAATAGCGTGTTCCTGCCCTTATATGCTGTCCACATTTACAACGCTGAGAAATCCTAAGCTGTTTTTGTATTAGGAACTCTATAAATGTCTGATCCCGTGGGGCAGCAGAACTGTAGCTGACAGCAAGCATGAGTAACCCCTTAAAAATCATCTTAATGGAAAGTTTAAAAGTTGTGAATAATTCTGTTAAATGAAGGGAAAAAAAGGGATTTATCTTAAAATATTTAGAGAAGATGCATCATCTGAGTAGGAAACAAATGTGCCCGAATTAGAAATGTCATAACTTCAAAGAAACTGAGTCAGTGGTTCAGAATGAGGTGACATAGCTTTTAAATGAAGGCAAGCAACACTGCTTTCCCAAAAGTAACTGGGAATAAAAATTGTGTACACCTGAAAATAAATAATGTGAAGTATAAACATGTGAAGTAACATAGAAATAAGAAGAGAAGAATATCTCCCCCTTCAAAAAAAAAAGAAAGTAAATTTCATTGGTTAGCTTTGGAACAGAAACGCTTTTTTCCTCAGGAAGGATGCCGGCATTGCAGAAAGGACACACTTTTTCCTGCTAGATTGGCCTTAGAAGATCCTTTGCCTGAGTTAATGCCATAGAACAGAATGAACCCATACTCTTCACTTCACATGCAGGTCAAGCTCACTTTCTCCTGATGGCAGCCTCTGTTATCTTTTTAACAGAAATATACATTTCTAATTATACTGCAAATCAACTTAGACGCTACACCAAGAATTATCTACTTAAAAAATAGGCATTCTGTTCATTTTAGTAACTGGAAACAAATGGTCTTTTGCTCATGAGCAGAGAACTGAAATGATCATGCATACTGAGCGTTTGTTTATGTTGCAGTGTGACACACAAGCCCCAAGAAGGCACAGTGTGGGCTTGTCCTAGCCTGAAACGGACTTCAAGGGATAACACTGCTTTTAGGCAGAGCACACACTGTTTAACCTGTGACACTCCTGCCAGCCGTCAGTCAACCCTGCTCTTATAGACAAGCTCCACGTGTCCCCCCACCCACCCCCTGAGTCTGCTCTTGAGCTTGGCCGTTAGAAATGTGTACCCCCCAGTGAACCAGGCTCTTCTGATTGTGTCCACCCTGAACGTGTGGAGTGGTCCATCCCCATCCTCGCTGCACCAACCGTTGGTGTAGGGCACTTACCATGTCCCCCTCCCTTTTCCTTTTTAACGTTAAACAACCCCAACTCATTTGGTCTGTAATTAATGACAGTCCCTGCCCCAAGCAGCTTGGTAGTGGGCCCGATCAGCCTGATGTCATTACTTCACCATGACAATTTTCTAACTAACTCCATGTGATATTCCATCTGTTTGACACTATTAAAAACTTTTTATATAGCCCTTATTATTGTAGTTGCTGAGCTCCCCGCAAACATCACAGTGAGGACGGGAAGTGCTGTTATCCCCACCGCGGCACAGACAGACCGTGATCTGCCAAGATCACACAGCGAGTCTTATCAGAGAATTAAATGTAGGTCTCTAAAGTCCTTGGCCAGCCCTACCTGTACGGTATGTTAATGTGGAGAACCAAGACGCTCCTCAAGTGGCAAGCAGATAGGCAAAGTATGAAATTGTAAGTGAGAATTTCATTATTTTTTAATAAAATCTCACTTTCTTTTTAATAAAGGTAAGATTATGAGCATGATACCCCAGAAAAAAGTAAAGCACCACTTTTTTTTGGGTTCCTGTCTGAAGTAATTTAATAACAGCAGAACTACACCTTGTTATTAGACATAACTGAGAAGCCATTTAATCTTTATGTGCCAAGTTTGCAGTTGAATTTGGTAAGTGTTAAGTTAAAGCACTGGCACATGGGTGAGGAACCTTAAATGAGTTGAGTTTCATTTCCCAGAGCTTGCTGCTGTGTGATTTGCATTCTACCTTACGCTGGGTAAGGGTGGCCCACCAAAGGCATCTGAAAGTCCTACCTGCTTCTCAACAGAGAGAAGCTTCTCGTTTTAGCCTTCAAACAATACAGACTGTCAGGAGCACACGCATTGGTAGCACTGCACATCTACATTAACTCAGAATGAAACTTTTTTGCATCTCTGCTGTAGGTTGATGTATAAGAGTATGATTTTAGCACTTTCAAAGTGTAACCATTCTGATCATGAACATATCGAGACAAATCTGCCAAATCTGATTTTCTTCTTTACAAAAGCGGTGCACGAGAAGGGGAGAGGAGAACCACCTGAGTTTTTGCTTGAGGTGATTTCACTTAGTCCCTGATTAACTCTTAAATCTTGGTTTGTTTAAGTCACTGAATATTTTCCTGTAATGTGCACAGATTATATTGTAAAATCTCTTCAAAGGTCAATTTAGAGCCTTCTAAGCAAATAAACACGAAATAAAAGCAAAGGCATTGGAACAGTTATCTATCTGAGAGCTCAACAAAAGGTATGCTAGCTTAATTTGAGCCAGGGGAGCTGGATGGAGATTGCGTTTAACCAGAAATGCTGGCAAAAATACACTTCAGTAGAACCAGAACCACATGTGGCCATTCCACTTTAATTGTGCTTGTTTTAAAAGATAGGTCTTTAACATTTACCCTCTCCATGCTTGCTGTCTCTTTATGAACTGAAAATAAAAGCTCCCCAGGCAGTCATACTAAGACCTCAAGCCTAAAATTTTTCAGCTGAGTCAAAAGCAAAACCTGTGCTCAATCTACCCCATGCATTTTTTTGTTGCCATAAGAAGATTTGACTTCTCTGCTGGTATTTTCCCCCCGAGTCCCCAGGCCAGTCCTAACCCAGGGAGTGGGTGTTTTGATACTAAATGTATCTCCTCGCTGAGGTCAAAGGCAGTGGCAGCAGAGCTACTGGTTCGAAGGCAGCCTGCCGTAATACACTACAAAACCCGAAAGTACGCTCAACAATAACAAAAGCATTAACCACTGACCCACAACTTGGTGAAATTCAATCCCACCATTAGGCAAACATGAAAATGAGATCCCAGAGGAAGGAAGGTTCAGATGTTCAAGACCAGAGAAATCGGGTGAGGAACACAGACAACGGGATGGACGTTGTTGCAGACTGAGGAGAGAGAGGGGGAGGTTGCCAGTTCAGCGGTACAATCTTTTAATACCATAAATTTCAACATGCACTTAGCAGTCAGTGTTTTTGCTCCGCTTTGGAACAAAGCAAGCTAAAATAATTTATAATAAAGATACCCTTCACCATCTTAGGGACACATTTAATGTGATATAATTTGGTTTCCCTGGGGTTGCTTCAGAGCCTCATGCTTCCAGATTTGCTTTAAGTTAGATGCCTGTGTCAATGTGTAGTGCTCACTGCAATGCTGGAATGTTAGAGGAACCCGAAAGAGCTAAGCACCCAAGTCCGACTCGGTTTTATCTTGTGTCAGATGGTTACAGATTTGCACCGCTGTAACCACGTGTATTTCCGTGAGAGTCAGACACCAAACTAGGAAGCACCCCAGAAAATACTGGTCGTAGATCCTGTGTGTTTCCATAAGGAGCCGTGTGTGTGGTTGGGGTTTCCATACGCGCTCTGCAGCCACCACTGTGCGGGAGCTGGGGACGGGGGCACTGGCGGGGCTGCACGCCCTGGCACTTGTTGTTATAGTGCGTTGATTTTTTCCCCCAGAACACACTCACCGCAGACGACCGTTCTCCTGAAGACAGCTTCACCCTGAACCCCGAGGACAGAAGAGAGTACCCCGATCTCCAGGCTGCCCACCGGCCGTTCCCTAAGCAGCGATTCAGGCAGGAAAACGGGCATACGTCCTTGCAAAGAGATGGACCCAGATCTTTCCTCCTGGATCTCCCAAACTTCCCTGACCTGTCAAAAGCAGATATCAATGGGCAGAATCCCAACATTCAGGTACAAATTTATGTTAACGTGTGATATATATATTTTTTATGAGCTGCACAAATTATTCTACTGAGCCAAGAAAACTTTCAGCCTGGCTTCCATGACATGCAGCCAGAACACCCTGTCTCTCTACAAGTAGCACCAAGAGAGGATGCATTATAATCTAATACGCGTTTTATATAATATTTTATATATATAATACCTGTAATATGTAATATACTTATTGTCTTGAATGCACAGATCTCAATTTTTTTCTGAATTTCTCTTTGGATAGTGTTGATTGCCTAAGTGTGGGTATCAATACAGACCTATTTATGATACTAAAGTCATCTTTGCTATTGCCTTTTTAGAATATATTCTCTTCAATGATGTTAAATGGGCATTTTAAATTCTGTTTTTAATTCTCTGTTACAAAATTTGTTTGTGAACAGATTCTCTTTTGGTGTGCTTTTATAAAATGTAACCATACCCAAAGGTTATAAGAGAGCAAATTTTAAAGTTTCAGCTCAAAATGTGGTCCTCTGTATGGAACCGAGGCTTAAAGTTAATTTCTACAGCAGCTGCCTGGAGTAAAAAAAAAAGTTGTCTGCAAGAAACTTTGTTATATTTTATTCCTCAAACTGTTCTTGGGTTTGGAATGGCCTCTTACAAGCCACTTGCATCTTGAAACTTCAAGGATTAGGAAGAGGAAAAAATGAGTTATTTGTTTTTAATTCAGAGCCTTAAAGCAAAATTGGCATTAATAAGCAGTCTTTTTTAACCAAAACAATAAATTGAAATGTTGTTCTGCCTAAGATGTGCTTATAAAAACAATACACTAATAGAACTGGTTTTCTGGTTAAATTAATTCCTGGCTTCTTACAGTCCCCCAGCCCACAAAATTACCATCCTTTTGATATGTCTAAGAAATACATACGTAAAGATATAATAGATCTGTTGGTGAGAGACCAACACGATCAGGCGAGAGCCGGCTGTCTCCAAGTTACGTCAGAGATGGCTTGCAACCTTAAGAAACCTAACAGACTTGGATCGAGTGCGGGTCCGATATTTGATGGGCCAAGGTAGTAAACATGTTCAACATGTGGTGGCTGTACACATCCCTCACGCTAGGAGAAGCCGTCCAGAACGCCTTGGGAAGGGAAGGTAGGGAAGCTATAGGGGCCCCAGATTGTGGCACAAGGTAACGAGTGTAACATCATTGTTTGAACAGTATGTAAACTGCAGAGGAGGGCAGGAGGAAACAAAAACCTTTTCTGATTGGTAACAGCACTTAATGTTTAGACCCAGGGAATAGATAAATGAGATGGAAACATTTCCCTGGTTTGTCTGTATAGTAACTGCTTCTGCTATGACCTCTTTTTTCACCACCTGATCTTGGAAATGTGTCAGCCAACTATGTCAGCAGTTTTGCTGGACTCGGAGAACTGGGAAGCCTAGTCTTGTAAACTGGAAAACACTGGGCAACCTTAATCCCATAGCTCCCGTGCACAAGGATTATCTCTTTCACAAACAGGCTCCCTAAATTCTGCATTACTTAAGTGCTTACTTGGGTGCATAAATAAACAGGGATATACAAAGCTTCTTTAAGTTCCTGGTTGACAGTCCTGCAGCAGGTCAGACCTTGTGGAGATAAAACTCCCATTAATTCATTACAGAGTCAATTAAAGCTCATTTCTTTGCCTAAAGGTTGTAAAAGGTGACCTACTCTTTTGGGGAAAACAGGCTGTAGTGAATTCTTGTTCATTAAACAATACTGTACTCACCTGAACGGAGATAACAACACTTGTTGACTTGCAAATTTCTTGTCAGCTGCTTGGCAGGTGAAAGCAGAATTGATACTCGTTTTTCTTTTTGCACAATGGCTTCAGGCTCTGTACGTTACATTCCGGGGGCTGTTAATTTAAATTCCTCCTAGGACAGTGAGGCTAGAAAGGAGAAAAAAGCCTGTGTGTTAATCTAGCACAATGGCCATCAAAAACCCACAGCTTCTTTTCCCTTCTACTAGTACAACTCTACATAGAACAAAAATAACATTTTTAAGAATAATTATACCTGCAAATTTTAAAAACCTAATAGACATAAAACTCAGCCTGAAAAAGCAAGTTGAAAAGATACTCCAGTGAGATTTCTTTATGGCCAGTCCTTCTCTGGTTTCCTGTGAGAAGGCAATTGCTGTGTCATGCCCTGGTTGTGCGCTCTTTCAGGGAAGAAGTGGTGGATATCAGAACACCATCACAAGAATTCAGCAGACTAACATGTCCCTAGGCCACTGCTGTATTTATCCAGTGATAATCAAATTTAAGTGTAGTGGACTGTCTTTTTTATAAAAGACTCGGGAACAACAGTCAGAGCTGCAGTAACCCAAATGCTATTTGACACTTTGCCTGTAAGACCAGGATGACACTTGCTGGTCTTGCTCCGGGGGTCCAGCCTTGTGAAATCTCATGTCATTTCAAGTGGCATTTTGTGCTGTAGCACTGCTTCCACACTGCTGGAAGAGACTAACTGCAGTAGCTGCTGTTGAGCAAAGGCTGTCTGTTTGGTTTAGGAGGGGCTGAGTTCCATTTTTTTTAGTGATTTTAACTGTTCTGTCAATGCCTGGAAGACTTCTGGAAGAGAAGGTGATACAAAAACTGATCCCACACTTTCTTCAGATGAAAATCCCTTTTGTGTAGGTTTGCGCTCGTTTGACTAGACAAGGGACGCCAATGTTACTTAACCTTGTTAACAGTAACCTTTTTACTGGGCAGGGTTAGTCAGAGTAAAACAGAATTGTTCTTACTCCTGAATAACAGAATGAAGTCACATGGGTGGTGTATAGGAACCCGCTTATTTTCCATTTCTGATGGGTTTTCATTCTCTGTTAAAAGCAGTCTTCTCTCAGCTCTTGTGTGCAGCTGATCCTGTTTAGGTCCAGATGCTCCAACTTGCAGTTGAACTCTTGCTCTTGTCCCTCTCCTGTTCTTTTCACTCCTGGTTTCCCAGGCTTGTGTACTGGGACAGGTATTGCGCTGCTCCCTGTTGTCCCACTGCTCTGCTACTTTCCTAGCAGTGCTGGATACTGTGACAAATGAGCAGAAAAGGGAAAACTTACTCTTTGTCGGGCAAGGGCATTTTATTGATAGTGATGCTTTTCAGAGAACTTAAATCTTGATCAAATTTCACAGCCAGTATACCTGAAACACAGCTGGGTGAGTTCCAGTTGCGATGGATGTGTTAAATGTTTTGGATGAGGAGATGGGTTCCAAGTAGAAACTGGGCAGAGTTGGGTAGGACTCTTGTCCTCAAAACCACGTTGATGTGCCCTGGAAAATTGAAGCAAAACGGTATGTGAATAAATCTGTTTTGATTAGTATCCTCACTGGGAATCAAAGGCTTGGTAATAATTGATAGGAGTGATTCTAAGCCAGAAATTAGTGCTGCCTGCTTGGTGATGTGTAATCTTTACCATTTCGCATGAGGCCTGTAGGCCATATCCACCGGTCAGGCCACTCCAGTGCTGCTGTGTTAGCTTATGCTATTTGATGTCTATTCAGTTTCTACCGTCTCTTAAAAAAACATTTACACAAAACCACCCACTCTAGGAACATACACAACTACAGATAAAAGCCTCTATGATCTGCTTTCAAAAAAGAACTGCAGACTTCAAACCAACTCTTCTGTGGGTTCATCCATGGCCATTTCCCTCACCTCCATATAGTGTCACTTTTAACACAGATGTAGTTTTTTGGTAGCATTTATATTTGTCATTTGAAGCTGCTGGTTTCACTGCATTGGGAAGTGGCACCTTCTTGCTATCGTCACAGAAGACTCAGCAGTATCTGCAATACTGAGCTCTGACCATTACATCTCATCCCTAGTCTAGCACGGTGAGAATCGGAGGGCTCCAGTAGTGCTTGTTTCTTGTAATGCCTTCAAGGCTTTAACAGTTTAAGGTAGTAGCAGAGCAATTGTCCCTATCATTAAATTAACACCCAGAAAAGCAGAGAGCCCATTCTTACTTTCTTGGTCCTTGGGCTGGGTCCGTACCGTGGAGAACTCTCTGCTCCCAAGACCATCTCCCCGGTCGGTATGGCTACTCCGCTGACCTACCTGCAGCACCGCAAACACAGGGTAGCCATGCCAGGAACTAGCTGGTCCTCTTAGCAAGCTGGAGAGACTGGTCTAGGCAGAGAAATGTGCCCGAGGGCCATGGTTAAATCCTTTTCAATACCAGGGCTGTTATTACCTCTGCACAGACTTCTTAATGTCACAGTGTAATGAGCTCCTTGCAGAGTGCAAAATTCAGAGCTGGGTTTTTGGACCATATTTTTAATTCTGAGGTTTAGCTGGGCCCATCAGAGTGTGCAGCTAGGACTGGCAAAGTATAAATGCTAATTTCAGGCTTTGAGTGACCATTGTCTTCTTTGCTCCCAGCAACTTTTGAGGGTCCTTCACTTGCCTTTCAAAAAGTCCAGAAAACTGTTCCAAGTGAGCTGTCATGACATAACCAAAAGTAAACTGGTGTCATTACAGATACCATTTTAACAGAAGTTGTTATGTCATGCAAACCTAAATTTAACATTTCAATATCTTATAATGAACTAATTTCTGTTCTGCTATTAGAGTTACCTCTTTGCTGACTTGCACATCACCACCTTTACAGAATGGCAAGTTCTGCATTGAAAATTTGCATCAGTTGCATGAAAGAAACAGAGGATAGAAATGTCATAGAATCCACAGCTTGCACAATATTGCAAATGTAGTTTTTCCTGAAACATAATCTTCCAGTTGCTTAGGGCAGTGTTTACACCATTAAAGTGAATTCAGAAACATTGTCTCAGTAAACAGGACGAAGTACACAGAACTTTTTGTGCGCTCCAACAGGCAGGGAAAATATTTATCTTCTGTATATTTTTGGCCAGGAGAAAATTGGATGTTGGTGTCTCAAGACATCTGTGCTTGATACATTTCGTTCACTAAAAATTGACTGCAACTCTGTTGTTTTAATGTACCTATGCCAGTTGTTTTTAACAATTTTTAGAGGAACATCCTTATTTACAGCTCACCCAACCATAGAAGAAGTAGCTTCATTTTAGGTTTGAATACATCTTGGAGATGATTGTGGATTTGTACAAGAACCATGCTACCACAGACATTTTGGGAAGCTTGAGAAAAAACCCAGATAATCTTTACAGTTTTGATAATCACTGGAAGAAGAAATCAGAGAAAACGAAGTCTTTAAAACAGTCTCCAAGACTGTTTAATTTTTGAAAGAACATGTTTTTTTTGGAGTAGTTATACAGCATGAAAGCTTTTCCACAGCTGCTTTAAATGCCCATTTTTAATGACTCTCATTCTAGGTCTCATTTCTTTTTCCCTTGTTATAAACAACCAGTATAGAAACTGATCAAACAAGATACTTGTATATGTATTTATATTTCTATATTTGTATAGTCATGAGTCAATGCTAAGGCTATCTGTAAGTACTGGGAAGAATTCAGTGAACGCTGATTTTTCAAAATTTTAGACTGGGATAGGGGAGCAATTGCTCATCCAAAGCACAAGCCTTTTCTCACACCTCTGCCCCAACTTTTGGGTGATACCATGGAGGGATTACTAGGATTACTCACTGATTTTTCTCCCTGCCTCTGTAAAGTGCATTAGAGTTAAATGGGCCTGGGCAGAGCATAGCTGACTCTCTGAAAACAAAGAAAACCAGACTCGACTAAACTGGCAGTTCAGACAACCCCAGAATTCTTTATAGAATTTCTTTCACTCTATGGTTTTTTATGCCACATGTTAAAAAAACAACTTAGTAATCAAAGCTTGAAACAGACAGGAGAGGAATATAGGTGCGTGTCAGACTACCAGATTGGATTTTGCTTTTGTTATATTTATTTTTTAAATAGGCTATTTAAAAAATCCTGCTTATGCTAGGGTGGATCTCTGTTGATGCCTCCTCTCCCCAGACTTCTCTTTTCTTTAAGACAAAGGAATTATCAATTGGAATAAGATCTCAGGCTTCAACCCATCTGGTTCATGGGTGAGAAGGCACCATAGTACTGCAAAGCGCATTACAGTCATGCTGGGGAGGTGAGAGACAGAGTGGAAGAACTCGTCCCCCCTGCCCAGATATCCCTGAAGGAAGCACTGTGGGATTTCACCTGCGGCTGACAAGCATGCCTACCCCAGGCACTGGGTCCCCCCAATGGGTTGTACCTTCCCAGTTTGCTCCATGTTAGCTAGTCCTAAGCCAAACATAAGACATTTTTGTTGCAGGGTAAGTTCTCGTGTGTTGGAAAACTCATTTTAAAGGCCTTTGTAATAAGCCTCCATGGTAGTAAACACAGACTGAAGTGGGATATCTGATTGCACAGACACATCTTGAAAGTGAGTTAGTGGCAGTGCTGTTGGAGACTCTTGGCTCTCATATGAGCCTGGAAGGCTGTACGTTACACCTGCCTTTCCTCCCCAGGGTAGCACTTAGTGCAACAGAAGTTTCTCTGTCCCTACAAGCCCTCTTTTGCTTAAACTGACTTGGCATCCTGAATAGGTATTTTAAAGCAAATCCCTGTGGTTCTTCAGACTGTACCTGGCTGAAATAATGCAAGTTCATTCTGACGCACAATCATATTACTACAGATTACCAAAGCAAATGGAATGATTATCAAGTGCTCCCGTCTTTTTTTATGAGACATTCCCCCCCCGCCCCAACTTTGCCGAGTCATTGGTTACAAAGTTAATGTGGTCTTAAAAATACTTGCTACTGAAGTACCAGAGTCATACTATTTTTCACGTGGGCAGTACTAAAGCCCTGCAACTGGCCACTCAGTAACACTATTTCCTTTCATTTATTGTGAAAACTCTGTTTTGCTTGGATAGATAAAAAAATTTTGAATCTAATCCCGATGTTTTCAAACTTATGAAATCCATTTTAATTCTTGGTCTGTAGAAACTGAGGTTTAATGAAGTAATCATTCCACTACCATATTTAGTCTGGGAGTAAAGTATCTCTTGAGTAAAGATGCTGTTAGGCTGACAACTGCACTTTCCCTCACTCTTGCTCTTTCTCCCAGTGGAGCTTCTTAGTAGCCTCAAAGTTGTTTCATTTCAATGGCTTGGTCTATGGTCAAATGCAAAGCATGAAAGAGATGCAAAATCTCCTTTCTCCAAAAAAGGATGTGTGGGCATTGTCTTGTCTGTGCAGCTGTGTCTGCAGCTACGAGGCTCTGACAGCAGCTCTGGTTTGCTTCCTGTCTCGCGTGGATCACAGGTAGCTGAAGAGACACAGGCACTCCTTCCTTTTTCTTCTGCGTGTCTTGCGATTTTACTAATAACAATTGTAAAAATGAAACCTTTTATCCAACATGCAAATCTGTAGAGCCATGTAAATGACTTTTAGCAGAACAGTACATTATTCCATTTTTCCTGGTTTTACAGAACCCAATTTTCCTGGAGTAGTGTCTTGAAAGACTGCTTTGTAAATCTCTAAAACATGAAGAATACCTCTGTACCTGTTAAACACTACAGGTCTATCTGATAGTCACCTCTGTATCATGGTTGTTTAGCAAATCCAGTGTAATCACTGAACCACATTAGCATGAAGCATCAGAACATTTTATGATTTATCTGTGGCCACACTATGCTTGCATGACTCGCTGAGCCAAGGTTTCTGATGGCCAGTTCCTATTTCTACCTAAATAGCCACCTATATGCATGCACAGTATTTATCAAATAGTTTGATAATTACACATTGTTGAGCACAGAAGAGGAGTAATCAAGGGTTGTCCCTATGCAGAATTATATTTACATTCATGGTGTCTGTGAGGGAATTGGGTAGCAAACTTTGAATCTTGGCTCTGAGATCTATAGAAACCGTTGACGGGTTGGTTGTATATTATACTCTCCAGCACAGAAGGAGGACCTACGACGGAGGGCTTAGCAGCAAGTGACTTACTCGGCAACGGCTGAAAGAGCTGCTGGCTCTCATCACTGCAGAGCGCAGTTTCACGTTGGGGTGACAGCCCACGCTGCGGTGTGATGGGAACGCTGGTCTGCCGGGAGGCCGTGCGAGGGGACAGGCTGAGCTGCCACTAGAGGGCAAGGCAAAGCCTGTGGAGACCCTGGGTGCTGCGTCTTCCACCTTCACACTCGTGGACTTTCTTAGTTTTGAGTCAGTCCAAGTCCTCGGAACCAGCTCAGCTCGCTGGTGTCCTTCATGCTTGCCTCAAACTCAGCCTCTGCCTAATTAGCGTAACAGATACTTTTTCCTGGTCATGTATGTTCAGGTTTAAACATCTTTTTCCCATAAGGCAGAAAATTCTGCTGCAAAGGTTTTAGGCACAGCATGGGTTATTATTTTGTGGGGGATTTTTCCTAGCCTTTGTTCCAAGGTCTGATTCAGCAGAGGTAGCAGAAGGAATCACTCAGCCGCTGCATATCTCTGGGCTCAGTAATCCACATGTGGTTTACAACATGTGAACCCTACAGTATTACACAGCCCCTCTGCAAGGCAACACCAGTCGTTTGTCTTCGCTGTATAGAAAGTTTCCCGTTGACGAGGAGGAGATGCTGACAGCCAGCCTGCTCTGTCTTGAATCGCACAGGTTACCATTGAAGTGGTGGACGGCCCCGACACCGAGACAGACAAGGACCTGCAGAAAGAGAGCAGCAAGCCTAGCTGGCCAGTCCCATCACCTGACTGGAGAAACTGGTGGCAGAGGTCCTCCACCTTGACTCGCATGAGCAGCGGTGACCAGGACTACAAGTATGACAGCACTACTGAGGACAGCAACTTCCTCAGCCCTCTCGGTGGGTGGGATAGTCATGCACCCAGTCACCGGACGTTTGAGTCCAAGGAGCAGCCAGAGTATGGTAAGTTTGCGTTCCAGGCCTCTTATGGGCATCTTGGGATTGTAAAACGAGTTTGGGGGAAATGAGAATGGTGAGGCATCGCTGAAAGTAGGCCAAGCAAAATACAATTTTTCAACATGTGGCTTTTGTTCATCAGCTTTTAAATACAAATCTGTGCAGATGCACAAGCTGTACTGTGGTAGCTGCATTCCACCAGTAACTCTATAATCTTGAAAATCATACCAGTTATCCCATAAGAGGACCTTTTTTTAGTCGTAAGTGTACTTCTTTAAAAGCAAAGGAAACAAGGTTTCATATTTATTTTTAGAGTAAGGATAAGTACAAATTTAGAATCATGTGGTGGTTTGGGAACTAAAATATAATCATTGGATAAATAAGCAAGATCTAAAATATGGTAGTATTTGGTGGATACACAAATAAGATGAATTATGTTGGTGCATGTGTGGGGAGTGGCATATGCAGCAGGAACATTGTGTATTTGCGTGTGTAATTCTCTTCCAGATGTGTCATGGCGAAAACAATTGTTTTCAGCTTGTATGAAACAGTTGCAGAAACTAGAAACAGAGAGGAGCTACAGTTACTCACTGCCCCAACGGGCTGTAACTATTCACGTGGGAATCACTCGAGGGAGGTGAACAAATACGTGCTCACAGGTAGCTCAGAGCCTCTCCTGTTTAAGCTGTACGTATATATAGAAGATTTTTTTGGTTAGAGCAGGGTTTCAAAGCCACAGTACCTTTACCCTGGCACTTCTGTTGTGTTCTCTAGATTCTGCAGAGTGGCTGTCATGCCCTGATTCTGTCTCACTTTTCCCCTGTTTTCTAGGGCTTTAAATCCTAGAGCCTTAACAATTGAGAGAGACTTTTTGTGGAATGGTGTAGTTGAACACATACATATATATTTTAAATTTTGTGGCCAGAAGATTAAAGTCTATCCTTTCTTTTTGCACCTGTATTTATTTGTGGGCACACTCTATTGCCAAGAATTCATATATTAGGTGGTTATTCGTTTAGGTAAAATAAGATTGCTTTCACAAATAATTGTGGTAGGAAAAAAATAGCAAGAATTACAAATATAAAAATAGGAAGAACAGGTTGAACTCCAGCTGAAAATCTAATGTGGTATATTTAATAGTAGATACTGTGTGTTTCATAGTGCAGTATAAACACTAGGTTTATAGTAGTTTATACTATACTTTGCCTAAAAATTATCCTAGAGCTCTCTGCTGTACACCAGAGCACCCTACTAACTGGAAGAGACTCCTGGCCTTCTGACTAACCTAAAATGTCATGTGCCATTGGCCATCGGCCTTGGCCAGGAGGACGTAGCAACAGACTCTGTCCATATGGGGCTTTTATGCTGGTTCCAGCCATTGCCCTGTTCACACGTTTCACAGCTCTATCTCCCTCATCCTGCCCCTGCCAAAAAGCACCGCTCGGCTCTGCCTGCCCTTCCTGGGCCTCCCGGGCTGGGTTCTTTGACAAGCATTGCACCTGCTCACCCTCCCTCTTCCTCACCAGCCATGTGGAGAAAAACATTCAGCGTTGGAAAAGAGCTGGGAAGGAGAGCAAGGCCAGGGAGAGAGGGCAGATCACACTTTCCTAAAACACCTCTTCAGACTGCTGTAGTGCCCACCTGTTGGCAAGCCCCAGAATCGCGGATCTTTGCACACAGACGGTAGCCATGTTCCCACCCTCATCACACACACCATGGGCACCTGATTCAAGCGTGGCGGCTTCCCGATCAGCAGCAGTGTAAGAAAAGGAGGGAAAGCACATAAGGTCCCTGCCACGAGGAACTCACATCTAGGCAGCTTGCTATGAGTGAGATATATAACCTTCCCATACTCCTGGCAATAAATGTTTAATAGCACCCCACAGAGTTGTCGTCAGTCATTACATATGGTACAAATCAAGTTACGTGTTCTACTAACCAGCTCAGGAAGCCCACAGACAGCATGGCAGTGGGGGGGGAGCGGGAACCGCGTGTAGCACAGAGGCCAGTGCAGGCAGGGATCTGGCCCTGTGTCACGCCTGTACATACACGTTCAGCCTATAGCTATAGAGCAGGGCTGGCTCAGAGTCGCTACACCCGATTTTGCTTTGCTACCAGTGCTGGTTTAACCAAAATGAGCAAAGGCTGCAAGTTGTCATCGCAGGGTCAGTTAAACATCTCCTGTAGATTGCAGAGAAATCCATTAAGCCAGATGTTCCCTAGCGAGAGACAGCAGTCAGCTGGGGAGGCCAGTGGGAAGGCAAGAGAACTGGGACTGGTTCATGGACTCCATTTGGTGGCCTTCACAAGGTGGGATGTGCAACAGTTAACTCAGCAAACAAAGGAGACTGATTCTAAGGGGTTTAGATACTTAGAGTGGCACCCAGCCAGTGGCGCAGACTTAGTATCGTTTGCCCTTGGCTGGCTACCAGAAGAGAAGAAAGTCATGATTTGTTTTCAGACGGTTCCTGCTAGTACTCAGATTTGATGTTATGTAATAATTCACATGAAACACTACAAATTGCATGTTGTTCTGGGTGTAAGATGCATATGCGGTTCCCTGTATTTGTGGCGGTATTCCTGTAATGTCTATTTCCTGTTCAAAGGACTGAAAAACAAAATTGCAATTTTTCATGCATGACCTACAGCCTCCCACAGTCCAACATTTGTGTCCTACAAATTAATTGAGCATTGTTGTGCTGTTGCTGTGTGTTTTGAAAAGAAGAAAAAGCAAACTTCATTTATCCTGTGCCTGATTAGTTTGTGGTCAGAAAACATACTCCTATATAGAGGGAAATGATGTGAATAGATGTGTACTGTTAGTTCATGACCCAGCTTTGCAGCTGAGGATTCTCAGCTGCCAAAAGGTCAAAAGAGAAAGGAAATATTTTTTCAAATAATGTTGCGTGCGTTTCCCTGAGGAGCATCAAGTGTGAAAACCATTTAAACAGCAGGCTTACGCCTGGCATTTAGCCCGAGCTTCAGGTAGACACATCTGGATCCCATTCTTGTTTTGCCTTCTTAATACAAAACACTACACAGTAGTTTTGGGTAGTAGGAGTTTTGTTTCTTCATTTCCTTCCTCATCTTTGTTCTTACGCAGATTATATTGATGGTGAGGGAGACTGGAGCCCCTGGTCCCTTTGCAGCGTCACCTGCGGGAGTGGCAACCAGAAGCGGACGAGGTCCTGCGGGTACGCCTGCACTGCCACAGAGTCACGGACCTGCGACAGGCCCAACTGCCCAGGTGTGAGCACGTCCCCGTGAGCTGCTGTGGGGCGGGAGCCGGGAGAGGTGGTCAGGGCTGGGAGGAGAGCCCTCCTGTGCACAAAGCCCAGCGCCCCTTTGCTCCCTGGCAAGGTCAGAGCTTCGGTGGGAAGAGACATCCTGGTTCTCAAGGCCGTTTATGAAATGGCAGGTTCTTTGCTAGTAATAATACGCTGCTAGACGCAGTCTACTATCCCCTGGGACTTAAAAGGCAAATACAGGCTTTTTTTAGGTTACGGCAGTCATTTTTGTGCACAGTACATTTTGTATTCCAAAGGGTGTAATCTACTCTCTTGAAACAAATCTGTATTAATTTTAGAATTTCAAAACAGCTGTGTTGACCGTTACCTCAGTGAGCTCATATTTTGCTGTGCAGTGAACGGGCATGCCTGCATTGTGAACAAATAGCTCCTCCCCAGTTACATGGCTTTGAAGTTTTGTGCCTAATGTATACAGAGTTGCTTTAAGACTCCGTGTGTATTAATATGAAAAAAATACTTTAAATACATGCTTTGCCTTTCACTCCAGAGATTTTGCATTCATTGGGCATTAAGCTGCAAAATTTCCTGTCCTAGAAAATTAGTGTTAAGGTCGAAATGTCATCTCTGTTTCATTATGTGTTGCTTGATAGTTGGAGAATTACAAAACTGTAAGTTTGGTCCTGCAGCAGCTGTGCGCAATGGGATGAAGGAATGTAAAGTTTTGGCTTGAATGTATTCAGAAGATATGGCCAAGGACCTTCACTGTAGCTCCTACCTGTTCACAGCCATTAAATGCCAGTAACAGAGATGTTCTTACCATCATGCAGTTTTCGACTTGGTGAAACCAGGGCTGAACACTCAAACCTACATCATAAAATTGTAAAGCTGCTATGGAAAATTTTCCTGTAATGTTCTTTAAATGCTGCTGTGGTTTTGGATTTAGGTAATTTTGTAATGCAGCAATGCAGTAGCTGCCACAATGCATGGGGTATGTGCAATTTCATTACTTCCCAAGATGGGAGAGAAGTAAAAACACATGCCATGATGGTATGCATTTCACTGAGTTTACTTAATGACTCAGAAAGGCAAAAATTCTTAAACTGGAGGTCAGGTTTTTTTTGATGGGAAGTGAGATGTCAGCAGTGTTGGACAGAAGACTTAGGAGTCTCAGTGAGAGAGCTGGAGAGAAGTTTCTCACTCTCAGATAGATGTGTGCATCCATTGCAAGGTAATGGCTGCTGGGCAGTTCAGGAGAAAAGTGTTTCTGGACGCTCTCATACATCCTAAAACCTCAATAATAAGGGGTTAATCCCAGAAGAAAGCATGTAGCCCCCAGTTATATTCTCCAGTATTTATTACCAGCTAGCATCAAACAGTGGCAAACTTGAAAGAATATATTATGTCATATAACAGACCCCCAACGATCAGCAAGCAAAATATATTCACTCTTTGAGGCTGTGCTGACATTTTTAAAATTACAAGGGCAAAGCTCAGCTTCTGCTGTTTATAATTCCAGCAGTGAATTACTGCCTTGTAATGGGTTCTTGGCTATCTATTATTCTGCATCTACTGCTGGAGTTAAGGCAAAACCCTATGATAATTTTACTGAAAAGCAGCCTGAGGCTGTTTTGAAGCTTTGCAAGCCACTATTATGCCCCAGTTCAGGGGATCAGGAGAAAGTTCATTGGCAAAAAGATGGATGGTGAACAGACTTCATTATTAACCATATAGTTATCACGTATTAAAGAGCTTTCCGCTCTCTTTGGAGGTCTTTAATTCAATGGAGGGGGAAAAAAACCCCAAACCTGTTCAAACGCTTCTTTGAAGAGACATTTGGTTTAAGGCTACATGGCACAGAAATATCAGGGAAACATCAGGCTGGCAGGTAGACCAGGCTAAAGCAGCAATGAAAAGATGTTTACTTTGGCAGGATCAATTACACATTTTCTGGCGATCCTTGTTTCTGTCTACTGATAGCAAACACTTAACTGGAAGTTGTTGGAAGATCCTGATACTTAAAGATCCTGATATTTTATTTGGGGGATGGGATTGATTGGGGAGGTTGTTTATCTCCTGCCTACTCACACCTTTCAACTCCCTAGTACTGGGAGAGCAACAAGCGGCAGTCTTCTTATAATAGTTTCATCTTATCTTGGTCATTGCAGGGGGTGTTGGACTAGATGACCTTTAAAGGTCCCTCCAACCCAAACTATTCTATGATTCTTTCTCGTATTTCCTGAAAAATGATTTCCCGCACTTATTCACCTGTCTTAAGGCATGTTGCTCTGCTTTAGAAGGTGGCACAAAGGCAGTCTCCTTTAGACATCACATTTTACCACGGGCTTTAGAGCTTCCATTAGGACGCTTGTTTTCATCTTGTCAGTCACTTGTGAGACATGCTCTGGAGAAGATGCTGGTGACAGAAAGCCAACCAGGTGGCTGTTGGTGAAGTGTGTGCAAAACTCCTACCTGAATTACTGGGAGATGCTGGCAAGCCTTGCATCAGGAAGAGGAGGAACAAAATTGGTTCCCTTGCTTCTGTCCCTGCACTGCGTTCATAACTGACCAGTTTGTTGCTTAAATATAATCTAAGCTCTAAAACTTGAAAACTTTTAGCCTTTGAGCTCAGCTAATGCTTTATCTTCCTAACACCACAGATTCCTTGGTTATTATGCTTTTAAATGAACAATCCCTCCAGCAGCAACTACAGGATACTTCCCTGCCAAACAAAAGCACCTTGCAGAACTGGGGACGGAGGGAACAGCAAGGAGACAGTTGATTGCATTGTGTTTTAATAGGAAAACACCACCACCACCACTAACACATGTTTGTCTTAGGGATCGAAGATACCTTCCGGACAGCTGCCACAGAAGTCAGCTTACTTGCAGGAAGTGAAGACTTCAATGCCACCAAACTGTTTGAAGTTGGTAAGCAGCCCAGTCAATCTTTCAGTAACAGATAACAGACTTCCTTAGATTCTCCTGTTTTGATTCTCACTGCAGGACCAAGATTTTGAGTTTACCATTAAAACTGTCAGTAATAATGGCCATTTATTATCTTGCTCAAGTTTACAATCGGAACCTTAGCGTGCTTCTGCCTTAGAATCTTTCTCAAGTCTTAGCAAATGTCTGTACTTCTTTCATTATTAAATGGTGATTCTCTGTCCTAGTTCAGAAAAGAGCTGTAAAACCCCACATTAATGGATGGAAGAAATTCAAACACTCCTTAGCATTTTGCTGAAATAGCCTCGAACGGAAGATACTGGAAAAGCATTTTAGGTACAGCTGTCACATTAAAAAAAAATGACAACTTTTATGAGCATGCATAGCTTCTATAACTGTGTGCACTGCAGTGAGGGTAGCTAAAGCAATTTTATAGGACATGACTTGATACTGATCTATCTAAAACTCAGCCCAACTTCTATAATGTTCTGATTTCAACCCTCCAATGAAACCATAGCGTGGCCACTCTTAGACACTAGATGCCCAACTAACTGGATAAATAATGTAATCCAGCATCTCCCTCCTATGGTGGAAGAGCACAATAGTTAATGACAGCCAGGATAGGGCTCTTTAAGGAGATAGAAAAACAGGACACAGATAACTAAGTAAATATTTTGCAAGAATGTTTGCTGTAAGAGTTTTAGATCCCAGTCTTTGCCTTACTCCAGAATCCTGTTACGTAAGTGTGGAGCAAGATATGCAGGGTTTTTTTGGAAGCTCGTAGCATGATACAGACACCTTAAATAATGTTTTAGGTAGGAGATGTTTAACTGGATTCTCCCAAGACCCTTGCAAAATAATAAGCGCCAGTATTAAATAAGCTACTAGTCTATAAATCTCTTTAATCCCAGCTATAAATCATGGCTCTGGTGCCATTAAATCCTCCTAATGTACAGACATTCTGATATTATGTCACATACACCGTTTTAGAATCTGAATCACTTTTGGCTGCATTTGCCAGCTAAGATGTCAGTCTCCCTGTTTGAACTACAGCTGCTTGAAATACCCCTTTGGGAAGATGGAGAACAAATAGAAAAAAGTATTTGCTAGTTACAAGAAAGACTGAATTAGGGCTTTAATAATGAACCTCAGAAAAAGTAATCCAGGCCTTGCTTGCCATCTTGGTATTTCTAGCATTGTGAGAAACTTAATCCTTCAGCATCTGAATCTGCTGTTCTTATAAGGTGAGTGTGTGGGCGAGGGGTTTAAACTGGAGACTGGCATCAAATCACTGCGATTTCCCTATTGCAGTTCTGTCACTTGTAAACCCATGATGGTGTCTCTTGGGCTTGGTGGGGATACCAGCAGCTTCATTAGAATTTGCCAGGTAGGCGAAATGTCAAAAATTCCTACTGGCATGGTGCCACAGTATAATTCAGACTAGCACTGCCTGAGGCCTCTAACGCCAGTCACACGTGTGATTTTTTTTATCTGACAAGACAGCACATTAACACATTGCAGGGAGGAAAGCTTTGACTGCCCTTTCTTTCTTAAGCAAAGCACTGGTGCTGAACAGTTACGCTTTACTCATTTATTATCACTGATCATATGAACTGGGATGCTGCATAATGTATCTTAAGTTTCCATTTCCTGCCCTTAAACAGATACTGATAGCTGTGAAAGATGGATGAGCTGCAAAAGCGAGTTCCTGAAGAAATACATGCACAAAGTGGTCAATGATCTTCCCAGCTGCCCGTGCTCCTACCCCAGAGAAGTTGCATACAGCACTGCTGAAATCTATGATCGAATTAAGAGGAAAAACTTTCGCTGGAAAGACGCAAGTGGTCCAAAGGAAAAACTGGAGATCTATAAGCCCACTGCACGGTACTGCATCCGCTCCATGCTCTCTTTGGAAAGTACAACGCTCGCAGCACAGCACTGTTGCTATGATGATAATATGCAGCTGATTACCAGAGGGAAAGGGGCAGGAACACCAAACCTGATCAGCATCGAATTCTCAGCGGAACTCCATTACAAAGTGGACATTCTGCCTTGGATTATATGCAAAGGTGACTGGAGCCGATACAATGAAGCACGGCCTCCAAACAATGGGCAGAAGTGTACAGAAAACCCTTCAGACGAAGACTACTACAAGCAATTTCAAGAAGCGAGGGAATACTGAGATATTCCGCCTTTTCAGACACAAAATAGCATTCGTTTCCTGGATGCCAAAGAACTGATAACGGCTGCTGCATTGTCTCCTTGACAGGGGTTGATCAGTTTCTTTCTAATGAATGTATATAGTTGTAATATAATACATAAGTATTTTTCATAGTGTGTGTAATTTATAAACACATATCTCTATCTCATACACACCTATTTTTACATACAGACATACATAAACATTGTCCTGGTAGGATTTTATACTGCAATAATGTTCATTTAATAATGTGCATTTCATTTTATTCCCCAACTGTAACATAAGTGTGAGGGGGGCAGAGGGGAGCAGCTGCCATCACCATCAGGCCCCAAGGCGCCAGCTGAGGAGGGCACATATTTAAAAGTTGTTATAAACAATAGGATTGAAGAATGTACTCTTCCATATGGGAATGGTTTACAAGATTAATGCACCTAAAGCATCAGTTTTCTCTATAATTGATTTCATGACTAGTCATATCTAAGAAAGGAAGAAATTTTTTTTGGAAGGGTAATACTCAAAAGTGAATATAGACAGTTATTAGCAATTTTTTTCTTGGAATTCTTACTGTTACCTTCCAGGTCAAGTAGTCCAGCTGATGTATGCTTGCAGGGAAACGTAGCTGTAGTTTTCCTACAAAGCAGAAAAGGTCCCAATGCAGTGGTTCTGCCAGAATTACAAACAGCCTGCTCCTGGAGACATCTCAGACACGGAGTTAAGGCTGTCGGGGCTGTGTCTTATGCTGGGGAGCAGATCTTCAGGGCAGCTACCTGTAAACAAAGCATGCTCTAAGTCTTTGAAGGAGTGCAGCCAGAGAAGGAAAACATGTCAAAGGAAAAAAAAACCTCACAGTTACTTTCCAATTTTTAATACTTTCCAATTTTTAATACGAAGAGTGTTTAGATCTCGTTGTTTCTTTAAGAAAAGAAAGAAGTTTATTTTTTTAAAGAACAGGAAAAGTGGAATACACATGTCTAAGTTGCCTGAGGTCAAGCATGCAACCGCCCCTTTTCCCCCATTTAGCATATGCTGAGTGCAGTGTCCTACAGAAGAAGCTGTTCTTTAAGGAAGCTGGGAGGAACTATTGGTGAGTTAAAATGTCTTAATTTTTTAAAAAAGCTAGCATTATTTTTGTAAAGTATTTATTGAATTGTAACAAAAACTCACATGTGGGATATATCTCTAACATGAAAGGCTTCTGTAGATGGAACTTGATTGCCAAGAGTAAGACTGTTGTTAGGCAAAAGTTTTACTTCCAAATTTTTATAAAGTGCAAATTTACATACATAATCCTGTAATTAAGCAGCTGATACCGTCTTTCTTATGAAAGATTAAAACGACACCATGGGTAAATAAATACTTACAGTTCCATCCTGTAAAAGGCTGTCTTGCTGCAAGTCACTGTCTTCATTTGGAAAACTAAGGCTAAATGTCACTAGAGAAATGCCTATTTTCGGGTTATGTGGTCTGATACACATATGTGCACTGCATGTGGAACCTCACACAGCAGTAAAGCCCATCTCGCATTGCAGTCAGTCTTAGCTGAAAGATTCAAGGCAGCCAGGAAAGACAATTCCTTCTGCTATATATGTACACACATAAATACTGTAGATAATTTCTCTAGCTTTGTTGGCCTTTGGCTGGTTGATTGCGACTTCCTGACAGACATGTGCATGGTCCCCCCAGCATTAACATATGCATAATAAGTCTGCTGAGTATGGGAGGTGACAGGCTTGTGTTGGTCTGACCAGGTGGTGCAAATCAGGAGATTAAAACAGCAGCCTGGGCCTTGGACACCCGCTCTGACCAAATGTGTGGTGCATACGCTGCAAAGGCTCTCCCTGGATCTGCCAGAGCCGGTCTGACAGGCTGCAGAGCCTCAGCGCTGTACTTATGCTCCAGGTTTCCAGAAACACGGAGTCCAGGCAGAGCTACTGCACATCTGTAACAGCAACTGATCTACTGAGGTAACTTCAGCAGCTGGAAATCTTGGCCAAGTCATCAGATCTTCCCAGATGCAGACTTGAGTCGGAGGTGGGGGGACATGGGGATATATTCTGGGACTAGCTGGTAGTAAGAAAACCTGGTTAGTTGAGCAAGAGAGTAAACATGGGATTGCCCCTTAATTTTTATAGAAACCAGGTTTTGTAAATTCTTGCAAGGTCATAAGAAGGAGCGACTAGCTAATGGAGCCAGTTAAATTGGCAGCAGATGGATGAAAGGCATAAGCAACTCGAGGATCAGTCACTTAATAAGGAAAACAGGTATTTTCTGCAACATGGGGGGAAAGCCCTGCTTTTTACTTCACTTAGCAGTGTGGAGGGAACAACGGTCTCAGGTTTCTCTGGGAGGGCAATGAGAGGGCGGTCACAATTCTTAAAATATAAAACACATCCCTGCAGTTTATGGATTTGTAAATTATGGTGCTATTGAGAAATAGTACTACACCATTAATACTGAACATAACAAATAAAGTGTCAGGGAAAAGGAAAAATTACTCTAGGAAATTAAATGACGCACAAAGTTTCAAGTGTTACCACTCAGAATCTGCCAAGGCTAGAAACGCCGAGGGAGCCGAATAACCACTGATAAGGACCTACCAGGATTTTCATAGGATGAGCCCTGCAGCACAGATTAAGAAAGTATTCTCACTTCTGCATTCTTAAGCAATGGTCTTTATTGAAAACAAAGTCAGTCCTACTTTATAATAAATTATGATCCATTCAGGACTGGGCTGCTTTTTTTTTTTTGTTTTCTGTTTTATCTTCTTTCCAATGACTAAAATTGTACGTGGAATGACTGTGTAGTAGTCCTTAGAAAGGTGCTGGAGTTTACCATAGCCAAATTTGACTCAGTCTCTTAAATACAGAGAATAAGACCTGAGGAAGGGTTTATGGTCACAGGACCTAGGCACAGGTTGGTAGTTAGAAGAGGCTGTTGAGATGTTTCTGAGTTACTACAGAAGGCATACCCAAAGACCCAAAGATTTGAGGAGGATTGAAACAAGACGAACTAAATAGGCATCATGGTCTCAACACTGAGAAATCCTCTGAGAGTCCCTATCAGTAGCCATCCTGCTTCCCAGAAGGAAACTTAAAATACAAACATTACAGCAAACCTGTCCATATTTGAGCAATTCTGTTTACCCACTTCTCTTCAGCAAAGCCAGAGTAGAATGTCTTCACCTCCTGGTCTCTCGTTCCTCTGCACTACCTTTCTCTTGGGCAAACACAGCTGTTTGTGCAGCAGAAGGAACCAGTCAACTCATCCAAGTTATTTTTAACCCTGATCAATCAACAGATACAGACTACCGCATGGCTTTAGAGTCGAGTTGGTGGGAATGCCTTGAGCTGGCACTGCCTGTGAGAAAGATGTGTGGAGCAGTGCCCCGAGGCAACCATAAATGGACTGAATGCGTACCTTTGATGGTAGAAAGGATGAGTGGCCCTGGCTTCACATTGCCCGGACAGCTGCTGAGCAGCAAAATTCCGCTAACATAACCCGCAGTGATGCATATGGGTTATAGGACAATATAGCGAAAAACAAAAACATACACACATTCACGAATCCCCACAGTCCTGCATTAGTTACCAGCTGCATTTTTTCCCCCCGCTGTGCAAAATGGTTAGCACTGTCAACACAATGCATTCTTTCAAAAAATGCTCGTGAGTTCATAGGAC
The DNA here is from genome assembly GCA_028565335.1 of Limnodromus scolopaceus. Classification (NCBI taxonomy): domain Eukaryota; kingdom Metazoa; phylum Chordata; class Aves; order Charadriiformes; family Scolopacidae; genus Limnodromus; species Limnodromus scolopaceus. Next base: position 20,566,561 of record JAOXNO010000024.1, on the reverse strand, counting down.
TGCCTTTTCCATATATAGCGTTTTCATTGAGATGGTAAGGTTGGTTGCAATGAGCAAATGGTGCACCTGACACTTTCAATTGAGTGGGGTCAGGCGAGTTGAAGGCAGGAGAGGAGGGAAAAGTAACCTTTCCCAGCTGAAGAGTCTGCTGCTTCATGGCAGGGGATTGCAGTATCTATGTGAGCCATTTAGCAAGGGGATGCCCCTGCCAGACCACAGAGAGCCCTAATGCTGCAGTCACTTACCTGTGATGGTCTCCCTGGTCAGCAGCGAGACAGCGGCTGGACCTTGTGGAGATGGCCCAGCTGCCTGAGGCTGAGGAGCTGCCGGTGCTCCCTCGGGCCTCCCCTTGATCCCCTTCCTGCTTTCTCCATCAGGGCATCCCTGGAGCCGCCCAGCAGCCAGCGTGGCTCGCTGCACTGGGTGCCGGCTAGGCGGCACTGCCTTGGCTTACGCATTCAGTAAGCATTCATCCATCCTTGGAGAAAATTACAGCCAGGCTGGACAGACTACACAGAAACCTGGCAAGTGCCATTCCTAGCAGAGTCAAGAAGCTGGCAGGGCAGGGAGCCTGTTTATAACCCATGCAGACAAAGTTACTCTGCAGGCTCCATACATTCACCCGCACAATCGTCTCGCACCACGCAAGGGGCAATGGCGTGGCAAGGCTATCTCTTTTGAATCCAGCAAAGGAAGCCTGCAAAACAGGAATGGACAAGCTTGGACTTCGTTATGCTCGCTGCGTGCACCTGCACAGGCACAAGCATGGCCATGTCCCTCCCCTCCATACACACAGAGCCCGGAGAGCTTAGGAGGGAGGGCATGAGCAGGAAGGCAGCCAGCAGTAAGCATCAGAGTAAAAATGACAATTTTTTCCAGCAAACTGGTGTGAGTGTATGCCTGGCTGCATGGCATTTATGTGACAGCTGAGAGAGCATGTGTTTTTCTATCACCAGTACTCCCCTCCCTTCCCTTTGTAACTTTTAATGGAAAAATGTGTGGGCAGTTTCCATTATGCCTGCACTGTTTCAGACAAATTAAGGGGTTGGCTAAGAAATCACTGGTTTCATATTTCATACAAAATACACACACATGCTTATATTTATATATCTATGTAAATTAATTTAGGATATCCTCTAGTCATGCACTTTAGAGCAGTACGTTGCTGAGTGTAGTGTCTGCAGGAAAGGACCTACAGAACAGCTCTTCCTTTGGACCTGAACAGGGGGATGGGGCTACTTTTGCACTTGCATGGTGGGGAGAAGGGCCAGGAAGCTGGAATGGCAGCAGTCATTCTTCAGCTCTGTCGTTTACTTTTGAGTGGCAGGTTTATTCATTTTTTTTCCTTTTCAACTGCATTGCTAAAGCAATATATGCCTTTTATGACTGTGCTAATTTTCTATCAGTTCAGGGAGTTATAATTTTTTTCCGTATTTGTTCTCTATCATAAGAAAGATCTGGGGGGGATTTTTAAACACAGAGAGAAGATTTTAATTCAGTAAAATGCACAATTTGTAAGAGATTCAGAATGTTATATTCTGGAAGTGATAACAATACTACACAGGTCAAACCTAACAAAACCAAATGTGAGTGGCTCTAGTTTTCAGAGGAGCTCTTAGATAGTATTTCCTTTTTAAAACTGGGCAAACAACATTACATGTGTTAAGTGTCAGTTTGCTGTTTATTATGGGCCTGACCAATGCTTCGCATACAGTGAAACAGTGCCTCACTCTATGGATTTCAGGAGGGCTCTGGTATGACTTCAAAACATGCCTGCAGCAAGAGACAGCATTTGCACACCACGATGGTAGACACAGGATGTGAGTCAGAAAGTTTGGGGCGCAGAGAAGGCTTGGGAACCAGCTCTCACTCCAAGCACCATCTTCCGAGCTGGCTCCTGCCTCTGCATAGCTGTGCTTAACCCATTTGTTTGTCCTCAAAGCCAAGCTGCAGCCACTCCCCTTCCCCACTCCCCAAGGGCAGCTCTTGAGGGGATGCTGCTTTGCTGCAAAAAGAGAGCTGGACACAGCTGGCCATGGGAAAGGCTCTCTCTGGCTGAGAAGGGCTCTCTGAGTCAGGTAAGAAGATGGGAAAGGTGCAAATGTACTTGACCATGCAGACACAGGGATTCCTGTGTCCCGCGACCCTCGGCAGCATTCACCATGGTGAGCACATTCAAACCATGGCAATGCCTAGCTTCACGCACCTCCCGCCTGCCAAAGAAGTGTGAGGGCAAATCTCAAACTGCTGCAGTCCCCATCACCTCCCAAATGGACAGGGGATCCAGCCTGGCATGAGGCCTCTGTCCAATGCCAGCCCTCACCATGAGGCAACGGCACAACTTCCTTTCATGTGGAAATATCCCGGCTATCCCAGCACATCCAGGCGTGCCAGCGAGCAATGGCCTGGCGACACGGCAAGGTCTGCCACCGCCTCTGCAGCAGTAACCAGGTCTGAAAGCACTGGTGATCTCAATTCAATGAACCAGTTCTCTTACCCTTATCTTACAACCTGCCTGGGAAACACACAGAAATAGAGTGTAGAAACAGGAGGAGTTCTGTTTGGTCTGAGAAAGAGGACACAGGAACAGAACATAACAGGAACAGAAATTACTTCTAGCCAGTGTGGAGAGGAAACAGCAGTGCACTGAGTTACAAAGTAGCCTCATTAAGGGTCACCAAAATTTGAATCAGCGTGTGGGTAATGATATCCTGAAGGAGGATGGCCTCAGAGAGGGGAAAGTCAGAAGGAACAAAGCAATTCTTGCAAAGGAGTCTAGCAAAGGAAATGTTGAAGCAGTGCTTATGAATCCAGCAGGCTGAGTGCTTTCCTTGCTACATACTCACAGACCCATTCTCCCACTGTTTCACCACATGTTTAATCACCACTAGGTACACAATACCAGAAAAGCCAAATTAAAAGGTACAACAGTAGGTGTAAGGGGAGTAAAAGTTACTGAGCCTTTTTTCCTGAATAACAGCCCACACAGCCTCATGCTCACAGAGGCCGCAGCACAGTGGTAGCTGCACCACAGCTTTTAGCTGTCCGCAAGAGGTCAATGGCGGTGGTTAACCTTGACAAATAACTATGTTTTGCCCTTGCCCATAGTGGCACAGCCATCAGTATTCCTGTAATTTAATGCGGCTTTTGCTCGAAGGGTCAACCCCCTTTCCCTCACACCCGTATCAACCACCCAGCACAGTGGGTCTGCCCCCCTCCCAGCACCACCAGCTGCACAACAGAGCGGAGACAGTGGCTTGGATCACTTTGCAAACTAGCCTCTTTACCCACAGGGAAAGGGAGACCCAGCCTCATCTTCCTAGCACACAGACAGGAGGCACAAAGCCATCAGAGATGCACAGGCCGGAGGTGGGAGAGGAAGCTGACCCAACCTCAACCTCAAACACAACCGCATCTATCATTGCTAGGTTGGGTGGCCTGGTTAGAAACACAGCGTTGCTGTTGCAGCTGGGAGGAATCCGTCTCTGACCCAAAAGGAAAGCAACAGCGTGCCCCATGTCTGACCGTCACCAGCACTGATGGGGAACAGAAAGGTGTGAAACCCCGAAAGCTACGTACTTCAAGATCCAAGTACGTACAAGAGCCAGTGCTGTCAAGCTGAACCTCAGTCCTGGGATGGAAACAGCACCCAGACAGCCACACAGGGCGCTGCACCTCACCCACACCAAAGGGACGTATGGAAGAGGAGCTGAACTTTGATGTCTAAGCCACTGTCAGGGGGTGTTTGACCTGCATTAGAAAGGAGATGAGACCAGGTAACTCTGGCTGTAGAAGAGGAGATCTGCAAGGCCAGGGAGGCCCACAGGACCATCTGGTCCATCTGACACATCCAGGCTGGTAACTATACTGTGAGCTGCGAAAGACTTTTTAACCACAGCTTGGATAGGGACAAGCAAATTTGACAGGAACAGCGAGATTTTTCCTCCCGAGAATATCCACCTGTTTCTCCCACAGATTGCCTTCTGCAGAATTTCCCACCGCTTTCAGCAGGCATATAGCTGCTCTCCAACCTCTTCAAAGCCAGAGCCCTACAGTGAGGTTCCTTGTCTGGCAGCAAAACAAAGAAGGGGAACAGCAGCACTATTACCCCACACATAGCTAAATGACATCTACCACATCACTGTACCCCCCCAAAATGCCAAGAGCTGCCAGACCCTTCTTTGCACCAGCACTCCCAGCTTTTCTACCCACTGGCTGAGTTTTTCAGGTAAGGCCAGGTGGCGACTTCAGTGAATGCTACTGCAACCAGTGAGGCCTGTCTGAAAACCTCCTCTGAAAGACATCATGCCAGTATGTTTGCTGCTTACCCTGGGGTGCAGGGGTTAAGTGACAGCACCCTTCCTACTGCTAACTTGCCCCACGTTGGCTTTGCACAAATGTGGTCGCACATGGCAGAGGCATCACTGCACCGTTGAGCTCTCGGGTCTGACAGTGCAGCTCAGCGCTGGCAGTGGCCATTGCATTGCCCTGACTTATGCCAAGACACTTCTTATGCCAGATTTTTCTTTTTTTTTTAATGGGAAGAGGCAAAACCAGACCTCCTGCATGAAGACAATTTGTCTCTTCTGGACAAGTTCCAGCATGAGGAGGGTACTTTATACATATGGGCTCTCTTTCATGTTTGATTGCTGGACTAAGATCACATTGCTGTCCGGCTCAAGGCGGGGGGGAAAAGAGCTAAAAAACAGACAAATCAGGAAAGCATTAGGTAAACTTAGCTAAGAATACATCTTCTGACCAAATGGAGAGCGATGCTCTTTCACATAATTAGAACGTCTGCAGGAAGTCAGAAAGAACAAACTGTGATGTTTTCAGTGCTGTGAGAGATGTGGAATCCTGGGGAGACAATCACGTCTCTCCCCCGAAGCACCGGGTTGGTGTCCCTGGGCAGGTTGTGAAAGGCAAGTGCAGTTTAAAACACCCTCAGAAACTCCGTCATTGCATTGCAGCTCCAAATGCCATCCCTCATTCAAGGAAGAGACATGCTTACATGAAGATAACATGTGAAAACAAACACTAAGTGATCAGAAAGTGTTTGAGTACTATCTTTAGATTTGCACAAGGTGAGAAAACGCCGCTTTTGACAGCAAAGGGCCAGAGGCACAGTCAGTGCAGGAGCAGGTCAGATGAAGGGGACTGTACTGCACACTGGAGGGGAAGATACTCTGTGCCAACCCAGAGTATCAAACAAAAAATGATCTTATCCTTCCTATAATGACTCTTTCCATAACAACCTTCTTCTTAACAGGAATGGCACAAATGGACATAGAAACACGCAGGCACAGCAAAGGGCATATGAGCCTGACACCCCCGTTTCTGCTCAGTGTCACCTGTGGTGGGCAGCGGGGATACAAAGGGCCAGATCCTTCACACTCCAAAGTCAATGGTCAGGCTCAAATCATCTTTAGCCCAGTCCGTTGTTTTGGGAATGAACTCTTTACCAAAAAGAAACAAGTAAACATTTTCCATTCTCTTCTCTTACTAGACATTGAGCAAGAGTAACTTGTAAATTGCTTCCAGCGACTTCGAGACAACAAGGGAACAAACAACTATCAACAAGCATTACACTCATTGCTTCACACGAAAACAGTTATGAGACTGAAGGGATCCTGACAGGCAATTGGAAAGCATTCCTTTTTATGCTAATTTTATTGTATTTTAGACCAATTTTCCATGATTTAAAATGTGCGATGTAATAAAGAGCTGGAATGCCTTCTTTTGTCATAGTATTTCACACCCAAGGCCTCAGAGCACTTTTGTGAATCAAACTCTGCAATAGTTTTGCAAAGCAAATGGTTTAGGAAGCAAAGAACTGGAAATAGAGGGCAGTTTTCAGAGCTGTTGGTGGTCACAAAGCAGCCTATAACAAAACCGAAGCATCGTCCGAATATCTGGCCTCCCCGGTCCCGTGCCGGGACTACAGGTTCTTTCCTTCCTCAGGCAGACATCTGATGACATCCCACTGGTTCCCTTCACCTGGTGCTGGAGCTCCTCACCTGCACACCCACGCTGCACTGTGCCCCGGCAATGAAAGAAATTCAGAAAGAAAGGTGAGACGGTTTCATTGAGGGAGGAAAAAGTAGGAAATGGCCAACAAAACATTGCACATTTTGCACTATTTCAGATTCTCCCCAGGAAGGGAACAGCATCAGCTATCTTGGCACCACTGCTAACCGGACCATAGCTAACTGGGACCATTTGACGGTCCCAGTTCAGTTCTCATGGACAAGCAGCCCCACTGCAAAAGCCAGTTGAAACTGGCACTGTGAGACAAAGAGCTCAAAGCCTGAGCAAACATAAAGGCTGTGCTGCTTCTTGGTGATCCCACACAAACACATATGGGTGAGGCTTTTTAGTACTTCCCTGCAAAGGAACTTGTCTATAACCATAGGCAATGGTAATGCAAACTTCATTAGATTATTGGCACGTAGCTAAAGGGCTCTAGGGAAACTAGGAGCTGTTAGCTTAACTATACCCATATAGCAAAGCTCATATAACCCCTTCCTGAGACCATTCCTCCACCACGGGCAGAATTTCCAGACAAAACAGGGAAGGATCTGGGGCCTTTCCACTAATATAGCTTTGAGCAGCGTGTTAAAAACAAGTATCTGCCGATGGTTTTTCTGAGCAATAGTCAGCCCCTGCACACCTTCAGTTGGGCTAGGCAGGCTTAGGCAGCAGGAACACAACCATACCCGCTACAGTTTGCAAGGCTCTCCATACTCAGTACATTTCAATGCCACAACGCAAAACCTCGCTAAGTCCCTCTTAGTTTCAGCTACTACAAATATTCATAAGCTAATTTTCTCCACAGCTTTAAAGTGTGAAAATTAGTATTATCCTCATAATTTTCAGGGAAACCTCATATTGTCAAGAGAAATAGCCTGGCCAAAGCCAGAGAGGAAGGGCTGTAGCAAAACTGGGACCTGACTGTAAATGACTCTTCCGATAGATCTCCATCTTACTGCTTAGGGCGTAAGCACTACTAAGGAAGATCACTGGAACATAAGTGGTTTTAATGTCGATATTTCCTAAGACTTCAGTGATTATGTCTCATTTCCACCATCAGTTTAGACAGAAACCAAGCAGCCACCAGGTTGTGCGAGGCAGAAGCCTGTGCCCGTATTAAACACTCTCCATGCCTCAAAGCAGCACACGTACAAATCCTCCACGCCTCAAAGAGTACGAAACAGGGTGCACGCAGACGGTGCAGACGCTTGCTCTCAGCGGCTCTCAGGAATGTGCCGCTTGCGGGGCGGCTCGATGATACGCTGTCCTGCATCCAGGAGGGCTTTGTTCTCTGTGGGGTGAAACCTCAGCCTTCAGTTTATTAAATGCAATTGCAGAAGCCAAAAGGATGAGTCACAAAGCTGGTTGTGTAAGCATGCATATGATGAAAGCACAGAGGACATGCATTTTCTTCACCGAGGATTGCTTGGGGCCGGAAGAGCCCTTCTGATGGGCACGGGCGGCCGGTTGGGGCAGAGCCCCCATCCATCACCCCTCACCTGATGCCAGTGAGGGCTCAGGCAGATGGCCTGTGCAGGTATTGGCCGCAAACCAGCCACAGAGCCATAAAGCAAACAGTAGGTACGGTGGCAGTAGTGGGGACACACTGGCGCGCAATCTCTCCCACAACACCAGTGATAAAGCTCTCTGTGTTGCTAGTCAGGATTTGGTCAAAAAAAAAGGGGAGCTGCAAGTCCCTTCTACCTTCCTCCAATGTGGTGCTGTCTCTCCCTGCCTTGCTGGCCACATTAGCTCCCAACCCACCTTCTCACTGCCCCTGTGCCCCAGCCCCTTTTTAAAAATAAATTAGGGAAAGAGGAAGGAAGGGGAAGAGGGATGAGCACCCCTAAAGCTTCACCAACAAAAGCTGCCGGCGCAGGACACCTTCACCACTAAGCAGACGACAAACAGCACCAACTGCGGGACGCAAGACATACAGAAGCAAGGGCTGCAGCATCTCCTGGCTCAAGCTGGGCAGCATTCTTCTCCCCAGCTCCTCCTCAGCAGACTGCAAAGCCTTTGCCAGGACCAAACACCTGCCCAACCACAGGAGCCGCAGAGGGGCAGGCGGTCTTTCGCCGGGACCAGATTCCTCTCTTCTGCATTGGGCCTGATCAACAGGCTTTTTCTTGGGAAAAACAAGGCTGCCTGTGGAGCAGCACCAGGGAAGAGGAAAGGGAGAGCAAACACCTGCGGGTGCTGCTGCTGTGGCAGAGATATCTTGACCTCAGAGAGGAACCTGCTCGAATCCCCACAGGATCTAGAAGGAAAACAAAAGCTGTGGCTTAAAATCAGCTCCAGGGACAGCTGTGCCTTTACACTGCCATCGCTCACAAGTTTCCACCCCACGGCTGTGAGCTCCTTTGGTGGTGTAGGTAGACCCTTGGAAAAGCGACCAGGGGTCGGATCCGCTTTGTTCTCCTCACCCAGACTGTCTCTTTTCCTTACCCCCTGCCTCCAGCCAGATGTGCTCACTGCCTCTCTCCTGCCAGCCCTTGCGTTCACCCTGGTGTTAATTCAGCAATTCAATTCAGGAAGCTGATCCAGCTGAAATCCTCAGGAAGAAAAAAAAAGAAGTTTCCAACCAGAATACAAGCACTGCCTTTGAACACAAAAACCTTCCTAATTTGTTTTAAAAAAAACGCAGAAGAAAAAGAAAGAAAGAAAGAAAGAAAGAAAGAAAGAAAGAAAGAAAGAAAGAAAGAAAGAAAGAAAGAAAGAAAGAAAGAGAGAGACAGACTGAAGTGTCTTCATAAAACCTCCTTTTAAGATGAAGTACCACGAAAATACTGACCTCCTAACACCGTAAACTGAGTTTGAAGAGAAGATGGTGCCTTTACTGAGAGAGACATCAGGCTGTATGGAAACCTTCACTGGTTTACTCTTTTGAAATAAATCAGCTGGCAAAGTTATGACATGACCTACTTAATTTGTTGTCTTGAAACTTGACAAGCATTTAAGATTTGTTCCCAAAGCCTGGAAAAGGAGAAAGGGGGAGCGGGGAGGGAATGCAGGCATCATATCCAAATCCCTGCACTGAGACATCATCCTCTTTTAGACACTACAAAAAGGCACCATGACAGCTGTCAGTGGCTGCAGCAGTGCTACTAATAAGAGGAAAACTGGGCTCCAGTAGCCCTCATAAGGAAGTCCGGTCCATTGTCCTGCCTTAAAGCAGGTCAAACACGGTGACTCTAGCAGAGATTTGTTCCATATATTTTGAGAATTTTCTGCTGATGAAGGCTTTGCTCCACACCTGAGCAAGCTATCTTCCTCACCATCAATTTTTGCATAAGTCTCCTTCCTTTCTGCGTCAAAGGCCATGCACCCATTTAAATGGCTAGCAGACAAAGAGAGTAATGCCTTCCTTTTCTCCTTGCAGCCATCCTCTATGGAGCCAGAGATTGTCATTGCACCAAGAACTTACTCTTGCCTCTCCACAGCTTGCACCTTCTCTCTTGTTGAATTCTCACTTCCTCACTTCTTCCTGTTTTACACAAAACATGGTGCCCAAACTCATGGGGGTTTCTCTGCAAAGGTACACTTTTGTGTACCTGTGCCCCCAGCTCCAACACACTCCTGCACTTGTTTCAGTTTCAATGTATACTACAGAGTACACCTCCCTACTGTCAGCCCACCCTCTTGAAAACCTTCAGTAACTCATCCAGAATCCCCATTTTCCTCTGCTGTTTTTTATTATTTTTGTACCCTATAAGCTGCCACATCCAAAACAAAAAATAGGCAGTAACACTCTACAGCTCCATCAAAAATCCAAAATCTCCTTGCTCTTTCTCAGGTGAGACACTGAGAAAACTCCACTGACACCACCAGGAGCACAGCACTGCACAAAAAATGTGGCCCAAGGGCTCCAGAAACCCAAAGGTTTGGCAAGTATACCTGGGTGTTTTAATTAAAAATCCTTTATAGGTTTAAAAGTGTTTGAGTGGGGAGTTTTTTGTTTTGTTTTGTTGGGGTTTTTTTTGTAGGGGAAATTGATTATATCTACCTGGGTGTATTTATAGCAGCTTAATCTTCTTTGAGATTTCATATTTTCTCTGATTTGATAAGGTTGTGGCCCTTTAATAAGTTGAAGTATTCAGATGCTTATGACAATCTGGCACTCAAATTGTTTGCTTTAGCATTGCAGATTGCACAAGAGACATGAAAGGTTTCAGTGTAGCTGGAAAGTCACTTTTGATGAAATCACACATCGCTCCAGGGGCTGCATTCTTTACAATTTGTGCATATTGATGATATGTGTCTTCAGATGCATTTTGGCAACCCTGTGCCATTTTCAGAAATCCATCTGGGACTCAGGAACAAAGCAAACACACACGAACATGAGGAAGACAGAGCTGGCACAGCTACCGGATGGAATTTCTTTAAGGAAGCTAAATCGCTTGTTCATTTTGCTGGCAGAGAAAGATAGGAAAATGAGTGTTCCTGTTCTTGATGAACTTTGTGATATTGTTAAATCCTTCAGACAACATATAATTCATGGCAAAGCTGTGGCAGAATTCCTTTGCACTTATCCACAGTGTGGCTCTCCCCCAAAACACAGATCTCTGCCTTCATTTCATACACAAAAAGTTGCCCAGATGAACAATAGCTCTAACTTCAGAGAAAAATCAGAACACTTGCCTCTATTTTTTTGCTTCGACCCTGCCAAAATTTATTATGACTCCATCAGCTGTACAGTTTTCTTGCACTAAAAGAAGAAAATACAAAAGCAGACTCCATGCTGCGATATGGACTGGCAGACAACTTCCGATGAGAGTTTACCAGGTAATGCCTTAAGCTTTGCCACGCAAACACCAAAGGGGATGGCAAAAGCGGTGCCCCATACCTGGCAATGTCCCTCAGCACCGATGTCACCAAGCAGCACTCCCAAGGCTGAATGATGACACATCCCTGAGCCCAGAGCAGAATAAGGAGGGAGCACATACTTGAGCTCTGACCCCTAAGGCCAGCCTAGATCTCCTTCGTAGGTGCCAGCAAACATTTGAGTTACCCCAGCTGAGGATTTAGCCCAGGACTGCAAATCGTAATTAATACCCATCCCAGCTTTGCACTTCTTCTGGAAAAGAGCAGTGAATCACTGAAGTGGAAGCTTGCAGAGGAAATCCTCAGCCACAACAAAAAGATTTCATGCTTATCTCCCCCTCTCAAGTATTTTAGCAGACAGACGGAGGATTTTCCTCCCAGTGACAACAATAACTACGCTCATTGAAGAAAAATATGTGGAACAGGAAGACCTGCATTCCTTGTGTGAAAAATAAGAGCTGTCTGTGCCAACTGCATTTTTCAGGAACAACTCATCCACATGAAGAAATGGCTGCTGCGATAGCGTCAGGACCAGTGAGGCCTATGGTAACATGCTATATAACTGACAGATGGGAAAAGTAGAGAGAGAAATGTGGCTTGGTCTTTGTTTCTTCCAAAGTTTCCATTATTAATACGCCTCTTTGCCTCACATTTGAATGACTCATGTCTTCCCCACTCCTTCCTCCCACTGCTTTGTGTAGCAATTTTACCTTATTCCTAATCGTACCATTCCCAAAAGTTTAGTTATTTTGTGTTTAAGAAACCTCTTGAAATAAATCTTGAGATCTTGGGCTCTTCAGGGCAAGGATTTGGAAAGCTTGTCCTGCAATCATTTAGGCATGTACTTCACTTCATATGTAGGTCCTTAAACTAATCAAACTCACCAAAGTGGTAAGGCTTAGATGCAGCCTGGTAGTCCAGACAACAATACGTCTATTGGATTTGATTATTATTATTTTAAAAAGAGAACTCAAAGAGGGGAAAAAGGAGCTGGGAATATTTGCTAACCTCTTCTGGAAGGGAAACAAGTGTCAAAGACACCAGCCTCACATACGAGTTAAAGAAATGCCCGCATTTTACCACATCCGGTAGTTAAAAAACAAGGACAACACATTTCCCACTCTCCACCCGACCACTATCATCTTCAGAGAAGAAGCCCATGGACACTTCCCAGCTGCAAACTTTCCAAATTTCCTGAAGTCTTTCCCTCACTGGGGGCACCAGCGCAAATGCTTCTCCCACATCCAAGATTTTACTGAAGTTGCCCATGGCTATGACACGGAAGGGCACTGCCTCCTTGAAGCATGGGTGCCATGACTCTTTTGTTTCCATTGTGCCAGATCCGCAGGACACGCAGGGCAAAATCAAACGCAGAACACGAGACACCCGTGGGCTAAATTTTGGGATGTGATTGAGGAGTGGCAGAACAGGCAGGCATTTGTAGGTGGGGGCTGCGCACATCAGCCCACTGTCAGGACGCTGTGGGGCTCACTGCACCATGCTCGCCTGGGCCAACGGAGGAGGGCATTCGGCACCAGCCGAGAAAGCAGAGACTGAGCTGTGCCAGTCTTACAGTGTAAAAACACTCAGCTCCCTTTCAGCCATTAAAATGAATGAAGAGCAAGACTGTTTGGATAAACATCAGCCAAAAGAAACCTTGGAGGCAGTCAGAAGGCTACTGCTTCATACAATATAGACCATGTTTCCAAATACAAATATTACACTTGGCAAAGACACTCCTTTGCTTCATGAGTTATGTTGCATTTTTTGTTATGTTTAAGTTTGTGCAAGAGGTATAAATAGCTGGACTGGTATTAAATAAGCTTTTCATTTTTTTTGCAAAATATCAAAAATGGTCCCAGCTCTTCATGGAACAAACACACACTATATTCTTGTGTCTGAATTTTCATTGCTAATTACAGAAAGCACCATGTAACTGAAAAACAATGTTCAAAAGCCAGACATGAAAAATACAACTTTCCTATATGAAGTAATTTTTTAGAAAGCTGTCTGGAGAAGGGCATCTGGTTCACCATATAATTTACATGTGTGCATACATGCTTATTTGCCCAACAGAATAGTAATTAGTTTCTGCTTGCACTATGATACGACATGAAAAGCCCTGTGTCCAAGCTGAGGAAGAGTGAGTGAGACAGAGGGACTCAGTTTTGGTCTTTGGCCACAACTGCTTTGGTTGATCCCGTATCCCTCAAAAGCAGTGTTAATAGGCAGTCCCAATTACAGACATACAGACACAAGACTACAGTTTCTACTGCATACAGCTCCCCTAGCAAACCTCAGTGACCATCCATGCCTCTCTATCTCATCACAAGAAGGTACTACAACCTGGAGGCCCACAACGCCCACTGTAAGCCTATTTCAGGTTAACTTTGGCCAAAGTACACCTGGGGTTGGAAATTAAATTCTTCAGTGAGAGGCAGCAAGTTACTTTAGGTGGTTATTCATCTCAAACTCAAACACAACCACATACTAATCACCAGAATACACTGGAGGCCAAATGGCGCTTTTATTTGTTCTTCAGTAAATCTAAGCGTGCATAAACACGAGAGCACAGCAGGGCCTTGACTAGCCGAATCCCCAGCTAGAGGGGTCCCAGCCACAGCCAGGACCTGACACTGCTTCTTTATCGACACGACAGCAATGTCTACCTGGTTTAACCAATTCATACCTGAATGGATAAGCAAGTTACTTTTAAAGATGGATATGAATCAAACTACCCAACAGTGATGCAACACTAAATGACAGTCTTAGATAAACCACAGAGAGGAGTTAAAATACACCGTTATTTTAGCATTGCAACGGACTTGCAACTTCAGACAACACAAAGGGCTGCCTATTCCCTCTGAAAGTCAATATTTACTTCCATTAAAAAAAAACCCTTATCAAATATTCCCAAGTGTTGCAGAAGTGTTACAAGACTGCCATACCAATAGAGCAGGCATCAACTGAAAATATGAGGGTATGATTAATCCTTCTGCACCTCCCAGGCCCACAGCAAACGCATATTGCATATTATTTGCTTACAGAGGGGATAAAGAGAGTGGCACACAAAATCCTCTGCTAAACCAAAGAGCTTTTGCTTGTGGAAGGCCTGAACGCTCATCACATACATCTATTATTTAATGTGCTGTGCATCCATTCTTCTGACCTCAGCAATCAGACGAGAGCAATCAAGGAAAGTCTCACCTGCACAACTGCCTCTGAGGCTCAAACATTAGGTCAAATGCTGCAGATTAACAGCTGAAATACAAAATTAAATGCAAAGCCATCTTCTCCTGTAATCCCTCATGGTTTTGCTGATTATTTCTGGTTATTTCTCCTTGTACCAACATAGGAAAAAATACTGACCACCACTTATACACTGGCTGACCAAAGAGAGTAAGAATTACTTTTTAAAACCCCACAGAAGTGTTGGTAATTTTAGCTCCTGACAACACTATATGGTAGCTGTTGAGCATTTCAGGAAGTGTTTGACCAGCAATAACCATCCTATAGCAGCGTGGCCAGTCTTACTGGAAAGGCTTCTGTTCATCTTGTAACCAATGGTTCTTGATCTCATTCTCAGTTCAAATCTTTGGCTGTGAGAAGTAGCTTGTTTTTCAGCCACCATGATAATCCCCAGAAAACATAATTAGAAAGAGCCGAGTTAGACTTACCTGCTTTGTACTCATTTCATACGAAAACAGCAACTCCCAAAACAAAGGTGTGGGACAAAACAAACACACTGTGAATAAGAGAAGAGCCATTCCCTGCATTTGCTTACTGCCACCCCTCATTTGGAAAAACTTATATTTTTAACACCACAGAATTAGTACAGGGTGGTGAGCCCCAGGCTGTCATTAGAGGCTGCCAAATGAACCAACGTCCCTTGTGTCAGTAAGTAAATAGGGGTGTACGAGTGCTGAACAAACAAACAAACAGAGTGGGCAGGGGTGTCTTTTGGACACCAGCGTTGGTCAGTGGAGTAGGAGTCAAAAGAAACCCTGTGCTATTTTCTCTCTGTACTTGCACCAGACACTGGTACAGTGGCTGTGAGTCCCTATCTGGACTAGTGAGATCAGTTCAGTTACCTGTTTCATTGTGGTTAAACTCATCGAAAGATCTCCTGCTCTCAGACAAGCCCCTTGCAGTAGCATTGAAGAAGCACAACATGAAGGAAATTCAGCCTCTGGATGAATTATTTTGGTCAGCGAGATTCCTCTACAATCTACACAGATGGTAGCCTCTCCAGAGCTGCAAAATGTATAAGCAGAGTTGCATACTTTTTAACAGATTTTGCACAAAGCCATATCGCAATAGCAGCTGGACCTGGGAGCCCTCCTGTCCAACCATGGGCAAGGGAAAGCACCTGGGGCTGCAAAGCCACTTTCTGGAGTAGGTCCAGCGTGATGTGGAGGAGGAGGCATGGCCAGACAAAACTGGGTTGCCAGTGTACTGTGAAACAGTTTATAATTCACATACAGACAAATCTGCATGAATGGTATGAGCTCTGTGCCTGCCCATGCACAGTGACTTCAAATATTCTCCTCTTAATAAAGCCCTGGGAAGTTAAATGCAAATCAGGCTTGTCACACCTGTCTGATGGTGGCCTTGCCAGACAAACTTACCTGCATTTGTATGCGAAACAAAAATACCATCCTTCATCTCTTTGCCTCCACAGTGCCCACAAAAGCCTACCAGCATTTCTTCTAAAATTGAAGTCTTACTCATGCATAAAGGAGGAAAAAAAAAAAAAAGAGACTGAGGAAAATACACTACGACGTACACACACTTGGCAAATGCTGGTCTTGGTTTCCATGTGGGGAACAGGATAGCCCAGCCAGGGTAAGCCCCTTGCTGTTCTCTGGGCCCTCTTACAGCTTTATTTATGGTAGCTGTGATTCTGCTGAAGACTTCATTTTCTCATTCACATAATCTTCTCCACCTCCTTACTCCACCTTCACCCCAAATCCAAAACTGTCCTTTACTTTGAAGCCAGATCACTTCCTCTCCTTAGGTAAGATAGTTCTGCTAAGTAAAAGTATGACCTTAAATATGCTTTGACTTTGTTTTTTATGGATTGAAGAGATAATATTAAAGCTTTCTTATTTTTAAAATGTAAAAGCACTATTGCACTAAACACACCCATCAAAAGAAATACTGCTTTCACTTGGATATTGTTACCGTAAAAATCTTTCTAAATGACCTACAGAACTGCTGACTGTGATTGTCACACAGGCAGCAAGGACAAAGAACATGCCATGCACAGGGATATTTTTAAATCACAATCTAAAGGCAGAAAATAAGCAACAAGCTACCAACTCTGTGTTGGCATCCCCACTGCTGTACACCTTTCTAAGGAGTTACTGCTTCTACAGACAGACTGCCCTGAGATTTTTTTCCTTCCCCACTTCTTTATGTAAAAGAAATAGGTGAAAGCAGCCCATCGCCTTCTTCCAGCACAAAGTGGATTCTCAGTTAAGAAATGGATGTGGGACTTGTGTTCCCTCGTGTTTGCAGTGGCTGTGGCCTTTCAGAGGTGAGATGTTTGTTTTTGAAGGGGAGGGAGTTTTTCCCCCCCATACATAGACATCCCTCTGGCCATGCAGTCGTGCACCCATGGACTGCCAATCACTCCTGCACCTCTAACTGTTGTAGATTGTGCATAACCCGAGGAGATTTGGAGGTTTTGCCCAGGGTGGCTCTGGAGCAGTTTATTGCGAAGCTCTGCTGGCCATCCCAGGTGGGCATGAGGTCTGTTAAGCAGTTTGGAAGAACTGCATAACTCAAAGGCATCATTCAACTAAAGCTAAACACTTGCCTTCTTTATCCTCCTGAAAACTGTTCTTGTTTCTACACCAGGGACATGTGTTCATTTAGGTTACTTAAGTTTAGCATCTTGTCAAAAATCTCCCAAAGGTCTTGCATTTCGCAGAGGCGGATGGTGCTATGAAAACACAGGAGCTGCACGGCCAATGAGGGGTGCACATCACCCCCCTGGGACACCTGACGGCCCCTCATATTTCCTGCACTTCCCTCCATCCCATGGAGCCACGTGGCTCCAAACTCCAACATGTTCACGAGTTAGTGACATTTCTACGGGAGGGCATTAGGCAGCTGTGATTTAGCTGGTGAGGAAGCAATGATTTATAATAACATTTGAAGCAGGTCATTAAATATGACCCCCTCATTGCAAACCCCATGCTGAGCAAGGTATTTTTTTGCAAATGATTTACCAGCAAGCTCTTCGTACTTCTGCCTAGTAGGTTTTCCATAGCTGAAGTCAGAATCACTCATATTTCCCAAGCCCTGGTAGCACTTTTTTCTTCAAACTGTGAAGACATCTCAGAGCTTCTGCAACTTGGTTAGGGTAGCTCAGCAAAGAAGCAGAATTCGGGGCTGCTTGAAGGATGTAGCTGAGTTTTCTGATCTGAACTTCACTTTGTTAGAAATACAACCCAACCCCAAAGCTTCTGAAGTAAAAGCAACTCAGTTTTATTTTCCCTCTTTTCTCCTCACCTACAAGGTGTTCCGCCAATTCCACTCTTCATTCTTCTCAAGCTTCCAACACAATGTCATCCAAGCATCACCCAGAAACACACTCAAAGCTGTGACTGGCATTTGTCTCTTTACAACCCAGCTTTTCAGGAAGAATTTGTCCCAGACCCTATGGCCACAGCCATAGCAGGCTGCAGAAGGTGCAGAGCATCCTGCAGGAGGCTGGAAATTACACAGCAACACCAGGCAGTTGTGAAAGCACCCAGAACACATACTGCTGTCAAAACCCAGCAGAGCAGCCTGCCTCCCAACAGAGGCTGCAACAAGAGAGCAAGGGGACCAGCTTTCTTATTCCCTTCTTTTCCTTTAATTCCCAGAAGGAAAGTCTGCTTTAATAGCAGGGAGATCAGACTGTTGTGCTGCGGCCTTAATGTTAACAAGGCGCTGGTTTGTAGTGCCAGACCCGAGACAGCCCCAACGTTGTGACAAGGGATATAAAAAATAGAAGGTTGCTCTTGGGGCACCCAGCTAACTACTGTTTCATTCTCTCTGCCTGACATTGCTGAATCTCTACCTTCCATCTACCAAAGAAGGGACACTGCTCTTTTCTGGACTCTCAACTACAAAGCCAAGGTGATGCTAAGGCCACAAGGTGGATCCCTGCCTGCGTCTGAGCTCCCAAAACCCACAGCAGTCCTGTGTCTGCTAAGTGCCCGTGCCTTGACTTATGCAGGGAGGATTTCTGCTGGGGGCTGCCACTCTTCCTGGGATGGCTGTACCTCAACTCAGGCCAAGCCAACTCAGACCACGCCAGAGGGCAGTAACAGAGCACCCGGACATGTTCTCCTTTGTGGGGAAACCTCAAATCCTGCTTGCACATGCTTCTCTGGGAGTGGCCATCTTCAACATGAACCTGCAGATACACCTTTTCAGGGCAGAGAAATCTGGGAATCTGAAGCTATTGCTGAAGTGTTCATACCCCACTTTTCCCATCATGAATAAGTTCCGCTCATAATCTTCTTAAAGGCATTTATAGTTTTGCAACATCTCATAGCCCAGTCCAAACTCCCAGTGAAGTCCCTGGAAGCAATCTATCCTGCATTATGTCAGCTCCGGGCCAGGATTCAGTCTCCAAAGGACAATCACAACTGAAGATAAGCAAACAAGCTACACAGTTTTGTTTGGTTTTGCCTTTTAAGTATAATTTTTCATCTGTGTAACTAGAACTGTTCCTTCACAAATGAGGCTGGATCATACTGCATGCTGCATTTTATAGCATGAGAAACAAAATGTTAGCATTTATTTAGCTAGCAGATTTCTTTTGCCTTTTACGGCAGCAAAAAAAACAGCCTCCACTGAAAAATGAGAATCTTTACTCTCATCATAAAGAATACTGCTCTCTGACATTCTGAACATCTGATGTCCTTTAAAATAGAAGATACTTAGAAGACAAAAAATAAGCATGTACAATGAATAGTCTCATTCTTGCTTTAGGACTAGGCCACAATCACAATACAAAAAGGTATCAATACCAAAAACACCCAATGTTTGATGTCAAGCACCGGATGCTCTGTAAGCCTGTTCATACCTATACGACAAGCAGCTAGAAGAAGACAACACTTTTAAGAAGGCAGATAACAGTTTCTTTGATGCAGAAAATCATATAAACCATACAAGGTAAAACTAGTTGCTTGTGAGCATGTTTGTAACCTTGATTTTTTAAATGGCTCCAGCTTGCAAGTGAAACTGCCCTCGTTGATGCCAGCCTTATTAATGCTTAGCACAAGCTATGAAGCTGCTCAAACACAGCCTCAGAGTTGAGCCCAGCATGTACAGAGCCACCAGGGAGATGACTGAATTTACTGGCGCTCAGCGTTGGGCTCTAGGTCCCTAAAAATAGAAAGAAGTATGTGTTGAATTTCAACCTCCCCAAGCAACACAGTTTATGCAAAGACCGCTTTCCTTTCAGTATCTTTACAAAGCCAGGTCGGGAAGCAGACTTGCTCTCCACAGTTGGTGTGCCAGGCAATCACACAGCAGTCACAACTCTATGCTAACACCTCAAGAACAACGGACAGGCTTAATCCTAAAGACGCGTTCCAAACAGCCCCGGGGTAAAAACACAGCAGAGGTTTTGTATACGAAGGCACAACAGGCTGATGCTCTGCCCAACTCGGACGCGAGCCGTGCTCACTCACACCTTCACTCTCAAGCACACTAGTAGTGGAGGGGCAGGAAGGGATGTGGAGCCGCAAGTTGTGATGTTACCCCATGTGTTAAACTCCAATACTGAAACAGTGTCACTGTCTGTGGTACCCCCCTGTGGCCAGGTCTGACATAGCAATCTCTGTGCCACCTGCCACATTTCTTCTATCGCAATCTCTCTGCACTTCTTCATCCATACCAACTGCTGTGCCACTTGCAATACTTCACCTCTAGGGATCTCCGTGCCACATGTTCATCCATAGCGATCTCTGTGCCACCTTGCAACACTTCTTCATCCCTCACCATCTCCATGCCACGCACCCTTCCGTAGCAACTTCCAACCCACCCACGGCAATTCTTCATCCCCAGCAATCTCTGCACTGCCCTTGATCCTTGGCTCCTGGTTTCTGAGCACTGCCCTCAGTAAGCACAGGACTCCTATGGGGCCGGACCTGCCCCGGCACAGGGCACAGCAGCCCCCAGCTCTGCTGCTCACTGGAGACTGCCCAGAGGAATGGAGCTGCCCTTTCCGCAGCTCTCTGCTGGGCAACTTTGTAGGGATGGCTCCTGCCTCTTCCCGCATTTTATAATCCAGCCACTCCTGTAGCTCCCCTCCAGCTCTCTGTGTGCAGTGGTAAGGACCCGCAGGCTCCCCACGGCCACTGTGCATCCCCAGCCTCCTACACCTCCTCTGTTTCCAGCAAGCACAGCCCCTGTCAGCCCTTGGCAGGCTGACGCTGGCTGCACCCAGAGTGGCAGGACAAGTCTGGGCTGGGAAACAAAAGGAAATGGTGTGAGGACACAAGGTGCAGAGGGTTTTCCTCCTCATCTCTGCCCAGATCTGCAGCATGCTCAGCAGACACGTGGCACTCCTGATTTTGGAGGATACTGAAGACGCAGGGCAGCCCAGGGATGCAGGAGTTTTACCCAGCAGATTTCAGAAGCAGGCAGCTGGTGCACCAGGCCCCATGCCCATCACTTCTCTTCACAGTCCAAGTGGAAAGGCTATTCTTGTTGCTGCTTGGTTGAGGCGGGGGGGGGGGGTGGAATTTTCTTTTTAGCCTTTTTTTCGATATGGCAATGCAATGCCAACAGATGGAGCTGTTCAGAGCAGAGACTGCTCACTTTGGCAGAGCACAGAGGAAGCAGCGGACAAGAATGGAATTCTAATTATTAAACATAATGAGAGATGAATCATCTCCAAGCAGGGGACAAACTCTATTTACTATGCTAAAGTGAAAAATAAGTCTGTCAACAAAGCTATAGCTGAGAATGGAGGAATCCCAAGATGTCTCCATCTCTGCATGTGAGGATGTTCTGTCCCAGGAGAGAGGAAGGGTCACACCCCTTCAGCAGAGGGCTGGAACCTCATGGCCCTGTGCTGGACTCACATCCTCACTCACCAGAGCTTCAAATCAAAAGGATACATTGTGCAGGACTTCTTCCTTCCCACCAGCTAATCCTAGACTTCAACGCCAGAACACACTGGCGTGTCACAGAGCTTCCCCCCATCACCTCCTTGGAGTTGGATCAAAGTCCTCAACCCTCTTCCCTAAACTGAGGCCACAAGCGCAGCATGAAGCCACCACAGCTCACCAGCAACCAGGGATGTGTTACAGGCTATCAAGAGGACAGGAAAGAGTAAACCACAGGTGACACTTCTTGGATTTGTGCATGCACGTGTATGGACAGTGAATTCGAGAGCTGCATCATCTCACCAGGGAGCAAACTGCTAAATCCAGTCAAATGTTGTTGCTTTTTTCTTTTTCCTGGCATGATGGACCAAAATAAAATGTATTTGGTATCCTCACTGACACATGCCTGACAAAGAACAAGGTCTTGCAGCCTGTCTGCCAGTGAAATACAAATAATTAGAATATTTCAGATGAGATGTCAGCTCTCACTTGAAAGACTTTTGCCTTTTTGTTATTTTCAGGTAAGGAGAATTGATTAGTTACCAGGCATGGGAAAAGGGGCTTGTGTCTTTTCTCCACCCACATGAAAGGTTTCAGCAAAGAAGAAACAAAAGATTATGGGGTCTTTCTAAGCCCTGTTCCAAAAAGGCACTGTATCTACTTTTCTATAATGGCTACAGGATTTTTCATGGCAAGATTACCGAACATTGCATTGTTCTTAGCAAAAGTACTGCACGTGCACTAATGGAAGGACATCTCTGATGGAGAATTTACGGGGCAGAAAAAATAAAATGCATCAGTACAGAAAGTAGACATGGATCCTTTGTCACCTTCACCAGCTCCACTGTTGCCAGCAGGGATGCACTGGCTTCTTCAGGTGATATTCAGTATGGCATTACACTATCATGCAGCTGATTTTTACTAGTTGTGAAAAATCTGAGCAATAAAAAAGGCAAATAAATTGTTGGGGGGAAAACCCCACCATTTTGCACCAACCTAAAAAGTTCTAAATCGTGAATCAAGCTATTCTGTAATCACTGGAACAAACAATGCCTGACTTCTTGAAGATTTGTGCCAACTGGAGCTCGCAGCAACCTACATTTTAACACTAACTGGGAAAAAATCCTGCTGGGATCCTCACGGGACTCATCAGTCTCCTTTCAATTCAGGAACTTACTGTAGTTCTTTATTCTTTCTCACCACATACATTAATTTAACTGGGGAAACTTAATTGTTTACGCTCTGTTAATAATATTGGACAACTGATGCTGTTGGGGGAAAGCAAATAAAGAGGAACAGAGCAGAGTGGAGAGAACAGGACATAGAGATGGATGTACGTAAAGACAGTACACACATATCAAAACCTTATTAACAAGAGCACACTAACCTGAAAAAACCCATACCTAGGATTGCCAAATGAACAGGTAAGCACACTTACTAGCCAGCCTGGCCACTAAATAAATGTTAAAACGTAGTTTATGGAGAATACTCTTTGACTTATTTAAAACGAAGGCTTCAAGGGTTTTCTCAGGTACCAAATTATTCTGCTGACTCTTGACAGTAATTCACTGCTAGAAGGAGCAACAGCACCAGGGTGGTGGAAACAGACTCTAGTACTCCTGGTACCATGACTGCAAACTGTCATGCTGTAGCATTCAGAAAGCATCCTGAAGAAAGTGTGACGTATCCTCAGGGCAGGGTTTAGGCAAGGGTGAGCGGTACAGTGCAGTGTTTTGGGCTAGGGGGAAATCAACAGGTCATGTTTTCTTCATTAAAAATGAAGCTTTTACGTATGTGTCATTTATGTCTGTGATTCCTTCTACTGCACTTATATAGATGAAGGACTAGAATTTGAACTGGGTTGAAGACAAAGAACAGGGGTTACTTGAGTGCTGAAACTCAACCCATTTCTTCATTTTAAATGAGTTTTTGTGACTTTAGAGTAAATAAAATGAAAATACTTTTACTCTAGCAAAGCAAAAAAAAGACATCTTCGTTTCAAAATTGGAAACAAATAAAATAGAAAAGTACCAAAAGAAGAAAACAGCATTAGCTCATACCTGAACTTAAAACTCTGAGTCACATTTTGGACACCGGGATAATTCAGTTGCCTCTGCCTCTTGTATATTGTTTTCAACAGTGAACTTTGTCCTGGGTTTCTGTTCATCATTTATAGTTGGGAGTTCCCTTATTTTTGAGTTCTGTTCTAAATACCTCCCTTATATTTGTCAAGATTCTTGAAACCTACCTGGGAATAACTATTTTTTTGATGTCCAAAGAAGACACTTAGTTTTTTCTATCCCTTCATCCTTTTCCCTGAGGAATGAACTGGACCGTAGTTCTCAAATTGTAACATTTCGCAAATCAGGTATCATAAAGCACTTTCTGCTGTGCTGTGGCATCGTATGTGTTTTGGTTTGCTAATTTTCTTTCATGGACATTATATGACACATTAATACAATAAACATGGGGTTTAAAACAATCTCCCTTCCCTCCTCAGACACACACAGTATTAGTTTCAAAGGCCATCATGTCACAACATTGACTGTTAATTACCTCAAGACTTGGCATGCTCTTATTTCCCCAGAGGACTTCGCCGCCTTTCGAAAGGTCTAGCCTCCAAACTTTAAAAACTGTTTCTTCATCAGATTGTGAATTACACTTAACTAGAGCTGATTCCTGCAAAATTAGACACAAATGCAATTTTATAAACACAGCAAATTTTTCCCAACAACATCGACAGTGCATTGTAGCAGTTACTTCCAGAGAGGGACTGGAACAGAGTAAGAGCAACGTCTGACAAGAGGAATAATCACAGTGAGTGTGATGAGGGGGCAGTTTCATTTCATACTTAATCTGATTTAACATCAGTCAAATTGGTGTATCCCATCCTCCCCACCCCTCTTCCAGCCGTGCAATCCCGTGTTTCCTTTACGTTAGCTCTAGCAATCCTGCAGCTGCAGGGCACAAAAAGTCAGTTCATTGATCCAAGAGCAAACTAACCGCCCAGAAAAGAAGTTTCCCTCCTGCCAAATTTTACTCTCGGATTTGGTCCTGAAGGGCGTTCTGGATGCAACTGTAATTGGTATCTGTGGCCTGTGGGTCTTGGACGGCTGCTGGTGCCCACCCAGCCTCTCTCTCCCCCCCCACCTCTTCAGAAGGACAGCAGGGAGGAGAAATTAAGATGAAAAAGCTCATGGACTGAGATACAGAGAGGGAGATCGCATGCCAAGTGCCATGGTGGGCAAAACATAACTTGACCTGGGGAAAACTAATTTAATTTATTGCCAGTTAAACCAGGCTTGGACAGTGAGAGACAAAGGCCTTCCCCACACCCCCCTCTTTCCCAGGCTCAGAGCCACCCCCTCACCCTAAACCCCTCACCCTCTCCTGCAAGAGGGGCTTGGAGGCTGTTTCTTATGTTTATTTTCCTCACCCCTCGCTGCCGGGTGCTATTTTGTCCCTTTTCCTAAAGCTGCATCCCCCGAAGAGTTGCTGGTGTCGTGGAGGGTCTGGGCCGTGTCCTGAGGTGCTGCCGTAGAACCAGCTGGAACCGGCCACACCTGGTGCAGGGCAGCGCCCCCCCCTCTCTCCTCACAGGCCCTGCCCCGCCCCGCCCCGCCCCGCCACAGAGCACCGCAGCCGGGACAAAGGAGCTCGCTTTTAGCCACAAAAACCTCAAGAAGCAACATTTTCAAATACGGACAGTTTGATCTTGACTTGAAATTCAATCTCCTCTGGCCCACGGGCAGTGGGGACAGGAGGTTTCACACAGCATAACACTGCCCACCTGCATCACTCAGACACAACTCACAAATTTAAGGAAACAGTTCTAAAAAACGCATTTGATGGGATTTCATTGGTATCGTGGTTTATTGGCACTTAGCCTTGAACGTGGGGGTTTTGCCACTGCCGAGTTGTGTGGCAGCAAACCCAAATCCTTGCTGACACCTGTGCTGTGTCTATACAGAGGTACCCTATACCATTCAAATGCAGGCACCCAAAGTGAAACCAGGGCTGTGGAAATGATCACCTTCAGGAAAACTGTCTAAATTATAAAACTATACCAAGAGCTAGCACGAAGCTCCCTTTGGAGCAGTTATTGCCTGGCCTTGTCAGGAGTATTTGCCCGGAGTCGTCTGTGGTTTGATCCTGCACACCCACAAGATATTCCCAGATAATTCAAAAAATAAGTGTGAGTCAGCAAAACATCTCACACCGCCTCATTTCTGAGGTCTCCAGTATTGACACTAAGGGACTTGTAATAGTTGAGCCCTCTAAAAGAAATACCTCCAAGGATGACATCTTGGCTCTGCCAAAGCTGCCAGAGGAGCTTCAAGTGCCCTGGCTGGGGACAGGATCTCGCTTCAAACACTTGCCTTCACATGGTGCTTTCTGAAAACTGCATTTTAACAACTTTGAAAGGCTTGGTTTTTGAGGAAGATGAGTTCAGTTGGTCTCTTTCTGTATGTCTATGTGGATATTTACAGCAATATAACTGAGCATAATAACTTGGGAAAGCCTAGCCTAAATATCTATTACGAGATATTGTAGGCTCCAGGAGGGATGGTGAGATAAGCTATGGGGACTCCTCCTCTGTGAGTTCCCCTGGATGTCTGGCTGACATACACCTGCACACTGTGTATAGAACAGCCATCCATACCCAAAGGTGCAGAGACTAGTGAGGGTTAACCATGTAAGGACATAATGCCTGTAGTGCTTAGCTGGCCTTCAGGATGAGCACTGACACCGTAACTTCACAGCTGTTTCCTCTCTGGATTGATTATATTATGAGCAGGTCACTGCCAGCTGTGCCACATTTACACCCTGCAATCACTGGGACTGGTGAACATGGCTCTTGTTGTCCCTCAGATGCTGTTCAAGAAACAAGGAAAAGCAGCTGCTCCAGACTCTTGTAGACTGGACCCTAAGGGCACCATGTTTGCACATTCACACTCTCCATTTGTACAGTTTCAGCAATTCCTGTGTCCAGTTTCTACTAATCTGAGACTACAGTTCTGACATGCTCGTTGCCCATGGGGGTTATAGGCAACCCTTGAGACCAGCAGGCAAGAGATGGGCGCCACTTACAGTCACCACTCACCTACGCTGTCTCTTGTGTAACAGACATATGGGGACACTGGGGACACAAGGGTTGGCTAAAAGTCTTGCTGGGGTAGCTGACATTTCTGTACTGGGATAAGGAAAAGGGGAAGAGCAGGATATTACCTTGCAAACAGCTGCAAACTCAAGAGTTGGTAAGGAGCATAGGACATAAAATAAGAGTAGTGCAACGCTGTCACAGAGTAGACTTCTAAGGCAAGTGAGGGTATTATGGTTAAGGCACAAAGCCCTAGGAAAGCAGGTCTCACTGCACCTCTTGTTCATGTGTTTGCTACCATATTTTATTTGGTTCATTAGGCAGACGGGAGCAGGTAACAAGACAGGCGCTTATTGAGTTCAAATAACCATTAAGCGATGCTAGTGATCTTTATGGGGATTTATTGCGCAGGTTATGTGGGAGATAAATGCTGTGTCACTATACAATCTAAAGCAGTAATACATCTTGTCCGTGTACAAGTCCTCCTTATCTCTGTTATCTTGTAATGGAGTGAATAATCAGGCATAGGGCTATTAGAGCAGAACAACCTCCCACAAGCTTTCCTGTAAAACCTGAATAATAAGAAAAAAGGTAAGTTCTATTAATCAGTAGTGCTATCTTTAGACCCCCTACAGGAGTCCTTTACCACAGGCTATTGGTGATGTCAACTTCCATATAAAATCTCAATACAATTTCCTGCATGTTGTAGGTTCTCAGCATCTCTTGGCAACTCTGGACTCTTGATATGAGGCAGCTGCACTTTCTCAACTTGCCTGCAAGGCATCTACAAAAACCTCTGCTGACACTCCATGCTAAAAGCCACAGAAATTCTGTGTTTGTCCTCACTTTTCCGTAAACCAAAACGAGTATTTCACATGAAAATCCCAGTTGGGTATAAGGCAACAATTTATACTCCATCTATGCAATATCCCTTGGAAGATGAGCTGTATTAGCACTGTGAATGATATATCAATTCTTACTTAGGTTTCATGGAAGTTCTCACAACTAGTTCCTCTTATTCCTTTTCTTCTTTCCTTAAAAAATAATTTTGTTTTCCCTTTACCCACTTTACATTGATTCCTATTCTCCCCTGGTAGAGAAGTTTCTTTGTATACTCTGCTTTCTAACAAGAGCCTTTAAAGCCAACAGTTTTGGCTTCTTTTTCTAGGCTCTGCTATTAACTTACATTTTAAGTAATGAACCACGCTAATACCCCTGGACTTGTTACCGACTTTGCTTCCCCTTAGGCTTCCTTCTCCTTTAACAGCATCCTCCACATTGTCCTTTGCAGGTGAGCAGCTGCAGTTTCCAAAAATCAGGTCCCCTCTTCCTCCTCAGTCAAATCTCTTGTATTTCACGGCGTTTCCAGTGGTTAATGCACAAGCAGAGCATACTCTTCATACCTACAGAATACACAGAATGGAATTCAAATCACCTCTAAACTTTTGTTGATGTAACAGACCTCTCCGTGACTTGCCCAACTACAGCCCCAAAAAATGTATTAGGTTTGTTTTAGGCTATTACAAGCTTTCAGCAGCGACATTTATTATGGCAGAAGACTGACTACTCAGGCACCAACCTGTCTGCTACAAAATACTCTAGGGCACGTAATTGTGTGTTTGAGTATAAAACCAACATTATTCAAATTGCATTTATATGCATTTCATCTGGTTGCCCTTCCTTTATAATTTTAGCCAGCTATTGCCGTCAAGTGTATAATTTCCTCTTGGAGTGTATCTGCTTATGCCAGTGGCAAGGGTTAGTCATCACGTACAAGAGTTTACAGACGACATCATTGCAAAGTATGTTCATCCTCGCCATTTATTTTTCATAAGTTCAAAATAGAACAGAATTAGACCCATAATTAAAGTACTGCAAGATGTTTCATTGGCTTAAGTGGGAGTTGGATGATAGGAAATTCTGCTTCTGCCAGTCTTCATGATTCCTGATGCAGAAATTCGTATGTGCTAGCAGTTTTCTTCTTACAAGCACCTTAGGTGGGTGATAAGCTCTGTACCTGGCTTGCGATTCTCAAGTCAAAAGAATCCTTTTTTTTTTTTTCCTTTTTTCCTCTACCTAGAAAGAGGGAAGAAAAGTTGAACAATGAAAAGACACACTGCTCAATTTCAAACCATGATTCCTAAGTAGCTTCCTGAAGAAGCCTGGCTTTTTTGACACCACCCCTCCACCCCCCAAATTATATTTGATTGGAGTTTTATATAGACACAAAAGTAAAATAAAAGCAAAACATGTTATCGGCTGAGTTATGATTTTATATATATGCATGTATGTATACACATAAATAAGATTTCGAGGTAGTGCGGGGAAAAAAATCTATGCTGGAATCCAAATCTCCATGGGGGAAGAAACAATTTATCGATTTACATTTTACAAGCTATTCTGCCATCTTTATTCCATGAAGGAGTGAATTTATGCCAAAGTTTCTATGAAGTCAACACTGAAAAGCACTTTTTAGAATGAAAGCAGTAACACTGTTACTTTACCTTTTCCAAAAACAATGCCATTTTCAAATGTAGGCATGTACAAACCCATACACATGATCTCCAATTTTTCACTCACTACATAGTGAAGCACCCACACAATCACTTAACGCTGCACGTTAGAGCAATTGTAATGGCCGTGACAAAACAGCTTCTTTGTTACAAGATTTCTGAAGGTGTGTAGTATAGTTCTTCGTTTCATCAGACCGTGAGTGTATCACTGGGGATCCAGTCTGATATCTCAGCACAAACTATTTCAAGACAGATGCATTCCACTTTCTTGTTTCTGTCTGCAACCTGGAAAGCCTCCGTTTCATATTATTTACAGAACATTATTATAAAAATATCTTCAACTATAAGACTACATTGACGTCACAATTAAAAAAAAAAAAACACACAAAGATGACAGTATGTCAGTGAATGATGTAACATAATAGTGAAAATGGACCCAGACTTTTAAAAAAAAATTTATTAAGATTTTTTTTCCATGAAAGATTGGTACTACAATCAATGTAACCATTTAATCAGTCAAGTATGTCTGTTATAGGCAGGCACGACATTACAAAACAGGCAAGTACAATGCCCGTTTAAGCAAATACAGTCTGAATATCTATTCATCCACTATTTCTGAAAACAGAATTATCAGATATCCACCAGGGAAAAAAAATGAACTATTTTAGTTTCTCTTTGGCATACTTATCAGGACAATGAATTAATTACAAAAGTCTTCTATTGCTGCCAGTGCTGTGAGGAAAAAACTACTAAATGGAAGATTGTATGTCAGAACTCACTTTTAGGACTGGGGCAATCTGGCTAATGTATCAGAACTGGTGACAAGTGACAGTTCAGCTGCCAATGCTTCACAAGGCAGACAAGGATTACATTGTTTTATAATGCAGTTTTGTTGAAGGTATAAAAAGAATTACAGTAAATTTATGCACAGTACATACATATTACACACAGTTATATAAATACCCATGCTGTGGCTGGACTTTAGGAAGTTGCTTTATCAATAAGAAAGCTAGTGTCAGACCTCCCAACATCCATTTAATACACATTGCACTTCGCATCCAGTAATACGTTCATTTCTGTACCTCTCTTAAAAATAGATTTAAAACAGAAGCGAAGAATAATATCGAATCTTTCCATAAACTTTGTTTTCTTATTTACATTGTAATATTCCATTATACATAAAGACTGCATTACGATAACATTATCTTCATAGAGCTTTTTGTAATACATACAGCTTGAAGCTATTAACATTTTAGTTTGGGAACTGAGATATGACCTATAAGACTATTTAAAAACAATTCTAGACTTAATTTTCCTCTAGTTTGTTTCACTGAAACCATTCTTTGACACAAAAAAGTTCCTCCTTATTGGGGAGGAGAAAACCAACCCATGTTTAAACCACCTCTGCATTTCCTTAAACCACTGAGAAACTTAGAAACCATAATAATTTTTGCATAATTATATAGCCACTTCAAAGGCCCATAACTTTCAAATTTAGAACATGAATGACAATTGTGACCATATCTTTAAATTATTTTTTTTGTTTTGAACTTTCAGTTGTTTTTCAAACATGAAACAATGAAAACACAATCATTATTCATACATAATCTTTGCACAACTGGGAAGAGTTCCTATTTTATTAAGGAAAAAATGAACGTGCACACACCCCCATTCACAGAGTGAGAACATAAACTACAGCAGCACTTGTCCCAAGTTATGTTGCACATGGTTGCAATACGGGGTATAAAACAAAGAGTAGAATTTCCAACATCTGTTAAAACACAAAAAACTTATTGTACAAAAAGTCATTCACATTCTTTGCAATGAAGTGAGCAATCAGCTGTTGGTTCAGCTTTCTGGACTCTCCAGCCGGCAAACTCCTCCTTCTATCGCCACGGACTGTCCCGCCACGGCTCCAGGAGGAAGTCTTGAAATGTGAGTCTGTGGAAAAGCCAAGAGAGTACTATCGAGTGAGAAGAGAGGCAAAATTATGCAGGGCACAAAGCAGGCTCGTAAGTATTGAACAATTAAGCTGCTCCATCACAGAAGTCTGAGGGCAAACTACAAAGCAACTTGAAAAGCTGCAAACAACTGGGATTCTTTTTTTTATTTTGTTTGCGTTAATGTTTAACACATGAAGAGAAGGACCATGACAGATGTGTAGAAAAGGTACACTGGATGACCCAGTGCACTGAAAGTAGAAGAAAAGAATATCCAGTGAGAAGACAAAAGAAAAATAATTGTGGCATTCCATGGTTTATAAGTCTATTTCTTAGAGGGATTCAAAAAAGTTCAGTACTTACTGCGTACAGAAATACACCTTAGAGAAGTCTTAGACACAATAAACTATGTGACAGAGATAAACTAACACTTCAGAGCATAAGGCAACTGCCACGATAAGGATGCAAAGAAGAAATTTTTCTGCATAAAACACCTATTCATCCAACTAAAAAAACCCAAAAGCTTCCTCTAAAATATTTGTTTTATACAACTGTCAAATAAATGGACCCAAAAAGTGAGTTTGATGCTGTTTCTGTCAACAGGCATTTTTTCCATGGAGAAGTTTTAAAAGCAGACCTTTGAGATGGCTCTCTAATATTTTGGCCACAAAGTAAAAGCCAGAAAGTGGGTGCGTGTGATTGTGTACACAAAAGTTCATCTTATAACTCTATTGTAACTCAGTGACACTAAAAGTCTGTGAAAGATCCTTTATATTCTGAGGGGTATTTTATTACTGATGAGCAAAAGCATTCACTTATTAAAAGATAATTTGACTTACCGTTATAATGACATTTTTCCCCCTTTGCACAGGTTTTTAGTACTGTGGAAACTGCTTATGTTCTCATCCACACTGTTGATTTTGAGCTACGGCAAGAACCATTTACAGATTGCTTTCATATAGGGACAAGTGGCTAAAGCAGAGTTTAAATGAAACAAAAAAAGGAGTCGGAAGCATGTTTCTGCAAACTTTACTGTTTCCTACTTTTGGAGCTGCAGAGCGGGCTCTGGTAAAACATAGAAAAGAGCCTTAGTGGAACTCTAAAATGCAATAGGACTGATAACAGCATTTCTGCAGGCTTGAGGCAGAACGTGACCATGGCAGGGACTCACCAGCTCAAGCTACACTCTCATCCTGCCTCCCACCAAAGGAGGAGCGCTGGCCTTAATTCCCCTTATGAGTTACCAGTTTCACCAAGTGATTCATTAATGCGCAGGCAATATAATTCTTAAACAATTATTAAGTTAGGATCTAGAAATGATTCCTACTACAACATAAAGCTCACAACATGGAAGTTGCAGGCATTTAGAAATTACAGCTTCCTGTAAGTGCAGCCAACTACATACATAAGTTTTTTGTAAGAACATTATCCCATTTACAATATTTAAGTGCTGCAAAATGTGTAACTTGCTATAAGGCAACAGCTTGTGACAAAAAGCATAGATGTAAAAGTCCAGTGAGAATAACTTGCGCTGATTGAGCAGAAGGTGCTCAATTTGAGACTGTAACCACAATTCATTGCATCGAAGAGACGATTTGTATCTCAGAGGCAGCTTCTTTTAATTCCTTTCTTGATAAGGATATCCTGGTGTCTGCTCTTAGGTGGTCTTGTTTTCAGTTAAATTACAGAATAAGATTTAATTAAAACCATTTAAAAGTTTTCATTTTACTGCTAAAACTTTGATCTCTGGCCTTCCTGCTTGATATATGAACATCTTCCTACTTTCAGAACAATTTTGGTTACAACCCTGATTTACCACTTCAAGAAGAAAAGATTCCTTTCAAATCTGTTACAGTTTCCCCCCAAATGTAACTGACAATTTTTGGAGATGTTATTTCATAAGTTTAAAGAAAGAAAAAAAATGAAAAAGGAAGAAAAACAAGTGGAAGAAGGGTATTTTTTATTTTATGACCAACAGAACCAAGACATTTTTCCAGGTCTGTGAAAATTTCTAAATGAAAAGTGGGATAGGATGGCAGTGTAAAAGCAGCATTGTTTGATGGGCACAGTAGCACATTTCCTCAGTGGAAGAATGCCACTGATGGTTTAGTGAGATACTGCAATCAAAGCAAACCAGCAGTCCACTGTATGGCAGGCATCATTTATAAATGAGATGGCTTATGCAGTCATCAGTCAGAATTATTAGCAGATCATTGCAGCAATACAAGAGGCTGAAGGATGCTGCCAAGAGGCATGAAAGAGGAAGCTCGTTACTGAAACAGTAGAAATATTAGCAATATCGCAATTATAATGAATTTTATAATCAATGTTTTTCATTATAACTACAACAGACCTGATTCATGTAAATTAGTTTTCTGACTCAAGTTATGAATTAACCTTTTGCATAAGCTTGACTTAGCCCACAACCCAAAGTTAAATGCCTAACAGACACTTATGTAATTACAGTAGCAAATGTGAGTCTTCCTTTGATTAACATGCAATTTATAGATCTCGTTATTTTAAAGAGTTAGTTAAGCATAATATCCTAGTAAGTTTTTGAACAAGGAAAGGAAAATATACAAGAGGAGATAAGCAGGTAGTCAATATCTGTCAATATATTATCAAGTAGTAGTATCATTGTCAAAACACATTTCCTAAACAAAAAGTTATTTCCTATAAAAGTAAAAATGTGTTTCCCATACAAAAGACCCCAAACCACTATACACTAGCATCTGCACATTTCCATTTACAGAAACACCCAAACCACATATAACAAAACCTTTCTTAAAGCCTTTACTTGCATCCTGTTTATTTGCATACTTTATACGATGGAGCAAATACAGATGCTGTTTTACACTGACTACTTATTACTTTCACCAATGGCTGCCGTATGTAGAACAAAAACAAGACAGATCTAAGATGAGTGTTTAAAATATGTTACCTAATAAGTAATACAAAAGGGTAACATTGCCATGTCAAGACAACTTCATATAAAATCCCAAGTGAATTCTTAGAATTATCTCCCCCTTGTTCTTAGTCATAGGAACAAACTCTAGTAAATAAAAAGAAAGATCAAAGAACATTTAATATTTTTAAATGCAACCACAGAACTTATTTGTACAGTTTGCTACATTTTTATATCCCAGCATCATATTTTACATTAAGTCCAGATTGTACAGTGGATTAGGTTTAAATTTTAAAAACATAAAAATAAAAAGCAAACAAAAAAGAACAACACTGGAAAGCTTTTAATTGAATATGATTAGTCTTGTCAGCTTTACAAGTTGAATGAACCCACATCTGGGGAAAATTGTGCCTGGGAGCACAAAAAACAGGAAAAGAAAAAGTTTTCCTGAAGTAATCCTCCACTCAGCTTCATGGAAACCTCTCTTTGAGGAAATCATATGCCAAGGAAAGGTAGACTAAGAACGACGGGGCTACCTGTATCTTCCGCTCCATAAATAGAAATTATACTGTCTCTGAGAATATTCTGATTTGATTTGCTTTCCTAGAGAAAAGTGAGGTTGGTGAGGGCCTAGCAGGAGCAGAGGTCCCGACAGCTAGGAAACCAGTTAGTTACAGATCTTTGTCTGCAGCTTAAAGGAGGAACCTCGTGCCCACAGTTCAAAAGGGAAAAAGGCAAATGCTAGATTAAATACTTGATTTTGCTTCCCACCTTTCCATAAAGCACAAACAAGCTAAGCAACCTTCAGACACTGATTCTCGCTCCGTGTATTTGCCATCCAAACACACAATGTTTCCCTATTTCCCTCCTAACCAAACCAAAACCACGGAGCAACCAGCTTCCCTAACTCCAGTACTGCAGACATCGTCTGTGGAACATTACTATCTCTCAGTCCCTTTTGATGCACACTAGACAGTCTCCCACTACTCTTCAAGTCCAAAATTAATGGTCCCTTTGCCCTGGAATAAGTGTTAACGGCTACAGGACAATGTGTGGTTTCATCTTTTCCTCATGAATATTTGATCTATTTTTCAAGTTACGTATTTTTAGTATACCTTTTTAAAAGAAAATAAAACAAACCTGCAACTTGTGCCAAGACTTACTTGCCAAGACTTTACTCCATGTCTCATAGACAAAGATTCGGAAACAACTTTGAGACCAACTAGTATCAAAAAGATTTCTTTTTTAGTCTTCAAAGAGCTACTCTGCTTTTATTCACATAAAAGCATTAGCTTGTCACAACAGTTTCTTTTTTTTTTTTTTCACTAAAAGCATAAATACAATGTAAAATGAATATAAAGTTTAAGCCAAAAGACAGACAGTGCTGCATGAGAAAACTAAAGTCAATCAAATGCTGCCAAGAGGACAGAGTACAACTACCAGATGGCAGCACATTCAGTTCTTAAGCAAATCTAGGGAGTACTTCATGTGTTTAGCTTTCTTATTACATGCTCAGGATGTGCTTTGGACAGAATAATTTATAAAACAAACTTTTTCCATTCATTACTCCGTTGAGATGAAATATAATGAAAGACCAAGGACACCATATACTGAATGAAATTGCTTTCTACAAGTTTACTCCTTAAAGAAAAGTACCACCATACCCATGTATTCTTTAGAAATTCAGAGCTTCTTAGCTAGATACACGCTTCCACCATGAGAACCATCTGGCCATGCATTCTCAATTTATTTTGTAGGCAGTAATTGCCCATTTTTGGCAGCAACAGCTATCCCTCTACTGTTCTGTCTCCTGGGAAGCTCTCCTCCAACATCGTTTGTGTATACCTGCCATATGACAGGAGAAGGTGCTCTGCAAAATACTAGCAACCGCTGCTGTCAGAATATCCCACATGCAACTCATTTGGGGAAATCTTAAAGAAGGAAAAAAAAAAAAAAGAAAAAAAAAAGAGGGGCTCCAAAATGATTGTCCTTTTGCTGGCAGAAAGACAGATCTACTGACAGCGGGCTTCTGGCTCTCAGGCACTGAAAAAACTGATTCTACATACAGGTTGCTTAGGAAGCTAACAGTTTTCCAAGCTCAAATTCATTCTGTGGCTTAAGTACATTACTGTACACTATTTATGTATCTAGACACATTAATAGAATACATTAGAAAAAAATCACATTCTAAGAAAGTTGAAAACAAAAACATTTTAATCTCTCTAAATCATTCATACGTGCATTTAGACAGTCTAAAGCAATGTACCAACCAATCCTCATCTATCTGTCTATTCAGCTCAGTTCCGGGTTTTTCTTGAGGTATTCTAAAATACTGCCATATATTTTAAAATGTGATTTTTACCATTCTGAATTACAGGTGCTAAGTCGGGTTATTGCATTTATATTTGTGTACCTGGATACACAATCTCACAATCCCATTTTCTCTGTTCTGAAATATGTCAGACAAATATGAGGAGAGTTCCAGAACTATTGGCTTTATGCAAGAATTCAACCCAAAAAACTGAACTTATCTTCCCATCTCAGAGCCTTTAATTTCCATGAAGGTCTGCAAGCCAAATATTTTAACTGGTATCTTAGCACTGAAGGTTATTTCCAGCAACTATAAATACCTTATTTTTATGAGAGAACTGGATGCTCTACTGTATGCACAGAGTTCAAGTGAAAATTTCTGATTCCCCAGTCTCCAGACAACAGTGGAGATTAAAGAAAAAAAAAAAGTATAAATGACATATACTTTTCCTGTTTCATGAAGTTAAAAGACTGTCTCTGTAGTCCGAAATGAATGACTGAATTATTTGACTTCATATTTTTGTTAACTAAACAGGCTCAGTAAATTTTTCCACTAATTTTCAAATTAGAATTAGGATTCTTCCAAGATGTGTTTCTTCACCCAGTGAGCACTGGATTACTGCCCTTCTCCTGCCAAAGGGCTTTCACAGACTTTTTACTCACAAAGTAAGATACAGAAGCCCATCCTCAGAAAACCAGCAACAGTCACTACAATCAGTGTTTGTCACATGTATCACTTCAAACATAGAGGGAAGTAATTTTGCTAAATTTTACAGTGTTAATAAAGGTGGATAAATCTGATTACAACACTTAACACCTCAACAGGAAAAGTGAACTGGAAATGGTCTCCCTGTCCACTATGTTTTCTCATACTGGAAAATGAAATTAAGTGTCAAAGATAAAGTTTCTGTTTGTATATTGCAACCACAACATTTGGTGTAGACAGCAGTTGCTGACGGATGTTTTCAAGCACAGCAATACGCAGCCCTCTCCACCACCACTACCCCATACCTTGCAAAGCAACTTGAATTTGGTTCATTAGAAAATGGAAAGAATGGCATATGTAGCTTTGCAATATTAAAAACTGCCATAACATAAAGCTTAGTAATTCATGTTATAAGAACTGAGTATCTGCCAAAGAGAGATTTAAACTGGCAACTGAATTGGATTACATTCAATATTATAACTAGATTTTTAGAAATTTTCTGTCTAGGTCATCTAGCTTTTACAAAAATTAAAACCTGTGAAGCTTAACTACAAGGATATCTCAAAAGTATTGGAACATTTACAGTAATTGTAAAAGTTAGCAACATTTATAAACAGATCATATAGTAAATTTCTACATACTAAGAACTACAGTGAGCTGACAAATTATTTCAAATACCTAGACATAACACAAAACCAAAACTGCATGTTGTTGGTATTGAGACCAGATCTTTCAGTGGAAAGAAAGCACTCTGATTTCAAACACAACTGAAAACACAGCAAGGAAGTACCTATTTTCAAGCAAAAATTTCATCCATCACCAACTACTCTCAATCACTAAGATAACATAAGAAACTTGGGAGATCCAGGAAAATAGAAGTTCTGTGGCACATTCTGCCGAGTTATACTTTCTTCCCACGGAATACTGTGGGCCTTGAGTGAAGAAATACCCTGCAGACCCTGCCTGAGGTAAAAGGGCTCCTACTTGATTGTGCACAGATACACAACACCGAATCAAAGAAAGGTTGCCTACCCATAACCAGAACCTTCAAGAGATGCAGTTGGTACGTGAATTCACAATGTTGGCATACACTGCACAGTCATTTGAGATAGAAGAGCTTCTTTCCCTTTGCAGCCTTCTCCATTGGGCAAGCAGACAAGGCTCAAGAAGATATGAAGACTATGTAACCAAGAGGAGTCAATTATTTGTAATCTACCCACTAAACTCCTTTCCTTCTCGTTCTCCATGTACATCTAAAATTACATTATGGGTGAATTCAAGAAGTTATTTGTTCCCCTCCCAAATTACACAGCAGAAGGTCTCAAAGCCCTTCACACAAACTGACACTTAAACTGCTCTACCAAATGCTACACCAACCATTAACACCTCAAATACTGCACATTGCCTGCAACAGTATGGACAGAACTCCAGGAAGCAAGAATGTAGTCATCAGAATACAGCTATTTTCCCAATGGTGACAATACAATTGCTTAAGGTCTCAGAATGTAACCTAATCGGTTCAGGAAAATTGGAACTGATTAATTGAAAGCTGCCAGAGTATCTTAAAAAGGTCAGAGCTCTGGTAACAGGATGACCTTCTTAGCTGATGCTATGATCAACTGTTGGATCTATTATGAATCCATAAAAAACATCTGGAGGGTTATTCTGAAGACTAGTATCTCAGAAAGAGAAAAAAGTTTGGGCAGGAAATCTAAAAGAGCTAACTGCTTCTCAAAGATTTTTAATTCATATCAAGTAATTCATGAGTCAACATCAAAATAACAAAAAGAAAAAAACATACCCCTCAGTGTATGAAGATATTTACTCTTCTGGTCCTTCAATCTAGAAGTCTTAACCTTTGCTACTGCAGCAATTACTGCTACAAAAGGAGGCGGTTAAGTGCAGAGGAAGTCCATAGACTACTATTTCCTATCTATTCTCATGGCTGCAGCCAGGAACTTTCACAGCAGCCTAGAATATTCTTACAGTCTCACTAATGGCTATAAATATTTGAGTGTCAGTTTATGTGACAATTCTGCCATCATATAGATGGCAATGCAGGAACTTGTTTCAGAAGATCGTGTGAAATCCATTCATCTTCCCAAAGAACAAGCCTAATTTGAAACAATCTGGTATGGTATTGCTTCAGGAAAGAAGTCTAGGACTGGCAACTTCTAAAACAGAATATATCTGTCCCTTAGCTCATTGTAGCTGAGGCTCATGGCACCAGACTGGATAACTTGTATTAACAGGTGGTATAGGTCAGTTCCAAGAAGTATATAAAAAAGTTTACTTCCACATCCAATATGTGATAAACACTGTCACCAAGTGATTATGAAACTGCCCATGTCAAGGAGGAATGACAAGAAACAAAGAAAAGTACAGTTGAACCAGCAAGCATATGTTCTGATTAGCTGCTTGTGGCAGTGATCTACGGGTCGAAAGGCGTAAGAATCAGAGGGAATTCAATGAGATATCCACTAAGCGCTGGCAAGGTCATCTCCACTACTGCAATCAGTGGTGGAGGAGCTGAAATACTTTCAGTGTTGAGAGAGCTAAAGGCAAGTAACAGGGCACACAACCAGAGATGACTGTGTCAGCAATAAGGTGTGAACTTAGTTCATCTGGCAAGCCTCCACAGTATTTTTAAAGTAACATTCAACCGAGCATTTTAAACCAATGTTCAACAGGAAACAGTGACTTCTCCAGGCAACTGGTTTTCCAAAAAAAAGACTCGACACCTTTCCAGAAAGCATGCTCTAAATCAAACAGTTATTAGTCACAGTGCAAAATTGCTCCACAGCTCTTGCAGGCTCAGCCATTTCATGCTGGTGAGTTAGCATTCAGGCAGCCTAGGCTGGAGGTGAGTGGCCGGGTGCAGGGCCCAGTCTTTTTAAACTGGGAGGAAAACAACCCCTGTTTCAAGGTTACTTCCAAACCAGTATTTGGAGAGTTCACAGCATTAATGGCCAGAAGCAGCAGCAGGTCAGGGCATACAAACCACTTAATGTCTCTGATCCCACTTTCCTTTTCAGGAGTTACTGATAGTTAATTGGTTGACTGTGTTTCCACCTCTCCAGCGTACCAGGGTCTGCAGGTGAGCTGGTATCTAGCCTGTAAGTGTTTAAGTGCCTTGTGGGAAAAGCTTCCTACATCACCGTGATCTTCATGTGAGGTTCAGGAGCTAGGTCCTGTTATGGAATGCATTAACCACCAATGCAAAAAAAATCACACTATAAAGCAGCATCTTTTTTTTTCCCTTAGTATGTACCCCTTTACATAATTATGATTCTAATATTAGTCTAATTCATAACAGTAGACACTTTAAAACCTTCTCACTTCCTAAAAGTCTTGCTATGAAACTATGTTTTCATGTTCATTAAATTGAAATTGAACCAGCACAAAATCAGCCACTGTGACCATCTCTTGGTTTAAGAATAAAACTTGAGTCCTAGATTGATGAAAGAAAGAAAAACTGAAGCTCTTTAGCACCCTAGAAAAACAGAAAAGCAAGATGTTTCCCTACAAGCCGCTGCCTGATCATTTTCCAATGGTACTCATAAACCAGTGATATTTTATACTTTTATGAATTCTTATACCATTATTCTTGCATGGCAAGCACTCAAAATTAATTGTACCAAAAGAGTTACTCTATTAAAGAAAAGGGATGCTATTTTTTTTTTTAAACTTGCAATGCATTGTGTTCTATTTCAAGCCCAGTTTTGCATCTATAACTTAGCCGTAGTCGTAGCAGAATAAAATTCCAGCTTTTATGACAGAAGGCTTTTTTTGATCAATAGAAGTCAGCAGCAAAAGCATTTGTGGTTTTTCTCTGGAAAGCATTTGTGGCCACAGACTCAAAGGAGGAAGAAAGGGAGGGGGATTAACTCTTCAATGAAGGTCAAAAACATAATTTAAAAGTGAACCAAGAAGAGCAGCTGTGTCTGTCAGCGCAATCAAGATTACCAGCTGGAGAATTTACCAGCAGTATGAAAACAATGCACACCAGATGTCAAATGTTGCAACTGTGAGTAGGAAAACATCTCTGGGCATGGCACTGTCATGCTAGTACTCATTAGCAGACAGATTTCATATTTAGCATTTATTTATTAATTAGACAGATACTACCAGGAAGAAACAAGAATATTTTGAGCTCGCAGTGTAAGCCAGAGGCAGGTGTGCACACTGTAATAATTTAAGACTGTGCATTCTAATAATTCTCCTTATTTCAATGTGAACATAAAGTAATTACTTCCAAACTAACTAGCGAACACTAGAACATCTGGAGCTGAGTTCAGTCTGAGATTATAAGCTTGAGTTTGGAATCTTTTCTTAATATTTATTTTAGATTTATTAGAAAACAAGTAAAACCACACCTTATTCCATGGATAATCAACTGGAAAGAACTTTACATAAGCCCTGAAAGCGAGTACTTCAATAACACCTCTACTAGCAGTTCCTTTAACCAGCTGCTTATTTTATCTTCCTCCTCCTGCTGGGGCCTTCTTGTCTTTTTTTCTATATATTTTACTCCTTGAGGATAAACTCATTCATTCCTAATGCTTCAACCAGCATGTTATACCACTCTTACTGTTTCAAATATCTGACATCAATATTGTTCTTTTGTTCTTCTATTATCTCATTCACATCCCCCTTTGTATTTCTCTCTCAAATGAAGTATGGGGCCGGGGGGGAGGAGGGAAGAAGAGAGAGAGATTTGGGTTTTGTACTCCTCTCCCCCTCCATTGCTGATGACTAAACTTTCTTCCTCAGCAGATCCACAAACAGCCATTTCTAGAGAGTGCCAGCATATGCAGGCCCTCAAATTCTTTCCTTCTCCAGGCTTTAAAATTCATCCTTCGTTAAATTCTACCACCGAAATGCTGGATGTCTTTCTTGCTCTTATCTACTGATATAAACTTCCTGGCTGTCATCTCCTCCTCTAATACATGCAAATATTCCAGTAAACACCCCCCACCTCCCCCATTAGTTTAACCATTTTGGGGAGACTTCTTATTCTACGTTTTCCCCCCACTTTTATCATTTCCTTTAACTAGTTCTGACTGTACATTCTTAGTCTTGAATTCCGATGGCTGTAAGTTTATAAATGTCTACAGAAATTATGATTTTGTCTCTGCTTGAAGCTTCTCCCTTGTTCATTTGCATTGTCCAAACACACAGAATCAAAAAATGATATGGGGTTGGAAGGGACCTCTGGAGATCATCTAGCCCAAACCCCCGCCAAAGCGGGTTCACCTAGATCAGGTTACACAGGAATTTGTCCAGGTGAGTTTTGAACGTCTCCAGAGATGGAGACTCCACCACCTCCCTCGACAGCCTATTCCAGTGATCTGCCACCCTCAAGGTAAAGAAGTTTCACTGAATTTCACTGAATTTCCCTGAATTTTTAGAGTTGGAAGGGACCATAGAGATCATCTAGTCCAACTCCCCTGCCAAAGCAGGATTGCGTAGAGCTAGAGCATGTTACTCAGGACTGCATCCAGGCGGGTCTTGAAAATCTCCAAAGAAGGGGACTCCACAACCTC
>JAOXNO010000024.1:20500656-20524468 GCA_028565335.1 Limnodromus scolopaceus | reverse complement strand
AGATCCTTCTCTTCAGAACTTGTTTCCAGCAGATCCATGCCTAACCTGTATTGGTGCCTGACATTGTTCTTCCCCAGTTGCAGAACCCTACACTTTTCCTTGTTGAACCTCGTGTTCAACAATGGTTCCTCCCGATGTTTAGATGGAACTTCTTAGGTACAAGTTTGTGCCCATTTCCTCTTGTCCTGTCACCGGGTACCACTGAAAAATAACTGGCCCCATCCTCTTGACACCCACCCTTTAAGTATTTACAGGTTTTGATCAGATACCCCCTCAGCCTTCTCTTCTCAAGACTAAAAAGACCCAAGTCACTCAGCCTCTCCTCGTAAGAGAGATGCTCCAGGCCTCTAATCATCTTTGTGGTCCTCTGCTGTACCCTCTCCAGTGGTTCCCTGTCCTTCTTGAGCTGGGGGGCCCAGAACTGGACACAGCATTCCAGATGGGGCCTCACCAGGGCAGAGTAGAGGGGCAGGATGACCTCCCTTGACCTGCTGGTCACACTCTTCCTGATGCACCCCAGGATGCCATTGGCCTTCTTGGCCACAAGGGCACATTGCTGGCTCATGGTCATTCTGTTGTCCACCAGGATTCCCAGGTCTTTTTCCCCAGAGCTGCTCTCCAGCAGGTCAGCACCCAACCTGTACTGGTGCATGGGGTTATTTCTCCCCAGGTGTAGCACTCTACACTTGCTCTTGTTGAATTTCATCAGGTTCCTCTCTGCCCAACTCTCCAGCTTGTCCAGGTCTTGCTGTACAGCGGCACAGCCTTCTGGTGTGCCAGCCACCCCTCCCAGTTTTGTATTATCAGCAAATTTGCTGAGGGTACACTCCATCCCCTCATCCAGGTCATTGATGAAAATATTGAAGAGGACTGGACCGAATACTGACCCCTGGGGGACCCCACTTCTTACGGACCTCCAACTAGATTCTGTGCCACTAATCATGACCCTCTGAGCTCTGTCTTTCAGCCAGTTTTCAATCCACCTCGCTGTCCATTCATCTAACCCATACTTCCTAAAATTACCTATGAGGATGCTGTGGGAGACAGTATCAAAAGCCTTGCTGAAGTCAAGGTAGACAACATCCACCGTCCTTCCCTCATCTATCCATCCAGTCATGACACTGTAGAAAGCTATCAGGTTAGTCAGACATGATTTCCCCTTGAATGAATCCATGGTGAATCCATGTTAACTACTTCTGATAGCCTTCTTTTCCTTCAGATGCTTTGAGATGATGCCCAGAATAAGGCATTCCATCATCTTTCCAGGCATGGAGGTAAGGCTGACCGGACTGTAGTTTCCCGGGTCTTCCTTCTTGCTCTTTTTGAAGACTGGAGTGACATTGGCTTTCCTCCAGTCCTCGAGCACCTTGCCTGTTCTCCAGGACCCTTCAAAGATGACAAAGAGTGGCCCAGCAATGACTTCTGCCAGCTCCCTCAGCGCTCACAGGGGCATCCCATCAGGACCCATGGACTTGCGGATATCCAGTGAACTTAACTGTTCCCTAACTTGGACTTCCTCAACTAAGGGGAAGTCTTCTTTTGTCCAGACTTTGTTTCCTCCAAAGTGCAGGACTCCTGAGGGCTGGCATGTGGCAATTCTGCCTTCTCTGCATCCTCTGTCACCATGGCGCCCATCTCATTCCACACCTCTCCTAAATGCTCTAGTTGCTGCATTGTAATACCTGCTTTTTTCTCTTTTCAATGCTATATTCATAAGAGTAGATGGCTCTCATTCTCTCGGTTAATCCCTACAATTTCATGTGAAGGATTTTTTGAGTTTCCACTGCTAAACTCAGTTTTAAAATATTATTTATCTCACTCCAGTAAAAAAAAAATAATAAATAAATAGATGCCAAGAAACTAAAAGAACCATGGATGTTAATATCAAAATTGTTTACCACAGAGGCTAGTCTAGGAACTACCTTAAAGTTTGTTTTTTATCCTCCCCCTTTTTCATTGGTGCAAATGCTTTATCTGAAGGAAGACATGTCCATAGAAAAATACTGTGCAACCCTAAATAGTAAGTTTAGTTGAACTAAGTTAAAGTTATTAAAATACAATTACTGTCAGCAGAGGAGATGGAATTGTGTTTGTGCCACCTTTTTCCTGATGCAATACATATGTTAATGTAGGTTTATTAAGTGCTATGTGTAGGTTTGTTAACTGCTGCAATTAAAAAAAAATGGCCAATCAACAGACACATTTAACTGCTTATGCACCTATTACTTTTTTCATTCTTTTAATGTTAGAAATTTCTTATATATTTCACTATCATTATTTCATATTCTCCATACTTCTGCACTCATTCTACTGTATTACAAGCTATTCCTCATGGCTTACCTTAGCTTTGCCATCCTGTGCAGACATATATCCTACACACATGCTCTCTGTTGTATGGCTCCACAGAAATTCCACTACAAAGGAAAATGCAAGAAGTCACAAAAAATGCATTGGTTTAAAATATAAGATGCAATTTAACAAGACCGGAATCTTGAGAAACAAATGAAGCTTAAAATATAGTTTGGGAAAGGACAAAAAACAAACTTAAAAACCCAAAACTACTTACCAGAATAATTCAATCTCAAAAGAAACAGCTATCAAATAAAGATTTTCCAGCACTATTTGCAGTCACAAAATGCAGAACTAATACACAGAATGAGAATGTTACTTCAATGAGATAGAGCCTCCAAGATGAGAAATATATCACTGCAAATACAGTTAAAGATAAAAGTCAACCTTTAAAGCAGAGGCCTGTTCCACCCATGAAGTAGAAGCAGGTATAATTTGCATTTGCTTGCCTTGAACTCAGACATAAGCACACTACAACAGCATAAACCTGCATGGCGTACAAGGATTTGTAGCACTATTACTAGAATTGTAACACTATCAACAGAATAACCAGTAACAAGCATTTTTTCACAGAACTGAACGTAAACGTATACATCATATGTAATTACCAGTGGGTAAATGGAGATTCATGGTTTAGCTGCACAAGCAAGAAAAC
Organism: Limnodromus scolopaceus; assembly: GCA_028565335.1. Taxonomy (NCBI): domain Eukaryota; kingdom Metazoa; phylum Chordata; class Aves; order Charadriiformes; family Scolopacidae; genus Limnodromus; species Limnodromus scolopaceus. The sequence continues at coordinate 20,521,464 of JAOXNO010000024.1, read as the reverse complement.
ATGCAGAAGTAGTAAAGCCTGTAAGATAGGAACTGAAGATACAGAGCAGGCAGGAAAGACATCCTTGGTAAAAGCAAAATAATCCTGCAGAAAGAGCAGGAAAGACATCTGATGGAAGCAAAATAACACTGCACAATTAGCAAGAAAGATGCCTGGCAAAATTAGAGCAAGACCTGGTCTCAAAAGTATGCTGAATGGCTTGTATCAGGAATTGTGTGGTCAGCAGGACTAGTGAAGTGATTGTCCCCCTGTACTGGGCACTGGTGAGGCCCCACCTCAAGTACTGTGTCCAGTTTTGGGCCTCTCACTACAGGAAAGACATTGAGGTGCTGGAGTGGGTCCAGAGAAGGACAATGAAGCTGGTGAGGGGTCTGGAGCACAACCTAAACGATTCTATGAATCTGTTCTACAATCAAAGCACTCTCAGATCTGATCACTTTGACTTCTAGCACTAGCTACACAGCATCAGCCTTCTGGTACTGTATACTTACTGCTAATTTAGAATATAAATGTTAAAGACCAACTGTTGTGTTTGCATTGATAATGATCAAGAATACTAACCACTGCTAACATGTATTAATAGCACACATTCATCCAGTAAGGGGCTCTTCTGAAGTCTGAAAGTTGCACAGTTTATCAATTCTTTAAACAGTACATTACAGTGATATTTAATTACATACATACACTGGTATTTTTATGTACACACCCCCCCTACTAAGCTACAACACACAATTCAGGGAAAGACCATATTATTCATATGTTTATTTCCCATCCGGTGCAGCTTTATAAATTGCCACACTGTATTCTTCCTGCTCTATGTCACAGCCATTTTCATTTGTGTTCATTAAGAACATAATTTGGAAGGCAGGAAAAAGAAAGAGTAGCTGATCAGAATTCAGGGTGTTTCATGAAATACTGTAAAATGTTTAAAAAACAGCACTGAAGTATATATTTTTGCTTTGGCTTACAGAAGGAATCTTACATGAATTATACAAGATGCCATAAAAAGCTATTTCCAGATGTTTCTTTCAAGAGAGACTTTCACATACTGCAAAAAGCATAATTAAATGGTTTTAAAACTCCTATTCATTCCTATTCCTCAGGTTGCTTTAATATGGTTGATGAAGGTCACAGGGTGCTGAGTACATTTATCTTTTGAACCATTTATCCTTACGTAGCAATTAACCTGGAGTAGAAGATCAAAGTTTAGACAATCCCGGCAAGACTTAAAGATTCTGATAGATATGTAGATATCATCATGAAAGAAAAATGAACTTCATTTAGGTATGTGATTTTCTCCCCCTGTAATAGATTCACTACTGATATTGCCAAAGGTTAGTCAGAAACTTTCAGAGAGTCAAACATCTTTAGCGCAATGTAACTGCACTCAATGAGGCCAACCCCTCCCCAACACCCTAAAGATTCAACTGTCATCTATTTTTTGGAGACAAATTTATCTTATCTTTCAATTTTGAGAAGCTGGGAAACAGTTCAGGCCAAATACCCTCAAAACATTATTTCTTTGCCTTTGATAACTCTAGGCATACTCCTTTAAGTTTTACTAATTTTTTCCTTCTACATTGTCAACCATAGGTAGCATGTACTAGCACGATACATGGTTATTGGTAGCTATTACAAGTAGTGAAATTACAACAAAAATCTTAAACTACATACTTATCTGAAGACACTAATTTTATGTATTTTCATCCATTTAATAAATCACATTCTGGCAATTTTTTTCAATAATTTAAAAAATATATTAAAAAGATCATCCCTGCAATAAAGACATTAGATTTGGTTATTCTATACACTGAGTTCTTCAGTATTACACAGCTTATCTCCAACCCAAACAACACAAATACTACACATGTTAAATTAGACATTAAGTCAGCATACACTGTAAAGCAGAAATTTCTGTGGCACAGCAAATATAACTTCAGAATAAGCTGTGCTACATTAATCTTATTTCAGTGGAAAGAAAACAAACAAACAACAACAACAAAAAAAAACAACCAATGGACAAATAGTCTTTACTTATGATATATGGGGGTTTTCTTTATTAATTTTTGAGGAAAAAAATACTAAGTTGTCCTTAATAGGAACATGTGTTCTTACATGAATGACAAACATTAAATGAATAGAAATATTTCTCTCACTTCCAAACAAAACAAATTGAAGGTTAAGTTGATCTTGTTTGTTCTTATTTAATCAAACTTATATTTTCATTTTCTTAACTCCTTTTTAGGGAAAGAATTTAAGTTGTAGGATATTTTTCCATAAGTGTGACTTATCTGAACAGTTTTTCCTGGGCATAACAAAAAAATTCTAACCATAAAACAACTTCCCTTCCAAATTTTAAATGTATCTTCCAGATTTTCATATTTTTTCCTGCAAAAAGGAGGAACAAAGAACTTTATAGATAGTAGTTTTAGCATATAAACCACTGAGAAGCAGTAAATAGTCATACCCCTACAGCACTACCCCTGGCTAAACGTATGATTTTTTTCTACAAGTAACATACCCTGCCTCACCACAAGCAACCACCTTTCTATGCCATGATTTTAGAAAGATCCCACACAACTCTCCAAATCACAATTCTGCTTAGAAATAATGAGCCAAAAAGAATGCTATTTTCTACAGTTTTGGAGAACAAACAAGGCTAATACTAATATTTCACTTTCTAGAGCATTACAATTTCAATTCCTTTTTGTTTTCTCTGTGGACTCTGAACAATGGCAAACACACAGAGACAGTTTTTATTTCATCTTTCACTTTGAGTTAACACCTAACTCAAGTAAAAAAACAGTAAGAACTTCTTACCTAGTAAAGTTGGCTTTTCCTGTGATGATTCAGGCTCTGCTGAACACCTGCAACACCGAAGAACTATCACACCTCCGAGCACACCATCTTCATTGGCTAGAAAAGGTGAACCTGGGTAAAATCATTGGGGAGAATTATTTGCAATATGAGTAGTTCCCTAGGTATTTTTTTTTCATTTCACTTTCCTGCCTTCCCCCTTTAATCTTTGGGCATTGCTTCAATGCTTCACTAAACACTGAAAAGACTGTCAGGTGAACCAATGCTTTTAGAAAGTCATCAGTTTATTTTTTCTAATGTTTTTAATAAGTAACTTTCTAAATAGCAATCTACTATTCTACTAGTAATTCTACTAGAATTACTATTCTAGTAATCAAAAAAAAAAGGAAAAAAGTTATATGGAATTAAGAAAAAAAATAGATTGGAAATTACATTTGTGAGCACTAAACCATTTGTTCTTGGATCAAGGAAGATATAATAATGAAAAATGGAGTGTCAAGTTGAAAAAAAAAAATCACGTCACAATATTTAGTTCTTTCTGTACTATAATTAATCTAAAGATGGCGACATATGAAAAGAATCAAGCAAATTTGGGTCACTTTTACAATTTATTCATTTCTCCCAATTTAAAGCACTTTGTACAGAGACATCATCAAACTGCTATAGACTGTCTTCCTTGCTGTTTTACGAATAGTAGCAGAAAAGCCAAAACACATCCGACTTTTTTAAGTGGCTTTTCTGTTGTTAATTTAAGACACATGATATAAAACATCTTCTATCAGAAGCTGGAAAATTTTAAAGTTAGCTGAATCATGTCTAAGTATTCTTTTTCTCATTTGTAATTTGAAATGAGATTCCTATAGTTTTAAATGTGGAAAACAATGGTATGATTTACATATGATTTAAAACGTCTTGAGCCACAAAATTAAGCAAGTTCTTGCACTTAACCCCAAATACAGCCTAGTCACACATTTGCAATATACTGTGATTTAAAGCTGAACAATTGCAACAAACATTTCAATTATTTACTTTTAAATAAATTAGTATACTATGTCTAGCGTACAGACACTGTGAAAGGATTTGCTGGCCAGAACTTTAGAGCAGATCTACTCATCAGTCTCCTTCAATTTGCCCACAGCTATTCTAATGATTGAAATTACTCCTTTAATGCAAATAATAACCGCAAAAAAAACCCCAAACAGTAAGAACCAACTTCAAGCTTTTAGTTTTCCTTACAGTAAAGCTTGAATACATCGCAGTTACACCTACTGTGAATAAATCCCTGTGAACCAAGAATCCAGCCAATCATAACATAATAGATAACAAAACAGGAAAATATGTTTAGTTAAAATAGAATTGCAAGGCTTCCGAAGTCGTAGAGAGTTTTACCACCCAAATCAAAATCTTTTACTCCATGCTTTCCAAGAGGTTAAATTTACCTCTTACGCATTAAGCAAATGTCCAAGTACGTGGTATGGTTTCTGTAAGTAAATGAACCCAAAAAGTGGTTTTCTTCATAGGGGACATGCATCCTTTAATCTTTATTTCAGAAACTCAAGTACTTCGAAGACAATGTCTTAACTTGAAGTTGATCTACAGACCTAATCTTATACTCAATTGCAAAAATTATTCAGGCTATAAGCCATGCTGTGGTGAAAAGGCATTGCAAAAAGAGAGAAAAAAGTTTTAGTTTGTGTTTTTTGGGGACTTTTTTGGGGTTTGTTTGAGGTGGTTTTGAATTTTTAATAAGCAGTGTTTCTCCTCATCTTTCAAGACCTGTGAAAGGTTCTTTCAAGGTTCCAGTGAAAAGTACTAATAATCTCTTTAATCAGAACGATTAAAAATCTTCTACTGCAGCAGAACACAGCAAACTATTTAAAGCAGAGAGCCTATTTAAGGCCACACTAAAACACTAAGACTGGATGAATGTGTATAAAACCAGCAGCACCTACTGATTATAGGCTTGATGCCACTACATCTGGTTCTAGAAATGGTTACATTGGGTTAATTACTCATTGTTTGGCTGGGTTTTGTTTGTTTGGTTTTTGGGGGGGGTTTAGGTTTTGTTTTGTTTTTAACTCATTTTTCTTTCTTGCACACTCAGGAAGAGAGTAGATGAAAGAAAAGTCTGTAAATAAACCAATCACGTTTCTTCATTTTCCCAGTATTTTTGTCAACAATGTGCCATCATCACTGATCAAACGGTCAATAATCTGAATAATTTGCACGTGCTAGGCTCTCCCTTTTTAAACTTTAAGAGAAAACTTGGCAGTACATTTCTTTCCATGTAAAGAGTCTGCAGCAAAACATGCAACACTACATTTTCATCAGAATTCTTTCATTTTTACAGGGATTTCTTTGCAAGAATAAAAACATCCGTCATCTTCAATGGAGTTCAGAATGAGAAAAGTCATCACTCAAAGTATGTGTTCTGTGAGTCTTTTTTTAAAAAGGGGTAAATCTTAAGCTTCAAACACGTAAGACAAACTCTTAAGCTTACAATTTTATCCAGAGATGCTCTACTTATACATGCACAACTATGCTCATAAGAATCCCAGTTTTGCCAACTTAAATAGCATGCATTTATTTGTTTACTTTAAACATGCTGTCCATCCTATTGTCCTAAATATGTACACTTTTTTTTTCTGAACCAAGCTACTTCTTTCAGTGATTATGCACTATGTAAGCATTGTTATTAGTCCACAAAATTTAAAGGCTTAGAAGTCTGTGCTAAACACTCAAAAGCTAGAGAACTGACTGTATTAATTCAGCCTTTTTTTAATACACATTATAATTAGTATTTAAACAGGAAAAGGTGCAATTGAAATTTGATCATGTATATTAAAGTCATAATGGCTTCTCATTAGAAGGAAAAAGTAATCTGGCTCCCACACTCCTTCATCATTTTTACTCTCTCTGAACTTTTAAGAATTATAGGTCTTGCTGTACAATTAAAAATTCAGTAAAAATAAAACAAAATATGCCTACTAGCCAAAAATGTATTTTTTTTACTGCAACAAAATAGAATTGCTAGACAAATCTTTGATCTAATATCTTGATAATGACAAAACTACAAAAATCTGGGACTTTTAATACCATTTTAAGTCTCATGAAACTCATCATTCCTTCCCAGTTACAATGGCATAACACTGAAGAATTTGCATGAAAAAATCCAAAGGAAAACTTCAACTACAGCATTAATTAATAATGTTAGCACTGATTGCCCACAGCAGAAAGAAGGGATAGGAAACAACAACAACAAAAAAAACATCTTTCATTGGTTTTGGTTTAATCCTCACCTCTCCCAGTCACAAAATTATATTTTACAACACACGTTTCGATCCTTCCAAGCTCAACTATTCTGTTATTGCTAGCTGACCTATAGAAAGCATTACCAAGATTTTATTTATAGATTTTGTACGTTACTAATCTGCAGTAATGGTCTCATCAAAATAAGCAAACAGGTCTTTATAGCAGCTCCACATTCACTGATCCTTTAAGTTCTGCAAAAGCAACCACAATCGAACACCAAATCCCGGTTTCAGCCTCAGGCCAGGGACAGAGCACATGGGTTTCACAAGCATTAAGGAAAATAATCACCTCAACATACAGCCTTGCTCTGGAGGAACTACAGCTGCAAGTGAAGAACATTTTTTTCTTCTGTGTCTTTTGTAAATTAAACTACTCCCAAGAGGAAGGTTGCCTACTCCAAAGCATGTGGTCGGTAAGACTTCATTTCTGATCCTCTGCTTTTTTCTCATTTGTCCCATTTCCCTGGTCAGATCCAGTCTAACACAGATTCAATACTAAACTGTAAAAGAAGTGTTTTATTTACACTTAAGCAGCTGTTCATCAGATGTTTTACTGTCATACTCTTCCATAGTGGAGAAACCATTACCAGCTTCACTGTTTACATTAGCTTTCAAAGTCTTCAGAACTTTGCTCTAAATACTGACTGTGGCATGGTGTAACCAATTAAGTGCTTTAGCATCCCCCAATTTTAACGGAGCACAGCTAAACAGTTCTAAATCTTCTATGTTATAATGTGAGTGAAATTCAGATCTTTTCAGGTCAATATATAGATCCCCTATGCCACTGGCCATTGTCAGCTTGGGTACAGAATGTGGTTAAAGTGAAGCTGTTTGCCACTCTGTTTCTGCTATGTATTCCGGTAAACTTCAAGCAAACAATTTAAATAAACATTAGAGGAGTATATAAGCACTAAATGAAGCCTGCTTTTAATTTCATGCAGCATTATTTGTTAAATGTTTTTAACATTTGTATTTTATGATAAGTAAGCTTAATTTAAAACATCTGTTTAGAATTTTTAAAGGTGCAAGGAAAAGCACCTGTACTTTCAAACTTTACACGTTAGATTTTAAGAAATTAAATAACTAAGGATACTGCTGTCCAATAAAATCACAATGCTTTTGATAAGGAGAAGCACAGTCAAGACCTAGACAAACCCTCACGTAATATCACCACGTTGTGTTAGTTTTTCAGCTGGTTTTATTGTACATGCAATGAATAAGCCTATTCAATCCTGTCTACCATCAAATACAAATTTGTGAAATTGTAAACTTGCTGTGGATGAAATACATGAAACCTCAGGATCACTTAATTCTCTTCCCAAATCTTTTCCTCTGTGTTATGGAGAACACATAGTAATACTTCCATAGCATCCTTCCTCCATTACAAAACCACAAAGGATAGTGTAAGGCAGCACCGCAGCACCTCAGTATAAAGCAACAATAACACTGTGTAGCAACAGTCACTGGCAGCCTTGTAACTGGTTTTAAGTATGATGCTTTTTTCTCCACCAACCAGCATAACTAATAATTGGGAAATTCATATTCTATGATTCCTAAGCGTCCAAACTCTTTCACCCAAGAGAGGTACGTATTTGACAAAAAATTTCTAAAAGAGAAAGTATTAGCATTATCCTTCTGCTGTTACCCTTCTGCAGACATTGCTCATTTGTGAACTGAAGCACAACTTAAAAATACAAGATTAGATAAACATATTTCCGCTAAGGCAAGAACAAATATCAGATTCCATGTATGTCTTTCAGCTCATTATTTTCTAATACTTTACAAGAAGCTTTAAAGTACAATTCGTAACACTGCCATTGTTAAAAGCCCAGATTTCCCGCCAGTGAGATGACACAAACATTTACTCTAAGACTACATTCCACACACTTGGCCACATTTGAAAGGAATGATGAGTAACAAAATCCTCTGTTCTTCTGGTTGGAAGGTAGTTGTGTTTACACAACACCATTCTTCAACTGTGTACCAAGCCTTTAGCGCTCTTCGACTAAAGATATCAAGCCCCTTCCATTTACGAAAAAATCTAAATTTAATTTCTCTCACCTCCAATTCAACCATCAATTATGCATTATCCATAGTAAGTTGGCTCTGAGAAAGGATGAGAGAAGCACATCTGCCATTAGTTTGCTCATCACCTGCTGTTTAAACAGCACTCGCTGTTTAAGCCAGGCATTCCCTAGCTGGAAGGACTCCCAGGGCTCTGCGGAGACTCGGAGAGTTCTGTAAACAGGAAGCACCAATCTGATGGCAACTGCCAAAATCAGCTGTTCATCTCTCCAACGAAAGTAATGCACATTTTGACTTCTGACAAAACATTCTAGCTCTGCTTTGTTAAAACTTTTTGGGTTGGTTTTTCTTTTTTTGGCCTTGGTCTATTATAATTCTGGTGAAAGGTTGACATGACCACAAAATAGGGCATTTAGAAAAAGTAGCAATGAAAGAATCCATTCCATTGGGCGAGGAGGCTATTTGCCCATTTTATCCTATTGTTCATACTGGTAAAAAATCCTGCATCACACCTTGTATCCTGAGATATCAACTACCACATCAGCATCTATGAAAATTCAGAGGAAAAAAACCTATTTAGTAAAAGCCTAGTGTTTCAAGTGTAATGCATTTTTTCAACTGTTGTACTGAATTAGCAAGACATAACTTTGCATTCCATCTTCAGAACTGCCAAGAGCCCCCAAAATTACACTTCTGGCTACAAACTTAGTATTATGTCACATGTAAACATCAAGATGCATCTGGATTTTGAGATTTTCCTCACTCACTCTTCATTCATAGGACAGCTGACGGCAAACCAGATGTTATGCTTTCTAATCAAAACACAGAATCCAAGCACTTCACCTGCATAAAAATATCCCACGGCTGTATCTTTATTTTTTATCACCCACATCAGCACTGCCCCAAAGTACAACTAAGAAGAAAATACACACACCTGCTATCAGGCAACAAAAACTTGCAGTAATACATTTCTGAAAATACAAGACAGACCTATCCTTAATTAAAACATGAAACTTTGAAAAGGAAATATAAAACACTTTCTTTCAAATGTTCCTATAATGGAAAGCATTAACTTGATACTGTCATTCTTTTCACCTCCCCTTGATACTGTCATTCTTTTCACCTCCCCTTTGCCTGTTTTCCCAAGGCAATATGACACCACCCTGTTAGCCTGGTATCTCTCTCTGTGCAGCTCCTCTTTCTCAGCAATTGAGAGTTTCAAGTATAACAAAAAATTAAGAACATATTGAACGCTGTTAAAGTCCAATAGAAACATTTCCACATTTTCAGTAAACTTATACAATGTATATATATCACATACTAGCCAGTTAACATTTAAAATAAATAAAAAAACTGTGATACAAACTTGTGGCAAAATACATTCGGACCAAACAGCAACAGAAGAATTGAATTTTTGCAGTTATCAAACAGAAAAAAGAAAACCCAGAAATCTCAAAACAACTTAAAGGAGGTACCTCAACTAAAAAGCTCTTGATTTTTTTGGTCTTTTATCAGCCAGTTTCTATGAATTACTTTGGCAGTAGCTTTCTATTTTGTGTGTGTGTGCATGAACTAACATTAAATTGCATAAGGATATATACAATTTGTGCTTGCTTTTAGTACTTGTACCACAAACAGCACAATCAATTTTGAGAGTATAGACTAAAGATTTGACTTTCCTGAAGATAAGCCACTTCCATACAACACCTTCAGAGTAGTGCTCCAAATTACCAAAGCTATCACAAGCATCCTTCCTAAAGGCTTCTCTTGGGTAGATAAATCCCTTCATTTTGTACCACTATGCACTGGAATAAGTGATTAAATACAAAAAGTTGTATTTGTGCTGCTTGGATTATAAACTTTTTGGGGAACATACTGGGGTTACTTTTTTCTGCATTCTTAGAACACCTCGAAATGACTGCAGTGCAGTAGTAGATTATCAAGTGCAGCCTTCCAATGCTAAGGTGACTTCCTCTCCAAGAGTCAAATGCAATGTTGTCAGAAGCAGAGTTTAATATGGATTCAACACTACAAACAGAAATGCACTGCAATGCATTGCTTGCCAAGACCAAGGGTGATAGTTCCTGGGTACCAAAAAGGTATGCTTATGTCCCTCTTTCAGTTCTAATTAAAATATCATAAAAACAAACTTTGGCAACACAGTGTACAAGAAGTGTTATGCTGTCCACAAGAAATTTTGAAGGTCAAAATTGTCTGTGGATTCTGAAGCTTCAAAAGTTTTACCGGCTACAAAGACAGCACAAGCCAACATATATGCCAGAAGCCTCAATGGAATCTATGCTATCTTCAAAATTCCAAGCTTTCAATACTTTAAAATTCCACATTTATGTTTGGGTTATGACTTGAGGAAAGAAAACAGAATCTATATTCACAAGAAATTAAACATGTATAAGTAGTCATTTGTAATCCTCTCAAATTAAGGAAAAAATAATTGTTTTTACCTAGCAATAATCTTGAAGTCTCCTTCACTTTTTCAAGAAATTAATTTCATGGTGTAATTAGCAAACCAGAATCTGTCTATCCCAAGCATTTAATTAGAACATGCCGTGGTTTTGAGGTCTATTATAGTTAAAAGGGTTAACGTGATGAATAATTCTTATTAATGCTCCCAAGCCACCATATGCAATTGTACACCACAGGCAGTGACTCAGGCAGGAAATTCTTTCTTCAAACCTCTTCGGGTATTCTATGACTCATATAACAATTGAGATATTTCCAAGGGTTTTCCTTTAGATTTCCTAAAATATTCTTCTGTAGTTTGATTTAACATATTTTAGACGTAACACAACACAAAAATTGAAGTCAACTGCAACATAAGGTTTTAACAGAAATCACAAAAATAAGTATCTTACTTTTATTTAATACAGTCAATTGCATTTTAAACAATGTTATGCAATGTTTAGGCAATTAGCACCATACACTTACCAATAAACTTGTTTTGCATAGTCTCTAGGAGAGCTTGGTGGGCATCTTCTGTTTGCAAAGCACATGAACATTCTCTGGCCAGTATGGTTCGGACAAGGTGCTCTCCACAACCTAAAGAAATATTAAGATTGGGAATAGTCAAAATACAGATACCCCTATGAAGAAACTCTCTTGTTATTTTACATCATCATAGCCAAATTTAAAATTTTTTTAAGAAGAGATGCATATGACAGGTTTCTGTCATATTTTTTTATTTTTATTTTTTACAGAGAGACCCTGAGTCACATGAAAATTCAATGACATCAGCAGTTTTTCTCAAAACTTTCCTGAAATTTCTACTGGACAAAGTCATAAACCAAAACAGGTTAAGTGCAGAAAGAAGAAACAGAACTAGTGAGAACAGACAGTGAGACTGTGTCTGACTTTTCACCTTTATCCAGATCCTGCAATTCTGTCTCAAAGAATCCATTTAACAATCATTCTTACAGGCACGATCCTTGGACACAACTCTCTTCAAACCAAGGACGTCTTTAGTGAATGCCACAGTAACTCCTTTGCACAACATAATCTTCTATTTAGTCCATCTGATTTAGGCTTTTGCCAACCAGGTAATACGTGAATTTACTTATGCTTTTTTGACAGGGCAGCTGCTCATTGGATTCCTAATAAAAAATTCTGTAATCTTTAAAGGTTTTTCTTTAAGAAACTAAAAAGCTCCAGCAAACAACCACCTATTGCCTCAGTGCTTTCTGTAACTATCCCCTGAAAACCATTGATGAAGACAAATAGGTCGTTGGTGCTGCTCTTACTCTATAGAACTCTTTCACACCTGCTGTGTTTTTCCCACCACTCCTTTACTTTTTTGTAATGTGCTTTGGGACATACCGCTGTGATCAAATGGCACAGAGCATGTTTATTGGATCAAAGTTTTCCTGGACAAGGAAACACATTGGTGATAACTTCTGCATACATACAAAGCTCATTATACTACTATGCCTCCCATTTGTTGACACTTTTCCTAACTGGTAAGGGAGCAGATGAACCAGCTAGAAGAGGGCTAACCAAGCACCAGTTAGGATGAAATGTGTTACCCTGTTACAAAAAAAAAGTTAAAACACAAGTAATTAATTTAACAGCTATAATATGATTTTAATTATCTAAATTGACTTGAATGCACTTGGATCAGACTTGTAAGTTTAGAATATATCCTAAACTAAAACTGCATTAGACACCAGAATATACAGATAGAAGTCAAGCATAGTCAATTCCCAATTATCTATATATATTTCTAGCAAATTTCTCATTAACCATGACAAGATGCAAGCACCGTGCTGGCCCCATACAAAAATCAGCTATAATCCAGTTGGATTTATTAGCTCAGGTGCAGAACTGCAGAAACATACCTATGCAGCTTCCAGAGACAATTTCTGGCTGGAAACAATCTAGCTACTTTCACGTGGCAAAGAGACGGAGCTGGTAAGACATCAGACCTAAGCTGGCTTCAGACAAAGGCAGCTCAGTCTCCACATTCTCTTTACTGGAACCACTGACAAGCCCAGAACAGAGAAAACTGAGAAAACTGAGCAGCTCTGGCTGAAGCCAGCCTAGATCTGGCACAAAGAAAGAACTAATAAATAAACCCAACCCAAACTGGCTCCAGTGCAGCCTGCTGAGCCTCTCATCACTGTGCTTCCCAATATGCTGAGTTCAGAAGACTGACTGGTTTGGGCACCACATTGCATGAACTCACATCAGCAGGTCTAGCGCTGTGTCTTGGAGCTACTCACAGGCCAGCTTCTTGTTCTTGCCACCACTTTTAAACCCTAATTAACATGGCAACCTACTCCAAGAATTTATCTTTCTGGTTACTTGTCACACAATTACATCCTTCCCCTTAAAGGCAAAGTGAGTTCGCAAACACTGTTCTTCAAAGACTGCTAACAACGGGGGCGGGGGGGAACCAAACAAAAAGCAAACAACAACACACAAAAAAAAACCCCACCCCACATTTCCAAGATTAAAAAAAGCAACAAAAAAAACCTATGGAGCACTATATATGCATGAGATGTAAGAGAATAAGCCCAGGGACCAGACTACAGAAAAACTGTGTATGCATGTCCTAAAAACTTGTTATCTTCAATCATCAAAATCACACCTTAGTCTTCAGTTATGTACTCCTCCTAATGGGCAGTGTCTCCTGATGGATACAATTCAGTTAAACTGAATTGTTTGAAGTGAGGCATTGAATCTCCATATAATTGGCATCACAGAAAGACAAAAAATTCTCTGTATAGCAAACAGATTGAATAAAAAACCAGTTATAAATTTAGAGGAAAATGAAAGAGCCGAAATACTACAATTACACAGCAAAAGGAGGTAGCTCTTGAGAGCACAAGAAAAAAAAGTGTTTTCATTGAGACTTCCAAGCTCTCGAGTTATTGAGAGAAGTGTCCTAGTTAGGATATTATCTTCAAGAGGCTCCCACAGTACAGTGTCCTCAACAGCTGCTTACAGAAGGGTCCGTCCATTCATTGCCCCATGACTTCCATGCTCGAAAGCTTTTGTCCACAATAGAACTGAGAGTTATCTGATATTTATTGAAGACAAAGTAATCTATGAAGAACATGTAGAAACTGCAAGATGCATTTTTCCCATAGATGAAACAGAGCTTTTTTTTTAAACTAAAATATTAAAATTTAAAATTAAATAAAATGTAATAATTATGAAGTTTTGCTGTAAAGAATAAAATTAAACAAGCATATGCTCCAGCAAAAACTTAACAAGTTGATTTTTTCTTGCAAAGAACCTGTTAACACCTTTAAACATAACATTTAGACCCTATGTGAGGTAAAAAGCATGGGACTGAGAATGTGAATCAAGCAAGTGAGACACAAAAATCAGAGTGAGCCTATGCCTTTCCTATGCATCAAGTAATAAAACCAGATGTTACTACTTCACAATTTTTAAGTAATTCCTAAATTGGCATCAAAAAGACAATAGCCATTTTTTAGCATGATGTATGTTATTTTCCCCCTAGGAGAATGACTTTATTGAAGAGCTCCCATAACATCGTCTGCTACAAAAAAAAAAAATTAAGAGAGAGAAAACTTAATATGGGTTAAGAACAGCTGCAGCCCACTGATGTGATCCAGGATCAACCACAAGGAAAGCAGCCTTGCAGTTCTACTAACACATCACACATCTCTACATCCCCACAGACAAAGTCATTTCTTTTTGTCATATTTATGTCAACCTATAAGGCAGCAAACTTACAGACTGCTGCTGGCAGTGTATGTAAAAATCTTTCAACACATCACATGCCAGCAATCTGCAGAGACAGATAACTAATGAAAATAATCCCCTTCTTTTGAAAAGAAAAAAATGTTACTGCAGTTTTTGATGTAGGAACATCTATTTTTGAACAAGAAAAACAACTAAGCAGTGTTTCACATATTTTGACCAGATAAAGGCTGGGAAAAAAAAGTACCCTAATTACTCCAATAGAATTGTCCTTCCTATTATCTCAAGTCAGAAGCAAATACTAGACCGTGAACTGCCTTGTAGGTTTAGCAGACCTGTATGTCTCTACAGTCTTAAACTGGGAAAACACTCTAGATAATATAGGGCTAGAGATAAAATAAACATATACAGAATTACAGTAATCGAAACCTAATTTATAATTTACTATATAAAGTTGTGGGCTCAAATTTATAGTTCCATTCACTTGTAATCTAACCACCAGCATTAGCCAACTTCCGAAAAAGTTTTATTAACATGATTTGAGACAGCAACTACAGTCAAAGTTACTTTAATGCATTTCCAAATCATGCATGTAAACTGATGAAAATGTAAATCTGGTTCATTTGCTTAACTATCTCACATTATACTAAGTTTAACTGTAAGTGTTATTATACTTTGTGGGCTTTTCACTGAATAAAACAGAAACCAAACCAACAGAGACTCCTAATAAGAATTTTTCAATTCTACATTAAAGTCTCAAATGCACTTGTTTTAGTAACTTTCCTGTAAACAGTTTAAATAATTTCATTATCCTTTCCCAGTTAAGATGCTGACTCCTGATTTGGTAACCTGAAGCTCATTATATCTCAGAGACAAAGGCTTTGCAATGACAGATCAAAGGTTCCATAAAGCTTCACACAAGAGTGACTCAAATGGAGATGACTATCTGGAAAACTGGGTTAAATTAGTGCTTCTCACTGTTTCGCATAGGAAACAAATTATTTTCCTAACACAGTAATATTGTGCAAATCCCATACTGCCTACTCATAACCCATCTGCTGACAAAACTACTACTGATGGAACTACTGTTGTCTGTGTTTGCAGGGGTAAGCACAGTAAATTGTCCTCCTCTGGGATTGCTGCTGGCAAAGTGTGCAATGTATCTACAAGAAATGCATATTCTATTTTAATAAATAAATAAAAATAAAAATTAGCATTTCGATGCAAGTTTCTAGCCTCCTACACTAAGGGGAACTAAGCTTAAAAAACAGATTCCTAAAGGCACACGGCACCACCAAGCACCCATGACAAAGGAAGCAAAGAAGGATAGGGCTCAACAGTCACAGCACATTTATTTTGCTCTTGAACCAATTAGGTTTGGTGAGAACCAGAATCTTAAAAGAAAAAAAAAAGAAAACCAAACCACCAAACCCCACACCTGTCTTCAACTAGAAGTTTACAACGCTGTCTGAAAACCACTTGGAGATCATACAGAAAACCTCTGAAGATCATACAGAAAGCATCAGGACTGATTTTCAGAGACACATATCATCTTGGATCATGCTTTTAACGCAGTGTTTCTTTCTAAGTGCAAAGCTGACCAACAGTGAAATATGACTTCCCTTTTCTGCGAGTATTTAAATGTGTAATTTCTGAAAATAATACCACTTTTCCTATTCAGACACTCACTGATTCATACAAGATCCTCATAAGAACAATCTGGGAATCTACAACCTTTTTTTTTTTTCATAATCTCTTTTTCTTCTGTTATCCTATTGTAACTTAACAGTTATATATGTATCAGAAGTCCTCTCAAGTTACAGTTTCAGCCAAAAATAGCACAGAGGAGCACAAATCCCTGAACAGGCATTTTTTGAGCTTCAAGCACCACAAGATGGTTGTTCCTGCAGTCCATACCCCATGCACCAGATGTTGCTGATTAGTAAATCAGAGATCAGGCAAACCAGAAGTACCTGTTATGTTGTACAGCGCTGTACAACAAGCGAGATACAAGCCTTCTTGCAGAGGAATGAGAGACAGGAACCCATCAGGGAAACCTGTTACTATGCTGACAAACAACAATAATTTTTCCACTGTCATTCACAATTCTATACTGGTGGGCAGACACTCTATAAAGGAACTCTTTGGTACCTGAATATCAACACAGGCACAAGACAAGAAACATATCAGAGCTGCATATCTGAGTAGACATAAATGTGAACTGTACACCTCACTGATCCATTTAAAGATTTAGGATTTTTTTTTGTTACTGTCCATAAATTTACATAGAGGTACATACCTCAATTCACATTTTCGGTGTTTTCTGCATATACCTGATCACGTTAGTAATGAACAAAGCTTAGCAAAAGGAAGTTTTAGGAGCATATGAACCACTAGCCATTATGCTGTAGAGCCAGGCCCAGTCTTTGCATTTCAAGTGCTGTTTAACTGTATGCATATAATGGTCTTTAAGCTCCCATTCTTTTTGAATATTTTGTTCTGTTTAGCTTGTCAGTAAATGAATGCAATGTAATTCAATAGTGTACCACCGGAGAGGTACACGCTGCAGCACAGTAGCCACAGAGACAATCCAGATGCTGTTTGTGAAAGTGTCAGTTACTGAACTGAAAAAACAGACAAGCCAGTAATGTTTAAGCTAAAGCTTAAAATTTTGTATTTTTCCTAAGTGATCTTTAGTAGTTAATAACTCTATTCTGTAGTAATTTGCTAGTTAGCCTTTGCACAACTTCCACAACAATCAAGTTATAAGGGGTTTTTTGTGGGTTTGTTTGGTTTTACGATTGTTAATATATTTGGTTTTCAGCTATTCTATTGAATACTATTTTACACCACATAGAATTTTGAAGAAAAGGTAAGAAATTCAAGCTATAATATATAAATTTTAATCTAACCTTCTGTATCAAACAGTAACCAATACTCTACATAATTCATAGGTTATACAAACCTTAACTTGCTATAGACTTTGGTCCTTAATTTGAGCTTCATGCAAGAAACTAAGGATGAAATTACTGTTTTTTCCTCAGCATAGTGACTTCTCAAGTAGATTTCTAATACTTGAAATAACCACAAGCGGGGAAAAAAAACAGCACAATATAAGCTGAACATCCCATACAATGCATGCTCTGCATCTTATAATGTTCTACCAATGGAACCAAGATGGCAAGCGAAAGGAAGGCCTTCTGCAAAGCGAGGGCGTCTGAGCAGCGTGTCAGAAAGAAATTGTTTTTCTGCTTCTTTTGATGGGAGATGCTTTCAAGTCAGGAAATTAGAAACAGGTGTGCCAGAGGGCACACACACATCCATGCACCACACTGAAAAACACACGTTTTCAATTTTCAGACATGAAAGAGACTCCTGTTGAATGGAAGGAGAAATGAAAACCTAGCTTTCTTTCTGCAAGCCATAAGCAGAGAGCTTATGGAGCCCTGACAAGCTGCCGGAGCCTTTCTAGCTATTGAAATACACAGTACCTCAACACAAACTGTTGGAACTTGTTTTAAAGGAGTACAAAATGGAAATCTGCATTACTCACATTCATGCGAGAATGGAAAAACTAATCTGGTTTACTCTACTGCCAAAGTATGACTCTTCTCTTTTCAGAAGTTAAAGATACAAGTTACAGGTTATCTGTATTTTATTATCTATTCCATACAGAAGAGTCTGAACCTGGTCTTGTTAAGTTATTTCAACTTTGATGTTGTTATTTTCAGTTCAATAGCAGTGCCTAGAAAAGAAGTGTCAGTTAACAAGTTAAAAACCTACTATTTCTGCTTTATTTCATTTCCTGAATAACTTCTAGTTATGCCTAATGAAAACACAGTGAAACCTGTATTTTAGTAAGCTCTGGTTGTCATTACTAGCGTCTCCAGAAAAAGCTGACTAAAAACTTGCAAGCCAACAATTTAAAACAAAAAAAAAAAACAAAATACAGCACAATAAAAATATTACTGATTTTTTACTGATCAGTAAATTACTGATACGTATTAAAATAAAAAATTAAAGTCTAATTCTAAAAAGACATAAAATGCTACAGTCTAGCATAATGCACTACAGTACCAAATTAAAGCTGCATAACTTTTAGCTTTTTGCACTCCTATCAGCTGCTGCATTTTGCCTTCGTACTAGCAGGGGAAATTTTTAACTTACTGACCTGCTGCCAGGAAGAACACCTGCAAACAAAGTCCTGTCCAATTCCTAAAGCATTGATCCTAGAGGGATCAATGGAGCACGTTCTTGTTGCAGACAGAAAATTCTTAGATGATTTAACTTCCAAACTAACGAACACCTACTAAGAATATGCAAATGGAAATTCTCCAAAAAGGTTGGAACTTCAGTAAATTTGGGTAGGTTTCAAAGATAACAAAAGACAAATTCAACATCCAGACAAACTGTGTCTAAAGTATCTTCTCTAAGGAAAGCTGGGAAAACACTTTCTATGTCTCCAAGTTTTTAATATGGGCAAAATAAACTCACTCTGAAGAACATCTCATCCAGCTTTTCTACAATTTTACAGATAAAGGGGAAAAAAGGCTAAAGAGTTAAAACATGCCAAGTGTATTAATCCTTCACCTCTAAATAGTGGGAAAGGCCAGATAATTGAAACAAATAGGTTTTTTAATACTTAAAGTTGTCACAAACAAGAAGAAATTCAGCTATACCTCCAAGAGAGGTTAGAATGAAGAATAAATGTAGTTCCATTAAAGTGGAACTTTATGCTCCATACTTTATACTTTACGCTCCCCTTTATGTTTAATATATTTTGAAAGATTAACTTCAGTTAAGCTGAAAAGAAAAAAGCAAACTACTTTTTGCCTAGCCTTTGACTAGACACTTTGTTGCAATTGCTTTATTTGTAAAAATACTACACCTTTCCAAACTACATCACTTTTGTCAAATAAAATTTACAAGAAAGGAAACAAGATAGCAGCTTATGTGTTAGCTAACTAAACGTAAACAACCATTTTCTCCCAATTGCAGAAAAATGTTTAAGACATAAAAAGAGAGTTCAGTTTGCTGCCGCCTCCATTTGCCTTTGTATCCTTGCATCTATTTCAGGCCATTTGGGCAAGGTATGGCAAACAGGAACAGGACTAACAGAGAAGGAGATGGCGCTGCACAGCTGCTGCTGTCCCAGGCCATGAAGACGCCGCTCAGCGTGCAGCAGACCTTCTGAAGGAGACTACCACTTCCAAAATGCCTGTGCAACTTCTTGCTTGCAATATATTATTACATTAAGTCATTACATTAAGTCCAACTGAAATTTCAAGAGGCAATAAGCACTCTCTGCTGCACCCATCCAGTCCTGCTTCAAAACAACCCTTCCGAAGGCAATTCAAACAACCAATCTGATGATTTTGTGGACAAACCCCTCAAGCTTTGAACACTGCGGTACCGAGCTTAATTGACTGCTTCTTAATGCTACCATTCCCACAAATCATCTCTGCCTGATGCTTCATCTCTCTTCACACAGCCTTGTGGTGGTAATAAGTTAGTTCAGACACCACACGCTACAGCACTGAAGCCTCCAAACGGCATCTGGACGCAAAGCCTGAACTCTTGACAGAAGCATTCACTTCAGAGGTAAATACTGATCTGTCTGAAGATAGACCTCTTTCTTCCTCTACCCTCTGGTTCACTCTAACAATGACATAACTCTTCTCCATATGCAGCTGCTTCATCTGTGATGCATCACATTACCTATTATTCCCCAAATGTTACAGGACCAGACTGATTTTGAGAGATAAGACATATTTCTACAAAGAGATGAACTGTATCATACTACCTATCTCACAGTGTAGCTCAAACAATCTATACGGGATACAAAATTCGCATGTGAAATTCCTCTGGACTTTGGGAACATGGACTCAGAAGGACGCAGGCCAGACAGACAAGCAGCACCTGCCCAGGTCTTAGCAGTCACTGGATTCCAGCGCAGCCCTCAACACATGGGGATCACAAAGCCAAAGTCCTACATCACAAGTCAATTCATTGACATTAAAGCTTCCTTGAAAAACATTTACTCCACAGAATTGCACATCACTGTGGTTCCTGTCGAAAATGAGTTTTCAAGTAAGAATTTACAGTCCAATGGCTCCCCTAAAGGGAGACCAAAATGCCGGCTGAGGTCATAGCTCAACAAGCATTTTAACAGGCACGGACGGTCTCCCAATAGGCATCATTCATTCCCTATTCCACATTACCTGCTCCATTTTGCCAGCAAAAGCACAATGGACTGGAAAGAAGAATGGATTTGAACAAAAAGTAAAAGTTTTAACAGGAAAAGGCAGGGGGGAGGAAGAGTGAATACACTTATTTCCTTATTGATAAGGATTTCAGAAACAAGAGAACCATCCTTCAGCAGGAGGCTGGACTACAGAATCAGAATCACAGAATCTTCTAGGTTGGAAGGGACCTTAAAGATCATCTTGTCCAACCGTCAACCTAACTG
>JAOXNO010000024.1:20451763-20487022 GCA_028565335.1 Limnodromus scolopaceus | reverse complement strand
GCCCCTCTACTCTGCACTCGTGAGACCCCACCTGGAGTACCGTGTCCAGCTTTGGAGTCCTCAACACAGGAAGGACACGGACCTGTTGGAATGGGTCCAGCGGAGGGCCACGAGGACAATCAGAGGGATGGAGCACCTCTCCTATGAAGACAGCCTGAGAGAGCTGGGGTTGTTCAGCCTTGAGAAGAGAAGGCTCCGCGGAGACCTTATAACAGCCTAGCAATATCTGAAAGGAGCCTACAGAAGAGCCGGAGAGGGACTCTTTACGAGGAAGTGTAGTAACAGGACAAGGGGCAACGGTTTTAAATTGGAAGGGGGAAGATTTAGATTAGACACCAGAAAGAAATTCTTTCCTGTGAGGGTGGTGAGGCACTGAAACAGGTTGCCCAGGGAAGTTGTGGATGCCCCATCCCTCGAAGTGTTCCAGGCCAGGCTGGATGGGGCTTTGAGCAACCTGCTCTAGTGGGAGGTGTCCCTGCCCATGGCAGGGGGCTTGGAACTGGATGATCTCTAAGGTCCCTTCCAAGTCAAACGATTCTATGATTCTATGATTCTATAACTCCCTGTGGTAAAAAACAGGTTAACAGTAAGAAGATAAACATTTACTTCTGAAGCTTACCAGTGATTGAAGTGAGAACTTCAGAATGGCATCTGGCTGGATTAACAAATCATAGCCAGTCCCCCTATGAATATGTTTCAAATAAGACTTCTAACTATGTAAATCAATATATAAGTCACTACAACCTAAAAAGATAAAAATCTCAATTTTCGTATCTTCAAAATTCGGTGAAGTTATTAATGGGTCTTCCTATGTGCAATAGCATAACCCTCTACAAATCCTACATCGGGTAAACAGTGAAAAATACAGCAAAGAGAAAATTCCGTTTACTTTGGAAACAAAAGTCCGTTAGTAAGTCACAGTGCCTAGTTTTTCCATACAATCTTTATTAAATTTCAACAGCCTTTCTTTCTTTTTGAGCTTGGTATAATTTAACTTTTATTGAAAAGTAATTTTTAAAATGGTATGTTTATTTTTAGCTGGTGGAATTTATCAGCAGCTAAAAACTTCCAAGTAATTTCAGCCTTTTTTGGTCTGCAATACATTTCACATAGGCCTTTTAGTTATGATTTCCATTCAACTTCAATTTTGCTTGCTCTTCTCCCAACTTTTAAAATTTCATAGACAAAAAAATGACCAGAATTTATAATAACTGTGCAGTACTGGCAACAGAAGCACATAAACTAAGCTGCAGCATAGGGCTGAAGCAGGTAAGTCAAACTAGACAATGAAACAGCTATGAAGGGACAGATCTGCAGCTCCAGAGGACAGCAAATATAAGAATTAAATGAGTATTTATCAATTAAAGCTTAACTTTCACAAGAAGATTAACTTTTTATTACTCAAGTATTTAAATGGTTTTTAAACAATTATTTTTTAATCTTTTATGAGAGCTCAGCTTTGACAGTACAAGTTTGGGGATGACAGCCTTCCTAATGACCTTTTTCTAATAGCTTAGAGAGAATTACTCAATTATTCTACTACTTTTTTTTTAAATAGAATTCACTGTTGTAGAAAAACTGTTTGTTGTTTTGAAAAACTAAATTTCCTGTAAGGCTGCAATTATCCTACGCTCTGTGGATAACACAAGCAGTCCACATTGTTAGCATGGTTTGGTTTTCATCCCGCCTCCATGGACAGGATGGGCCCAGAAAGTGGACAAAACCAGTGTGTTATGTTACTGGATTACTTACCAGTGAGTAGAGCTTTATTTGATCACCTCCTTTACCTACCCTCATTGGCCTTTGGGGATCTCCCACAAGCGCTGCACATGATTCTGGAGCCCTTGAAATTTCAAATTGCAGGTCGGTAAGCTCATGCATTGGCGTATGTTTCAAGCATTGACTTGTCCCTTATTACATGAACATCAATACTGTACAGAGATCCCTCCTCCCTCAGGTACATTTTAACACTATTAGTTTCACAAGGAGGTACACGAAGTTCTGTAAACATGAGAAGTTCCAAAACGAATAACTAACCTTCCCCCCGGCCTCTACCCTTACTTTCTTTACAGGTTTTACCTCCTTGAAAATAGAAAAATTAGCACTCTGCTAGGGACAAATTCTTATCTAAGAACACAGAAGAAAAATGCCTAATTTGTCCCTGGTTTGCATTTGCACAGGCTACAGAGGATAAAATTTTGCCAATTCTCTGGGCTTTATACATTATTTATATCAACATATCCAACTACATAAGGCAGTGGTCAGTCAGCTTACCAAAGTGAAGGGAAATGGCCAACCTGAAATCCCACAGGCCCCAAATAAAGCATAGGCATTTAATTTAATGAGCTATACTGTGATATTCAACAGTAAACACAAATACTGTAATCAACATTCATAAATGGTAACAAAGGCTCTAAATTCAAGTGAGGGGAACAGAGGGAATCCTAATAGTTTTGTAGTGCAAGTAATATGGGCCAGGTCAATGCTAGATGCATGCACAGATGCACATGTTTACCTACCTGATATTTCAAATTTCACCAATTCCAGCTCCATAATGCAGTGCGCAGAGGAAACATTAAAAAGTGGGAAACAGTGACAGAGATCCCAAGCTAAAGAAAATGTTTCAGTAAATAATTATCTGTTTGTGTTTACATTTGTCATATTTCCAGTTTAAAATGAGCAAAATATTTTTCATGGCACAAATAAGATACAAAGTGAGAGTGGTATTTAAATAGCAAAGCAGAAAGCATATACAGCACTAAGTTATCATTATATCATCTAAACATTAGACTGGTCAGGAAGTGACTTCTGATGCTACATTAGTCTCACTGTATATATATGGCATTACATTTATTAGTAATCAGCTGTAAGTTAGGATGGCACAATAAAATTTTAAACAGGAACTAACCTTTTCATTTGATTGTCTTCTTTTCTTTAGTTGAATGAGATCTGTTTCCACCTTTTCAGCCAACTCCAGCTTCCTCTTGTTCCTCTTAAAAGCTGCTAAACTAAACCCTATAAAAATAATTCAAAAGCAGTTAACTAAGTAAAATTTACTTAATTTAAACAACTATTGATAAGTTTACATTTTGGAGGTCTCATCCCTTACATATTTTTACTGATGCAGAAAGCATCGATAAAAAAAGCCCACAACTAAGTATTTAAGCTTCACTAGAAGATGTATACATCTTTTCCTAAATGAAAAAGTTCTATTGTTCAGCAACAGTGATGGGTAAAATGTCTAGTAGAAACAAGTTGCTGAACACGTATAGAAGCTACGTTGGTCTAAATATCTCTCTGTTTGGCAAAGAAGCAGCACTGCATAGAAACAAACAGAATAAGCGGCTTGTGTTAAAATTATTGCATTTGACTGCTGACAAGTAAATAGATTCCATGTGAGCTCATTCTGATATTCATAAAATTAGGTTACTATTTTATTACCTTAATTGCATAGCTGTATGTTTACCCATATATTTAAAGCCACACAATAGTCTAGCAATATTTTTATGTTCCATAATCCAACACAGTCTAAAGACCACCTAGGTATTGAAAAGACAAACATGTATTTTCCACATCTAAGTCCCACATTCAGAAAGGAAATGCTCTCTGAAGTGGAGTAAAAAAAAAAAACCAAACCAAACCAAAATTGTTACACTTAAGACACCAAAAATGAAGTTTCAGTTCATGAAAAAAATGCAGATATTAACATATTTAGTTTAAATTAGTTTTGACTCAAAATTATCCACAGATTGTCTTAACATCCCCTTTAAAATGTAGAGAAAAGAGGAGGGGGTAAAAATGCCTTCTGTCACTTGTTTACTCAAGCAAAATCAAGCTATTAGGAGGGCAGAGGTATCCACAGGTAAGTCACAAATTCAATGGAAGCTGAAAATCACGGGTTTCCTATTGAATCTATAAGCCTTAAAAAGTGTCATTTGAAATTAAATTCTGAATATAGCTACATCACTATTATTCAGAAGACTGGAACAGCTTCAAGAACAGTCTATGAATAAAATCAATATTGCAGAGCCAACAGAACACAAAGCTTTCATTTACAATTCTCACAAAGTACACAGACAGTGAGCATTTTACTTGTTTGAAATTTCCCCATGCAGGTGCCAAAATCACCTAGTGAACTCTCCTTTAAACCTGTTTTTAAGTACAGAAAACTGGACCTTAAAATACCATAGTTATTCAAGTATATAACCTAAAAGTAATGAGAAAGCTGGCATTTCTCCCCAAAAACCTAATGAATACCAGTTTCTTAAAACTGTAAACACATATTAATCTGCCATCACCAAGAAAGGAACTCTTTCTGCCATACAGAGCTGATTAATGCAGCTAGTTTGGACAACACATTTCTATGTTTGAAAAGAGGTCTGAGAGGTAAAAAACAAACACTTGATAAGGTGGAACAGGCAAAGAATCATTCTAGTTTAGTACTAATTGGAGATGAACAAACAAACAAAAAAAACAACAAATAGACCAAGAATTTGTTAAATAGAAGCATCCCAAAATAAACCAAGGCAGCACATTGTTTCTAACAGAATTTTTAAACAGGAGAACTTGTAAGTTGCATGACTTTAATAAATATAGCAAATATCTATGGGCAGAGTCACAATGTGTAAGGATGGGGTCTGGCCTTGGTACTCATCACAAGGAGGTATTACACAGGGATAAATATGCCTGATATCTACTACTGCCATTGCCTCCCACCACTTCAGAAAAAAGCTGTGTACCTAGAGAAGACAGACAAATACGAGGGTGCAGGAGCCCATACATGAAAACCTGAACACAAGAAGTTTTCCTTGTACTCCAGAATCTAATGCTAGTGGTGTCTTAAAACTTTCTGCAATATTTGCACGTTCACCAGTTCAAATATATGCACAAAGATCACATCGAAACTAGAGGATACATGGGCTAGTTCCAAGCTGCCCTGCCAGCTACACAGAGTGCTGCTATATGGCCTCTCAGCATCTTTGCTCCAACTATACCTTGGTTCCTACTTCTCCTGCCATTTTTTCCACAATGTAGGAAATTCTCCAAGCTCAAGAGAGTTGTTTCGTTCACTTAAGTCCTCAGCTTCTAGCTAAGCAATTAAACAATTTTCAGAGTTTATCTTGAGCTTTAAAAATGTATTTGCCTTTTCAAAACAAGAAAATCTTGGAGATTTGAAGGATCTAATTGTTAACAGTAACTTCTTACCCGCATTGTTAATTCAAAGTGGTATCAGTAAGCTAGGAAATATAGGGTAGAAAACAAGTCATTATTAACAAAGAAGTATACATGTTACTAGGAAATAAGAAACACTATGTCTGTAATTAGACTAGCAATGTACCACCTTGTCCATGTTTACAGCATGGATGACTCTATCCTAGAAAGCAATGATTTTGGCTAACAAAAAACTGTGCTTAGCTCCCAAGTGTCAGAAATATTTTCAAATCCTGGGTATTCCAACTGTACACTGGGGTAAAGACTGGTTATGCATTTTCTCTCTACTGCTTCTTTTACTTTGCTCATCTCATACATGAGAGAAGTGGTACAGTGCATCAAGGACCCTTCTGCTGGATGATTAGATATCCAGAACCCCAGAAGATGCTATGCCGTGCATATTTTTTTTTGCATAACTTGGACAATGTCAGACAAACAGATGAAGAAAGTTTTCTAGTGACATACAATGATGTAGGTTGAAGGGATTTTAGGAGGTCGTGTAGTCCAGCCCCTAGGAAAAGCAAGTCCAATTCGAAAGGGCTGCATAGGAACTTGTCAAGTTTTGAATACCTTCAAGGACAGAGATTTCACAAGTCCTCTGGGCCCCTGTTCCAATATTTGATTAACATCATTATTTTAAATTAGTCAAAACCTTACATATTCTTATATCAGCTCTCTATGATCCTATCCCTGTGCATCACACACAACCATAACTAATATACCACATAAATACACAAAGACAAAATGGTCTAGGTCAAGTAAGCTAGCACGTTTGTGTAGTAAAATACACACGCTTTCCCAGCCTCCTCCATCACTATATCTACAATATATTATTCATCAGCTCCTATTTGTGACAGATGCTGTGATATTTGTCACACTGGAAAGTCCATGTTGTTACACTAGATAGACAGATTAGAAAGGTGCCAGTGATAGTGTATTAATTCAAAAACTCCTAAGTTTTATTCAGTTTAGCATGAAATGTCATACCTATCCATACTGTGAGGGAAAGAAAGTCTATTCAGACTTCCCCTAGAGTGGAAAGTCTTGTGCTCAGACTACATTCAACTTCAGAATAGTTGTTAGGATTAACTTGCATCTGAAAATTGAAAATTTTGTTTTAGCAAGGCCCAATGAATTTCATTATTTAGGGAAAATAATTATAATTGGTGATTATTAATTCCACTTAGCAGGATAAACCAGCTAATACCTACAAAGTTACAACAATTGTGAAATAAAGGACCAGTAAAACAAAACCTAGTAATTCCCCTTTTTTCCTTTGACATAGATTTATGCTCAACTTCAAATGACCAGTTAAAAACAAAATGTCTTGAATTTTGAGTTTGATTTTTCTTTCCCAAAATAAGGGAATAAAGACAAATAGCAAGTGAAAGGCTGCGTGCCCTTAGTTCATTCCTGCCTTTGCAATGTTCGATCTATATAAAAGTACTATAAATGCCATTAAACTGGCTAGTACTCTGGTTGCTTTGTCTTGCTCTATAAGTGACAAAAGAAACTCAAAAACACAAATGAACTTCAAGCTAAACAAATGAAAGATGAAATCAAAGTTTTCTGAAAACATCCTATAAGTTTGGTCCTTGTCAAAGAATATATTATGGGGTTTTAAGTTCAATAAAACATTTTATGAACTTAAAATAAAATCCAGAATTCAAATGTGCTTACTTAATGATGCACACGTAATATGGGAAAATAACCCACTGAAAAATTATTTTGAAAATAAGCACTATACACAGAAGGAAATTGCCTACACGCAGCTTAAGGTCATAATTCACATTAAATCTGAAACAAAACCTCAACTTTGTGGTGCAAAGATGCTAAGAAATTTCATTTGTCCTAAATGACAGTACAAAAAACACTCTCACCTCCAACAAGACAGCATATTTCAAGCTTGAGAAGAGGAAAAGGACACAACACAGTGTTGAAGACAGGCGTGTTTTCCTAAAACAAATGCAATATAGCTACATCAGCCTGATGTTGCCTGGGCCAAGGAGAAAGGGAAGCAAGAGAGGTAGAGCTCATTGACTGGGGAGGGGAGGAAGCTAGAAAAAGAGGTAAAGGAGTAGATGGAATTTTAGTTTGAAAAATTCTTGGATCACAGCCCAGAGGTAGTGTTGGAATCTATGAAAAGGTATTTAGTACAACATCCTTTGATTTTGCTCAAGAATTTAAAAGTTTAGATAAAAATCAAATATGTGCTTTCAGATGAAAGTCCCTGACAATTACTACCCTACACAATAATAGCCTGCACACTCAAAGTCATTCTTAGAATAATTGCATCTCAGAAGCCACAGAGTACAACCAGCCGTTCTGTTTTGCTTTCTCATTTATGTACATACTGTCATAAATAAAACTACTTCAGAGCTACTGGGAGAGGAAGAAAAAAAGAACAAAAAACCCCACAGCTTTACAAAATGATTGTCTGTTAGGGTTTAAGTGCCATGCTCAGGCCTCATCCAGATTAAGGACATGTAATGACTGACAACAGAAGTGTATCAGAACTAGAATATTATTAAAAGCCAAGGGCTTCAGTCTCACATTTACAATATTTATCACATGACCCTGCAATGCAGCACGGGGCGCCTCTTTAAGAACAAATAATCTTCAAGGACCTGAAAATATCTTCCCAGACCTCCACATTCTCCCTTCAACCCTGCATGGTACCAAGAGAAGCTACTCACAGGGCACTATGTACCCTGTACTTAAATGCACTGCATTTTGGGTCCAGCTGTGCTAGACGATGGAAGCACTGGGTGGATTACTTGGTCACGGCAGAGTTGTAGAAGTTGAGGCAAGTGTAGGGGTTTGCAGTGAAAAAGGGTGAGTGGCTGAGCACAGAACAGGCAGAAACAGCTCCTGCTCAACAGCACTTGCCTGCATGAGAAACTGGTATTAGTGGATGCAGTGTCAGAACGGGTGTTTGATAGTATCGTGCATTATCAATAAATGCAGAATAAAAACCTCACAGGCTCAAAGTTAAGACTGTTACAGATTTTCCCATTTTCAAAAGATTCCAGTGTTACTGGGCACCCTGCTGAGAAAGGACCACAAGACCTTCATTACATAATTCCTTAGCACAAAAAACTTCCACATCATTTACTCATCTCTTGTACTAATCCTGTTGGCACCCTGATCATTCTCATAACTCCTTTTACCTTTATACTATGTACAAGTAAAAATTTAACCAAAATTCTTTACTGTTCTATTTTGTAATGATAGAGCAACTCAGCAAATGAAAGACAACTGTATTCCCCATTCTACATAGCTCTTCTTAGTCACCTTTCACTGCCCATTAAAATGATCCAGAGAACAGAGGTAAGAGAAAAGTAATTAGAGAGAAATCTAGAATTGTCATATTCACGGACTCCTTGAAACTAATGAACTGTACATACTGAGCAAAATGCAAGACTAAAGGTACTTTCTTTTTTTCTTTTAATAATGGTAAAATTCATACGTATCTACTCATTAATTCTAGGTCTGTGCATTTTAAGTAAGCCTGTAGCTGACAGGCTGTTTACTACAGTACACTAACACTTCTTGTCCAAAGTTAATGCAAAAACTTCTTAGTAAAAAGCCCATGTTTCCTAAAATTCCTATGCTTCTACAAGCCACATCTATTCCCTTCCATATTTTCAGGCTAGGTAAAAAAATACTTAAGCAAAAAATTAAGTTTTCAAATAGAAGTTAACAAATACAAATTTCTAACACCACTAAATCACAAATCAAGTTCAGGACAATACTCAAACTTTCCTATTTCCAGTGGTGGAATAGCAAGCTGGGAACACAAATACAAACAAACTCCAATGTTTCTATTACAGTCATAAACAATTATTATGCAAGAAAACATTATGCAACGACTGTTCAGCAATCAGTTTTTTAATGCAAACTGTAAATTGAAAATACTAAGAAAAGTCAAAGAATATTTTTAAATCTTTGGAGTAGAAACTGAGCTCTGACCAATCATATAGCACCCCCTGGCAGACATTTCTTATAGTCAACTGAAAGAACCAGAATGGAGAACTTTCCACAATTTATCTTTTTATTCCATATTAAAAGAGAAAGCAACTATTGGAGGGAAGCGAATTAAAAAGAAATATACTAGCAAATTAGTTAACCCACAGGAATTAAAATGATCCAGTGAAGAATTCTGTTGAGCAGTTGCTAAAATAAATGGCACAAATGAAAACAGACAGATGAAAATAAATTTCATTTTAACAAAGCTATTCTAAATGACAAATTAACACCACTTATGCTTGTGTTGGGACAAAAAACTACTAGTGCTACTTCTCACATTGCCATACTTTGACAGACATCAACATAA
Organism: Limnodromus scolopaceus; assembly: GCA_028565335.1. Lineage (NCBI taxonomy): Eukaryota > Metazoa > Chordata > Aves > Charadriiformes > Scolopacidae > Limnodromus > Limnodromus scolopaceus. The sequence goes on along the minus strand of JAOXNO010000024.1, from coordinate 20,477,475 downwards.
ACGGGGAAAAAAACCGCACTTAGCATCAAAAAAAAATATAATAACCTATCTATCTTTCTCAGAGCACTACTATATAGATTTGTTCTTTATAACAAGAACTCAGGGCAAACTGTTGCTTGAGATACCATTTCTTACTACTTCCTAGAAGAAACCTCTTTTTTTTCCATCAAGCAGCCTTTCCTGTTCCCTGGAAGATTTTCATTCAAAGAATCTTTTCCTTCAGCCCAACTTTTTTTTTCTGAACTAACTTAAAGCCATTCTATTGGCTACATTTAACTGTTCAAATTTCAAAACTACAAGTGAATCTACAATATTATGTCCAATTCCAGGGAGGACTTAAAAATAATGGAACAAAACATGGTCTAAGCCACTGCCCTGAGCTACTGACTCAACCTTGCAGCACAGTTCCAGTAATATGGCAAATTATTTTCTTAATGCAATAATAGTGAAGTGGAGGAGAGATCTGGGAGTGGGGTGAGGTTTGGGGATCTGGACAAGAAGTAGGCTCGGTATATGTCCACCAACACTGGTGGACAGGGAGACACATGGTGTCAGCAGAAGTATGACAATCTGCACAACAGTTATCTAGAAAAGGCTCTCTATCATTGAAGAATCCAATCAGCCATAAGATAAAAGGTAATCTCCTTGCATACACAAAATTGGTTTAAAAATGCAAAACCAAGTATGAGTAAATAAAGGGCCTGTTTCAAGTGGAATGCCAAACCAAACTATAGTAGCACTTAATCTGTTCAATAAGATGTGATTTTACTGACTACACTAATTTATTCAAGGTAATAAAAGGACTTGACTAAAGAAGGATTCCGAGTAGTGACCTGACAATAAAACAGTAGATTTTATTCAGCAAGTCTCAAAATAATGAAAAAGAGGTAGTTCTTCACACAATCCACAGTCGTAAAGGTTTTTGCAGATGCTAGAAATTAATATGGACTCAACAGGAAACAACAATTTCATGGCAGAAAATGCCATCGATTACCTCCATGTATGCAGGAACCAGTCATGACTCAGGAACACAGTCTGGGATAGCAAATGGTCGTAGGGAAAGGGAAGAATATATCTGCTCTGTTCTTATATTCTTCCTTAAACATCATTTGTGGCTACTCTTGGATTCCAGTTATCAAGCTTTGTGGATTCACTGCAGCTGCTTTTATTCTTATGTAATATAACTTACTGAAGTACTTCCGGTCCCTTCCACACTGTTAGAGGTACAAACTTGCTGCATGAGTAGTTTCCTTCCTTCTCTTTCCCTTTGAAGACTTAAAATTGTAAGCAATTGTGAGATGCTATCTTATACCATGTTATCTTTGCCAAATCGACAACTTTGCATCTACCATAAGATGGCCTGAGAAATTCAGACAAAAGTGGTTCTTTTATTACTAGTGCAGGCACAGATATTGACAGTTGAAGATGTACCTCAGATTTCTGTTGTCTATGTAAAGTATAATTTTAACATTTCTAAGAGGTTCCATGGTACAGTAAATTAGCATTTCTAAGCTGTCATTACACTCTTAACACTTTGATCACACTTTCAAAGCAGTCTCCCTAGCACAGGGTAGCAAAACTCTAGCAGAAGCTAGTACGGGCTCTAGTACCGGCAAGAATCAAGCTCTAGTATGAACAGGAATTAATAAATTGAGCTTTCTCGCAGACTTTAGGCAATACAGGCAGATCACGTTTCAGGGTTTTTTAAAAAAAACACCCACTCACTACACTGGAAAGCCACCAGATTTCTACAAACAGCAGAAATCCCATTTCCTTGCACTCTTGGCAAACCAAAGAAGACAAAGCAGGTGAGCTGTGACATAACCTTGATGTAGTTTAACAAGTAACATGGTTTAAAACATCATTTCATTTGGTACTTAGATACTTTGATAGTTCTGAGAGAATTACGGAGTGTGACCACAAAGCTGATCATGCAACTTTCTTTGTAACTGATCATACAGAGAGCTCCATCTGTGCAAAACCAACCACACAACCCCACAGCCTTAGAGCACATATAACATTACTCTTCCCATCGCAGGTCCGGGAAAAGGGAGACAGAATAATGCGCCTACAAGAATATATTTTCCATGTGCAAGCACAGAGAAGCCAAAACATACGCATCCAGTTCTCCTACTAATACTTATTACAAGTACATGTCTGAGATTTGGATAAGGGGTTTTTGAGGGGTTGGGTTTGGCTTTTTGCGATTAAGTTACTAAACGAATTTTCCTCATGTTTGGAAATTATTTCAGTTCTTTGTTTTACAGAGCTATTCAACAGTCATGTAATTTCAAGTTAATTTACCCCCAACTCTCCATCCAAACTCTACCAAAGCAATTGTAGCAACCATAATCAGAAAGTCTCCCCTTTTTTTTTTTTTAACATTTGCGTCATATGAGATCTTTTGTGGTTGCTTAGAAACAACATTCTCTTTAATTGTTTCTGAAGCACATCTAACTGTCCCTCCCCTGGTGACACTGCAAAAAAAGAATTTTGGCTTACTTGTATGTTACCTGTGAGACCAGTTTCTAATTTATTTTCAGCTATAATAATCCCATGTTGTCACACATTGTGTTAATAGTTACTTCCTAGCTTCACTGACAAGAAGTCTACATGTTACAAGACTAGCTTTGCTAAGAACTGGTATGGAAATCAGCATAACATCTTCTGGAAATGTTTTTTCAGATTTTTGTTTGCTCTTTCTTGCTGTTGTGTTGTTTTTTTAAAAGAAAAAAAAATCACATTCACTGCCATCAATGATTAACTGCAAAATTAAGTGTACTCAAATCATAGGAAAACTGACAAATTTTAAGTTGTTCTAGCAATCTTTTCCCAGATGCCTCTCAGAATGGCTAATAATGCAGTCTTAACGTAAGCTAGTATTGTTTTCCTACGTATCCATTTTAGGCACTTAAATAGTAGATACTGCCATCTCATCTTTTTTGAAAAGAAAACTGAAGCACAAGACTACAATAGTTAAATACCTTCTTTTTGTAAATCCAGTTAGACATAGACTATCATTTATGCTAGGGTCAAGCAACAGAATTAGAGAACACCTGTGAAAGAATCAGTTTCAAGTAATTTTCTCATTATTACAAAGAATATCTGATTGAATTTCAGTGTCTGCCTCTAATTTTTTCATCATCTCCTTTAATTACCCTAATCGGAAATCATTCTTCCACCAAGCATTCACATAGGCTTAACAGCCAAAAGTCTGCTTCACAGCATCACTTCACTCCTGCAGCAGGTCCGTCCTGTGCAATGGCTCAAGCATATAATCATATATGTGTGTGTTTCAGTATGTATAAACCTGGGTGAAAGCAGTGGGTGTGGGGAGCAGAAGGGGGCACACAACTTTAATACCAGTACTTTTTTCCACTGACACTGCAACACCAAATGGTATTTCCACATTGACTTTGCAGTAGGATTAATTTCCCAGTTCTGGTTGTTTTAATTGTTTGAACATAAATTGTTTTGCTAAATAGAAGTGTTCTGAGGGTACTGAAGAGACAAAAAGAAGTCACTGGTGTTTTGGAGCAGGTTTAGGAAAATATATTGGCTGTGATTATTCGTCTGATGTTTCTCCAATGTAAATTCATATTCTGGGTTAGGTAAACCAAACTAGCAGTGGTCATCCTTTTTTTTTTTTTTTTTTTTTTTTTTTTTTTTTTTTTTTTTTTTTTTTTAAGGCATAACACATATATTTGCTCTGACCAGGGTACATCTTAGCTAGGAAAATATCATCTGCTAACTAATGTTACAATGAAAGACTCTGTACATTCAAACAGAATTAGTCAAGAATCCTTCCTTACAGAGTATCTCCTACACATAACTAGCAACTACTTTATTGAAACAAAACAAACCGAAAAACCACAAAACCCCCCTCTTTTCACTCTTTCTAGAGTCACAGAAATAAAGGTGCTCTGCAACTGATTCCAAAAGTTGTCCCACAAATGCTGTTTTGGACAGCAAATGGATAGGGCAAAAGTTTCAGTCACATGGAACTACAAATCAAAACTTTCTGTTCAAAATGAAATGTATCATGAGTATGGATGAAAATTGGTGTGACCAAGTAATATGCTGCCACTGTTTTGGGGGTTACATTTAAGCACTGAACTGCAATTTCTTAATGTTTATCTACATTCAGTACTAGACCAAATAAAAGCCTTAATGGGAGCTCTGAGTTTCAGTCTCTGGTTTAGGGACTACTTATATGCAGCAATATTGTTTACTGTAAAATAAAGAAACATTCTGTAATCTTCTGTGTTCTTCTTCTTTGCGTAACAATCTCTGATTTATTTCCTGCATAACTTCAACAGGAAGCGTAGGGAACACTCTCACCTATAGCAAACCACAGACAGTAATGGCACTTTCCAAAAGGGAAGAAGACTGAAGAAGAGAAACATGGGGAACCACATCCTCATTTCCATGGGTAAGTGCATTAATTTTAAGCCTAGTTTATAGGCCGTGTATGAATATAGCATAATCATTTTATTTTAAGAAAAAAAGGTTTTTTTAAGAGACCTGACTACTACTAATAAACAGTATAATCCAAGTCCATTTTCTGGGTTGGGTTATTCCACCATATTAGATGAAGCAAAGCCTACCTAGGTTAAAAAAAAGGCAAATGAATTTGACGGTCTGTTTAGACCACAGCAATTCTGGACAAAGACTCGGAGATGGGTGTAGAATCTGAGAGTCAAACTGGCACCCGCTGAATGTAGATACATGGCTAGTTGGTGCTTTTAGGACCCAAGATGGACCACAACTGGAGACCTGCAGGACCGAGCTGTTGAAAAGTGTCAGTGAAATGTCCTTCATTGGATTTAACCCTAGAATCACAAAGTCACTTGAATTAGATGTTTATAAAATGCAGGTGAAGTAATAGTTTATATTTTTTTCTATTTACTTAATAGAAAATGAGTAAGCTTGAACCATCCTTGTATACCATAATACCATAAGCTAGTTGAATGTTAAGAACAGTGGAGTGATATACACCTCAAAACATGAGGCACCATTTAAAATTACTCTGCCCTGTTCTTCCTACTGACACCACCAGTTTACTCACTTGTAGCCATGATACCTGGAGGACATGCTGGTATCCCGTGATCAACTGCCCATCTGTAAGCTCCTTCACCAACTAAAAAGCTAGGAGACACAGAAGAGGGAGTTTAAACAAAACCATATAACAAATCCCCCTTTTCTTGCAATTATTTTTTTCTATTTGGTTTGGTCATGTTAAAATGGTAAGCTGTCTACATTTCACAGAAATGTCAGCTATAATTACATTCTGCAATCTTATGTAGTTTCATTAAAAGACTATGCAGTTCTGACATTAAGTTTAGCATTGGATAAAAATATGTGCTATTAAATTTGAAATTAATTACCAAATAGCACCAGATTTTCATTGCAGCTAAACCAGAACAAAGCCGTCTAGCATGTTGCTCTCTGTAACAACTATAGATCCTGAAGACCAACAACATGGGATGAATGAGGTGAGAATGGTAAGCTATTTCCAGTAAAGTCAGCCAGTGCCACAAAAATATCAAGTCATCTTTTGAGAAGTACAACACAAGCTAAAAATAAGCCTTATTTAGAAGGGTAAAGGTCTGTTTTGTGGAATTTTATCAGGCATTTGTAAATGAGTCAAGTCTACTGAATTTTTAATATATTTGCCAAAAATCCCAACAATTTGAGAAGTTGTTTTCTAGTCAGTACTGAACACTTTACAGCATAGAGACAGTATGCACTGCCGTGACAATGAATGACAGGATAATGTTATATATAGACATGTAACCTGGGGGGGGTGAGGGGGCAGAAATCAAAGAAAATCTCCATTATCTATACTGTTTCCTCTTACTAAATCTGATTCCCTGAAAAGGGGAATATGGTAGTTTGGAAGCATACATTTTCAGAAAGCTGCTGCACAACAGTACCAACAAGAGCAACACAATAAAGGACAACAATTTCCAATCTTAACTTTATATTCCATATTGAAATAAGAATAAAACAACCGCCTAATGAACTCAAGAAGTAAAGACTGAGAATTTACAGAAATTTCAAGAAGTTTTACAGAAATATCAGAATTACGAAAGTGAGGCTAAAGAAGTTATTTCAGCTCCAAAGAAGTCCCTGGGATCACACAGGACTACAATTTCTAAAAACATTATTAATATAGCAAATTCAATGGCATTAATGCTGCTAGAAGTCTTCTTGACAGTGCTATATCTGACACCTGCAGCTTTGAGCAAGTAGTGTTTTCAGTTGGTACTTTCTATCTTCTCTATGACTTAACCAATACAAGAGGTGTGTCCAGTCTTTCTTTGCAAAAATCTCCAAAAAAAAATTTATCTAGATAAGAATTTGAATTGTTAAATATACATTTCTTACCATCATTAGTGCAGCTCCAGATAAATACTGTTCATGTTGCAAGATACTGTAGAATAAGTTACTGGGTACTTTGGGAGAACTCAAGCATCTCCTATTAGGTAAGCTAGTGCTCAAGAAACAACCTGTCACTTTCATTAATGTAAGAAACACAAACAGTAGCCAAACCTAATTAAATAGTATTCTCTGTTGACTAAAAGAAGGTGGTTTTGGTCTTTAAAAATTTTCTATCAACAACATATTCTCAGGAAATGAATAAGCATTTCCTGTTCAATAAAACAATTTACACAGAAAGGAAGAGTAGGTGGAGAAAGTAGCACGCTTAAATATTAGTTTTATATATGATGACTTGAATAATACAGATCAGTCAGAAACACCGCATTTTACAAGCAATCTCACAATTGCTTTTTTAATACTTAAAAATACAGAAACAGTCACTATTGTTTATGAAGAGTGCAAAAAAAAAAAAAAAAGCATCCAATAACATCTCAAAACTTAAGTAACGTGACTTTTACTTTGCTCACACTTGTGTTCTTAACTCCTAGTTTCCTCTCCCTTCTGTAAGATGGGCACAAATTATTTTCCAGTTCTAGTCCTAAAGAATGGTTATTAGTTGACATCTAATTCAGACCTCAATAACACCAGAGATCGTTTACTTTTTTAAAAAAACTTTTCAGTTTGGATGTCTTGAAAGGACCACATAATCACAGAAGAGTTAAAATGAACAGTTTACAAAAAAAAAAAAATAAAATCAGGATCTCAGTGCTTTGTTGTCTGTACTACCTATCCCCTACAAATTGATACAGAATTAGTTGGTAAGAGACTCCTACAGGACATACAGCCTGAAACTCAGTTCTGCAGGTAGTCAAACCTTTATAATCTAAGCAAGACTAGACAGTCTTTACACCATCCCAAAAAGCCAGTTCTGCGATCCGGTTCAGTGCACAGCCACACACACAATTGTACCAGCCACAGATGACAGGGTGGCGAGAGGGTGGGAACCAGAAGTCTGGCACTAGGGAACTGCTTTAGTTGCCATGAGAATCATCCGTGTAGAAAAGCTGCAGCAGGCAAGAAGGAGCAGGGCAGTACTTTAAGCTGACATAAAACCAAAACTACCTCTAAACAGCTACCATTAAGTTTGATTTATTGGGAGAGAGGAAAAATTGGGAATAAAGCCGGTGGGCTATACAAAGCAGCCAAAAACCCCACCAAGTCTCAAAAGCCTTTAAGGCTAATTCAAAATACAATTTTCCAAAGGGGGAAAAAAAACCCAAAACAAAGGATGAATGAGTTTGTGCTCTCCTAATCTGAAACTTGCTTCTGCACAAACAAGATAAAAAGATCTTTCTTGCAAATATATCAAACAAAGAGTACTCTGTAATTGTTACAGGCTCAGAATACACAGAAGATGAAAAGATCCTCCTAGCAAGGAGCAGATGCTTGGACACGCTTTCTGGTTCCAGGAAAACTATACCATATGAATGAAAATGCAAGTAAAAGTCTCCAAAAATGGTCTTTTTAGGCAATCTTCTCCAAGAATATGGTTATCCTGGTGTTATTTGCTCCAATAGGACCATTTAATATGGGCTGTAGGGAGACAGGCCACACCAAGGTAAACAGAAGTGGCAGAAGAAGGTTGGGTTCATTCAAGATAACGTCAATGCAATCCTGAACGTAACAAACTCACTTTGTAACATTTATTATAAAATGCAGCAATCACTCTTGACATGACTGTTTCAAAGAAGAAATTGTTCTGAAGAAATATAAAGCAGAGATAAAGGTGGTGCAAATCTTCACTCTAGGCACTCTCTTGATTACATGCTGTTTACACAATGTACACATTCTGCCTAAAGTACTGCGACACTGTGAAGCAATTACAAATCCCTGCATACCCAAAGGGGAAAAAAACCCCACCCTAAGAAGGGATTCCTTCCCATAAGAAGGGATTCCTTCTCATATGTGTTACTATTAATACTGAAAAAGGGATACAGGCACAAACTTAGATGTCAGTAGTACTAAGCAGTTCTAAGAAAAGAGATGTTTAGGTATATTTGTACCATCTTGCAATTCTTACGTAACTACACTTAATAGTAAGTAGATGTAAATCAGCCTTTTCCCTTAGGAAGGTAAAGGTTTTAGCATAAGAAATAGAAAATCTTCAAACTTATTACTACAAAAATTCTAATCCATTATTCTGTGACCAAAGACCACTTCCAAAGATCCATCCAATACATAACTGCACAATTACAGTACTGCTTTCTTTTGTAAAGTTATACAATGAACAGGAATATCTTATATGATAGTATGTAATGTTTACAAGTTCAACATTTTCTGTTCCTGCATACATAGGCAGAGAAAATCCTGACAACATCAAGCTGAATAAAGTAGGACAGGGACCTATACATAAAATACATAAGAACCTTAGAAGTTTCAAGAAACACACTCATGCATTCGGGGATTTTTAAACTTTTTAAATTTTAATATGTATAGTGGGATTCTGTGTTTTAAACAAGATGACAGGATATTGATCCAGAATGACACATTCCACAGAGCTATTTACAAATTGGACACATCAGTTAGGACAGTTGATCACTCCTTCCCAATAACCTTACCATCCCAGAATTAATTTCTTCTCGTTAGAATTTCTTCTACTGAAAATCTGAAATGTACCACTTTGAATTGTTTTGAATTGTCACTATAAAAATGGGTGCTGAACAGGGGTAAGCAGGCCAAACTAACTGTCTCCATGAGTTCTGTTATAGACAAGAATCTCCATAATGTCACTTTACTAATCTCACAGTTCCTGAATTTTTCTTGTGTGGTCACGTGCCAAACATTCTGGCCAGAAAACATTAAGTTAGCTTAAATCACACTATAGGAAAGCCTCTACCACTAGGTTTCTTTAACAAGACAGGTTCCTAGGCTAAGTAGTATCTGGAAGATCCCCCAATACACTATTTGCCCAGGAGAAACAGGATGAAACTTGCATATCTTTACAAATAAAAATCAGTTACTAAAATCCAGACACTCAGTAGGAATGCCAAAAATACAGCTGATCTCTTGTTATTTGACTATATATATTCCCAGCTTGTGCAGGATATATTTCAGTCCCAAAACAACATGTCATGCCAAACCCTGCCAGAAAGGCAAGGCATGAAATTGTAACTAGTCATCACCCATACTGAACACGAGCTCTATCATTCTGAACTTGGGATACCCTGTATATACAGGAGAATCTACCAAAGCAAGTCTAAAGCAAAACCCATCATATCCTACTACTATAGATTGTTCCCAGGGTAACTCATTTGCTCTAATAAAAAAGAGCAAAATCCAGAATGGTGAAAAAGAAATTAAAATATGTATTAGATAACTCAAGTCTATAACATTTGCACAATAAACTGTATGTGTTGGTTCCGAAGACAATTCACCTCTCGCCTTGAGAGTTTGAGTTCCTTTTTCTTTAAAAGCATCTGTTAGCAAAGACCTTGCACAGTGTTTGAAAGATTTAGTTTTGTCCTTTGAGGGCAAGAGGATATAGTTTCCTTACCATTCAGTTATTTTTAGAACAATAGCAGCATAAACTAGGTCATGAAGTTACAGCAAACACACTAAAATGCCCTAGTGCTCTTCCTTACAACAATTAGAGAAAACACTGTGATGATACAGACAAAACAAAATCATGAGTGCTTGCTCCTGTAGCTGCCTTCAGTGCTAGTTCTGGAACACCAAAAATATCCCACCTCATTTGACACTGTCTTTAATGTAACTCAACTAAGCCCTGGTTTCTCCCGACATCTAAATAAATGAGCTACTAACAGCAATTGAAATTCAAGTTCTTATTCTTTAGTGAACTTCTCCTCTGGAAAAAAGCAGTTATCACACTAACTACAGTTACTCTTTTCTTTCTTCATTAAAAAAAAAAAGTTTTAAACACAAAATTTGCTTACTGATGGTTTGGTTTTAGGGTGGCTTTTTTGATCTATGACCTTCCTATGCTGCATGACAAAACACTGAAATAGTGCTTTTCCTCACTGTTTAAATTGGAATACAATACCATCCAGGTATAGACAGTTTGGTTGATTTTACAGAATAACATAGTAAGGAAAGTAAAATTTATAAATCTAAATATACATATTTGAAACTACAGAAGTGTAGTATACATCGGCAAATACGGCAGTCCATTAGTTAGCAAACGGTAGCAAATTTCTGCAACGGGTATGATAACTGAGGATAGCAGTCAATTATTATGAATAAATCATTCAAGTTCTCTACTTGTCAATTTAAACTACTAGTGAAAATAAGACGGTTTTAAGAGCAATCAATTCTGACACATTTATTAGACTCTTTCCAAAATGATGCCATAATATGTAAAGCTGTTATGCATTTAATACTTAGCTCTTCCATCTAAGCATTATATCCATCTCAATAAAGGAGTGCATGTTTTCATTGTTGCTGGAAATGCTATTAAATTTATCTTTAAAATAACCTCCCATTTTGGCTTAGATAAGAGGAAGTTACTAAACACTGCACATTTCCACACAAGCTACAAAATAAAGCCTCAAAGACAGGCAGTGAAGTAGGGTTCTTTTATATACTTGTTAAAAACTATGTTGCTTTTTTAAAATGTAGACAGAGGCAAAGGCAGTTGAATTTAACTTTAATCTTGATGTATTTAGGGATTTTTCAAAATGCTACCGTAAGAATTCAGCATGACTGAATTTCAGCATGGAAATAATCACACAGACAGAAATTATCACAAAATGATGTTACTATCTGCTCACAATACTTCATTCTGCCCACAGCTTCATCAAGTGCACAAGATGTTTCAAGATCAGAGAACAAAGCTTATCTTTTTTTAAAGGCACACTATTGCTGGTATGTAAAACAGCACCAGCCTTCTTGGGATAGGATATAACCTTCAAATACTGCATGCAGTAGAGACGAAAGACCAAAGCAAAGTCAAGCAGAACAAAGCAATTACCAAGGTGGAATTCTGCCAGCAGAGAGTTTTCCCTTCTGCCCTTCACATAACAATCTATTTGCAACTGAAACCGGATTCTTGATTCCTGAAAAGAAAAATTAGCAAAAAATGGGAACAAAACATTAAAATATTTTTCCACATAGCATTGTAGTGTTCATTTTGGCAGTGGAAGTCAGCTTCCTTTTATTTCCAAGGCTGTGCCAATTCATTAAGAGACACCTTGTGGTGTTATGTTTCAATTTAATAACAACTCCATCAGTTTTTCTTTCACATGTTCTATCAGTGGTGACAAGGCCTTCTAACTAACACCCTCCCTCGCTCTTTTTTTTTTCCTTAAAAAAAGAGAAGGAATCATATTGAAATATTAGGAGTGACCTCCCACCAGAGAAATCTCAAATTAAATCTGTGGTATTCTACAGGCCAAAGAGTTTCATGAGCATTAATTTTTCAAGATGGAAAGAGCTTTCATTTGGATCTATCTGGCCAGAACAGGAATAACAGGATTCGGGTTAGCTTTCTCTCACTCCCTCATTTCCTCCTTCACCATGGTTGGACAGATGCATTTTTTAACAAACAAGCCTTGAAACACTTAATTTGAATATTTATTTTAGATTTATATCTACATGAGGAAGTTATTACCATCGTTTAGAACTATTCTAGGATGAAGAATAAAGCTTATAAAGTTGTCAGAAAAGCTATTCAATAGTAACAGTTAAGGCTGTTCAATGCATTTATGACAAAACCTCAACAATCCCTCTTTGGGATTGTATACCTGTATTTGTTTTGTACTGAAAGCTGAAACTAGACAAAAAAAGAGAAGCACATTAGTTCTCAGATTAAGTCAGTCCCATATGCAAATATATCTAACCTTATAACTGTATCACAAAAAATCCAAATGTAACTGATCATGTGAGAGAAATTATAATGAAAAAGATCTAATCTACAATATACAGAAATTTTATGTTCCAAGCAAAGAGCTTGACACATGAGCGTATATGCCCATGCTCAGGAACACATGAGAGACTTCAGTTTGCAGGCCAGCACCCTGCATAGCCTTTTCACACTATGAAGGAAATTTCGGTCCCTTATGACCCTAATTTGGCCAACTCAGTTAACTAAGAGACCAAAATATCAATTGGCTTTATGACTGAATGATGTACCAGTAAGTTATTTGAGGAGACAAAGAACAAAAATAAATATAAAGCTTAATTTAAATGCTTGTAATCTTTTTTTTTTTTAATAGTTACATTTCATTATAAAAATATCATTCTACAAGTCCATCATTCCCGTTGTGAATACTGTATAGTATTAGACAATTGCTCTGCATCAAAGGATTACCAGTGAACTAGTAAGACAGTATGTTACACAAAGCAAATTAATACAAAACAGTGTTTCTGGGAGCAGGAATGCCTCTCACTTTTTTAAAGGGGGCAGAATGTATTCACATGGGGCAATATTTCCAATGTATGTATCCCCCCTCTGAAAAAGTAACAAAAAAGAACAAAATTGATCTTTGCACTTAAACCAGTAGTTAGCTTTATAATACATAGTTAACATACCACTCAGTGCTCCAACTGCTCCAAAATTTAATGACTTTCCATCCATGATACTGGCATCACATTCTATCTCACCCAGAAGGTTTAAGTTAGACCCCAATCCTGCATTTGTAAAAGGAGAATCCTAAAAATAAGAACAAAACACTATAAGGCCACATCCATAGCAGACTAGATCAAAACCTTTGTATAATTGTTCTGACTAAGAAAAGTGCATTTTCTTATTCTAGTAGTTTAATCTTTCACAACAACAACAGCAATTTGAACAGGGCATCTCAAATTACTATCATGGATACCTTACACCCTCTATAGGGTGTGATATATCTCAAGTGTAATAATAAGGTAATATAAACAACAATCACCCAGCAATTTAAGATGCTCAATTATATGCAAGCAAAAGCCTTACAACACAAGTGAAAATCTCTTCCTTCCTCCCCCCAAAATACACAATTAATTTGGTCCCTGACCCGTCAGTCAACTTAAGAAGCATCTAATAATCACTGCACAAACCACTGTCTACATTTGAAACTCTTTATGACACAGCAGCAAAAATGAACTGTACATTTCCTCAACATTTTAAGCCTTGTATGCAGCTCTGCACACAGAAATTAAGAATTGGCATCAGTAACAACTCGCTTTGGAAAATATCTACTTGATATCATAAGGACAGCCGTTACTGTGATCAGGAAGTTTAACCAAGACATATTTCAGAGAAAGTATGGAACAACATTTAATAAAGTAATTAAAAACTAACTCCTCTTTTATAAGCACCTTCCATAGCTTTTTGTAAAGTCAAGGTCCTCAAACAAGAAGTTTTGCATGCTAGAATTAAACCCACCTATTTTTACCCCCTTCTTCCCCCCCATTTCATTAGAGCATCCCCACGATTTTAAAAACACAAAGTTTTAAAGTAGCACAGTTCAGGAGTCTCACTGTAAGCTCAATATAACGCCCTCTTTCTAGATGCAAGCTCACAGAGTACAGCACAAAGAAAGAGAACAGCCTGGAGCAGTCCGACAGTAAAATCTCAGAGAAACGCTGCACACACTCAGAGTTTTGTATCTGTTTTTAGTAAAACAGCATAACAACCTGATGTGACAAAGAAAATGATTCTCTAGACAACATGTGAACACGTCAATGAAATTAGATGGTCATACTATTACAGTACATGTAACGTAAGCTGAATCAGGAAACAAATCTACTGAAAACAGCTCCAAGTTCTGTCTTAAACATGAAGTGAACCAGTTCCTTTTTGTACATATTAATTTGTAATGAATACAAGGAAACAAAAGAAAGACAGAAAACAGAAATGAAAAATACCTTTGATGTTAGTAAGTCAGTTAGCTTTTGTTAACTTTCAAATGAGCAGGTAGCGAGTAAACTGAAAACTTGTTTTGTAAGATGTTGATTCTAGTTTACAGAGATATGTAAAGTGTTCTTAGTGTTTGAGTCACTAAAATGCTATCTGCCAGAAGAATCATGAATATATGATTAATACATAATCATGAAACAGACTGTAATCTCTCCATGTTCGTTCTATACTATTAATTTTGATTTTTTGCTTTTTCCTTCTGCATCCAAGAAGTAGAGTAACATTTTATCCCATACCACAACAGATCTTCAAATTCACTGTGTATATTCATTGTGGTGTACATTTTGACAGCCATGCCTCACACAAAATAAGTAAATTTGCAAAGATTTTAGGAACATTTGCAGTTTAGTGCACAGAGAATAACTTCCCATGGGAGGCAGGAGCTGAAATTTGATTTTTAAAAGGCTACCAAGATGACGGCCTTGAAAAGGTGGAAGACGGCCGAGCAGCCGTTAGCTTAACCGATTTCATTGCTCCCCAGGCTCTACAAATACGAAGAAAATTAAGTCAGTGAAGTTTAGAACAAAAGGAGCAGAGAAGTGATGGAAAGAATCTAAATGGGAATGGTGAAAGGTACTTGGAGGACAAAGTAAAAACAGGAATGCATTAGGATGAACAATGCTTATTCCTAGTGCTGTCCAAGTTCCTTGCCCGTGGGTAATCAGACTGCATAGACCTGCAAGCCTAGAGCCAAATTTCTAATGTTCTGTTCCAAAAACATTTGCTCAGTGCATTATATTTGAAAGCATTAGCAAAGAGGAAGAATTTTGTGCTCTACAGATCTGTCACTGCCACAAAGCAAAGACAGCTGTTATCTTAAAAGCAAATGTCATGGCCAAACAAAGGGAGTAAGAGGGACCCATCAGAACAGAAGTCCCAGTAGCACTGTCCAGAATCCCTCTGCAGTCAAGACACAAAGCTCTCTACCATCTGATAAACATATAATCAAGAGAGGGTAGGGAAAAAAATACAGGATACAGAGTGGCACTGGTTCACTTTCCTTCTAAAAATCTAGGTGCGCTTGATGCTTTGGCATAGCATCTTCACTAGCACAACATCAAGGATGCACCAAGAAACAACTTATTCAGAGGATCTCAAGACAAAGGGAATTCCACCTGTTTCTCCCTAAAGAATATTTATCAGAATACTACAGGATATTGGATAAATAAGAAATCTACACCAACAAAATCATAGATGCCTCTTTGGTGGTATAACTTTCCATTTTAGGACTCAGAAGGAACCACACCAGTACAATCAGTCACAACACAAGTAACTTCTTCAATAAAAAAAAATAAAGACTGAATTCCCAGCACCTGTTCAAAATATTTGTGGAGCTCTACAATCAGACTGCACTCAATTAAGAAGATGGTTTCAGAATTGCCAAGAGGAAGATGGTCTACTCTAACTTTGCAGATCTGAAAGGTGATCTAATAACAGCTTTAGATGGTGCAGGAGCTGGGTGTGAATGCATGGAATTTCTGATACCTACCTGAGTGTCTCTGAGATAAGATACAAAGCCTTTGAAATGAGGCAGGGAAAAACCTTCACAAAAAATGGAAACAGAAGTTCACACCTACTTAATGAATACACAAGGACATGAAATACACCACATAAATATATCTCTTTCTGAAAACATGAATCTGTACCAAGTCTGACCAAAAGATTTCAAGACTCCGATATACAAATGGAAGAATACAAATTATGAAAATAAAGGTGTATTTTGAAATGAAAATTCAAAACCTTCAAGGAATGCAGAAACATCTTTAAAACAGAAGTGTGCATGCTTTCAAAGGGAGAAGAAAATAAACTGAACTAATTGAAGCAGGCTCTTCAAACACTCAGACAGAAAAATGCAGTACTGCAACTGTATGACTACCATAGGATGGGAAAGAACCCAATCAAAACACGTATCCAAGAAGAGGGAGGAAGAGAAAGGAGGAAAAAGTTGATAATACAGAAAACATCTTCAGGAATATACTTTTATTTAAAAACACAAGCAGATATCAGCCTTTATATTTCTAAGGAGACTGAAAAAAAGACAAGAAAGCAAACCAAGCACGAGCTTTGTGTGTTAACAGCAAACCCTACTACTATAAAAAAGAAAAAAGAGGGAAAAGACAAATGGCTATTCAAAGCATTTTAACAAAACATAAGCTTTCAGTTATGTGAAAAATACTAGACTACCTGGCAACTACTCCACCACTGAAGTATCTCTAACTTACAGCGTAAACCTGTAGCAAAGGAGATAATACAAAGCTTTAAGACATGAAACAGGAGTTTCATCCTCGCAAGTTAGCCCATCTTTTAAAAACTCTCAAGCTACTGAGGGTATTATTTTTATTTTTAGAATCCTTTTTACTTTAAGATGTATTTATAAATGTTCTGGCAGTGAACACAGTCATGCTGAAGTTTCTAGCTGTGGTCAAAGTTGGAATGCTTGAAGAAGTTACTCAACACTATAACACTAATAGTCCTGAATCACATCTAGGCAAATAGTTAAAACGCTCTATTTTCAACATGCATTAAAGATTTGTCTTTGATACAGTTTGGGCATGGTTTATTTGCAACTTTTAAAAGGGATTAAAAGTCTACAGGCATTTCTTTTTACACACTGAAATTTTAAAATTTATTTTTCTGAGGGAATTTAGTGACAAGAAGTAATAGTCTACAAGGATGAATCACATCCCTTTCAATTAAATCAACTAAAATGTTTTTAAAGAACACTTTTGTCACAGATTAATGTTAGCCACTCTGCTGCAAAACATCATAGTATTGCTTTTAACTAGAATTAACAACTTCAGTCCATTACCCATTAAAAGTTCACCTATGCTGACTCCCTTAATACAACAAAAGGCTGCTGGCATTGTGCTTTCTTCTTTAAAGAGAAATCCCTGGGACTAAGATTGTGTATTCAAAAATCTTAGTTACTATAAAATTAATAAACAAAACAAAAAAACAATTCAACAAGAAACACATTGTTCCAATGCAAAATTTTGCTGACAGCCACACAAATCCACTGCTTGAGTATTCTAATGGGTTCAAAATATCCTTTGCATTGATCCACAACAACAACAAAAAGAAATGCAAAGTAAACGGAGCAATTTCAGTAGCAAGGATACCAAAACTCAAAAAGTGACATCCGCTTCCCCACCAATTGTATTAATTTTCAATTTAAATGATGCTCATAAAGAGCATTCTACTCAAGTCAGATTAAAGAAATAATTGATCTACACGCAGTATTAACAAACTTAGACTAAACTTTGAAAAAGTTTGAAATCTTTATCATTTTATACAACAAACTTATGTTCTTGTCTTCAGTACCTTAACAGTAGACTTTCTGAAGTACTCTATAGTCAAAGAAAAGCTTGAAATTGCACATTGTTCTCACAGCCAGCCATAAATGCAATCAGCATGTGGTTTTGTCGAAAGTTGCAAGTTTTAAGGGGAGTGCGTAGAGGAGGACCTCCTCCTGCCCCCAGAAAAAGCTGCCCAAATCCCTTTGCGTTTCAAGAGACTCAGACCTCATATAGTGGCTGACAGTAAGAGTGCAAAAAGAAATGGTACTGCGATAATGGCTGTAGCAGCATACAGTGTAAATGATGAGTCTCATGAAGCACCTTGTCCAGACCCACTTTACTACCAAAAGCTGAAAGAGGTAACATGTTCATTTGTTCCTCTGCAATGACAGAGTTCACAAACTGGAAAACATAACTGCCATTAATCAACTTATCAAATACAGTTGATGCTTACAAAGACCAGCACAGTTATTTTAACAGTACTCTGGGTCAGCTGCTCTTGTTACTTTGCAGAAGAAACCTACCTTTTCTCTAGTTAACTATTAGCATTATTATCTTAATCACAGAACACTATTTCACTCGAGATTCATACAGTCCAACAAAGAAAGGCTGCTCTTTCTCCATTTAGAGCCTGCAAAAATAAAACAAAAAACAGACAGCATACCACAAGCAAACTGTCAGCTTGCTCATAAAAGATCAAGAGCAAGTCTTGCGCCTCAACAAGTCTTTGAAGTGATGCCTCTTGGATTAGCTGAAATTCTGTGTAATAGGAGTTGTGTAATTGAGCAGAACTGAGGAACAAAATTCATCTTTTGTGACACTTCCACGAAAAGATATTAGTGCCTTGCAAAAACTACAGATTTTTTGGAATACCGCATTGAAAATCCTTGAGAACTGTAAAAGTTATTTAATATTTCAGATAAACTCAAAGCAATGTGTTCTACAGCACCCAAAATATCAGGAAGTTACGAACAGTGCTCCACAATGGAATCTGTTATCGTATTATACAAACGTTTGTTGTTCTGTATCTTCATCTGTATTACAGTGACACATGTAAACAAACACTGTTTTCATACAGATTTTCGCTATGTATTTGCCAACTCAAAATGCTAAAATACTTTACAAAAAGTCACTATATTTTTCTGCATAAACAAAAGGGTAGTGATAGCTCATTAGAGAGACAGTCAACATCCAAACCTACATTTTTACCCATAAAATTTAGCAATTGATGTGCAAAACTAGTCTGTTTGCTTTGTTGACTTGCCTCATGCAGTTTCTGTTTTCCATAAAGCAATAGGAAAAACATCAGAATTAAAACAGAAGATGCAGCTCCAGAAGTGACAGAGATGTCTGGAGGTGGTGTTCAGAATGAGATACAAGTAGATACAAATCTTTCGACATTTGAAAGCTGACAGTCTAACACTTCGGAATTTCTCATACTAGATCCAAAAAACTGCCACTGCAAATCACACCATTTTCTGTTTTGAGTATACCTTTGATTTTTCGTCAATGTAATTGAATAGCAACATACTTAAAAGAAGCCCAAATCCTAAACCCAGTATTCTTTATCCCAGTAATAGAACAATCCACAATTCAGAGGTGATATAAATCACTAAAAGAATAAATGGAAGCAAATAATTAATGACAGCAGTGTAACCTGAACAAAATAATATTTAATCTTAAAAAGAGCAAAAAGGAAAAAAAAAAGGGTTTGTGCAACAGTACACATAAAATACTACCTAAGACAATTATAAAAAAAGTAGAACAATGGCAGGCATCACCAGAATAGTACCCAGACAGACAAGAAGAAAAAGGTTGCTTATAGGAGTAATTTCATAAAAAGGTTCTAATTTCATTTTAAAGCCATAACTTATTACACAGATGTCACTTCAGAGTATTTAAATCTACTAAAGTGAAAGAAGAAAAGTCTCTTGGGGATGCCAAAACCAGATAAAATATTTACCTGAGGCATAGCTGCCAAGAGATATATAGCTGTTAAGTTAAGCTGCTTAAAATATGTTTTTTTCTGTGTAGCTCAGAAACATGATAAAAATCACAACATAAAGTAGATATTTTTTTTTTCACTGAGGAGGGAACTGACACACTAAACAATCTTGTGGAATAACAGCAGCCTCAGTTAGTTTATGGAAGTGCATCACAAATAACTCCATTAGAGAGATACACATTAGAATACAGCTAGCTGGAAACAAAATGTAAGATAACACATGAAAGCATATTTGAACACTTCAGTGGAGACCAGAAGTACTGTTTAAAGGCAAGAAACTTGCCAAGTTAAAAGTATGACTGAAGCCTTGGCTCTCAGTCAGCACGTCTAACACATATTAAAGTATGTACTGCCTGCCTTACACTACCCCTATCGAGTATGTTAATTAACACTTTCCCAACATATGTGTAAGTAAATCCACTGCTGATCCTCTCAGAATACTACCATAAATTCCAAACCCAGGAAATTATTTTTACAGCACAACGCTTGCCTTGCTTTCCTTCTTTACTAATAAAGTTGGAGAGGAAGAAGCAATTACTCCTTATAGGAGAAGAAGAATACCTGTTTCAGTCATTACTGCCATGAGGGATTAGTGGACCTGGGACAATAACCAAACTACCTCACTTATATCCCAGAAATTCTTTTAGCTTTGCTCTCTTTTACAGTATTTCAGAGGGACCCTCCACTAAAGTCAAATGCTGTAAAAATTTCACCACTCCAAAGGCCCTTCTCCAAAAACCTCACGAACAGCTGCTCATCTCCTTATGATTATCAAGACTTTCTACCTTAATTAACAAGTACCATTTTGAAATAAAAGCATTGATTGTCCTATTCTTACACACACGGTTTGTCATAAAAATCAAGAAAAAAAGCATTATTTTACACTTCAGTCACATTTCTCTGAATAGGCTGCTTCTAGTATCTTATCCTACCAGAGATCATACAGAAACAAAGTAAAAAATGTAACAAAAAAAGCCTTTGGGAACCGCATTAATTTAAGCACATACCAAAAGTAAGTTGTGGGACAAATGAGAACTTAAAATTCCTACTTCATTTTCCTATAGTCCTTTAACTGGATGGAGAAACAAGCAGCCTTAAATTTATGCAATCACTTTTGTAGAATTATCTCACTTTTGTGGAGCTGTCCCAAAGAACTGAAAAGGGTATGAATAATACAGCTCAAGAAAGCATGCTCAGAGACAATTATCTCAATATAACTAGTACAGGAGAGTGTTAACAGGACTAACTAACTACATATGAATTCTTTGGATCATAATTTCAAGAAATAAAAGATAACTCAGTGTGAGATATTAATGCAAACAAAAGAACTTATCCCAGAATTTCTAGTTAACATATGTGACCAGCAGCATGATTTTTTTCCCCCATCTTAAAAGCAGAACCAGTGCAGTCTGCCTGTAGCTCAGTAAGTCATAA
Source organism: Limnodromus scolopaceus (assembly GCA_028565335.1). Lineage (NCBI taxonomy): Eukaryota > Metazoa > Chordata > Aves > Charadriiformes > Scolopacidae > Limnodromus > Limnodromus scolopaceus. The sequence continues at coordinate 20,456,444 of JAOXNO010000024.1, read as the reverse complement.
ATAATGTTCCCTACAAAGTGTTCAATAAGTCTTTAATGACTGCATTTATTCTCGAAGGTTAAAGACCATCTGACATGGTATACCTAAGACAACAACCAAATTGCACCAACTAGACAACTTCTATTCAGTTTGCATTTTCAGAAAGTCTTTAAATAAACTTACTCAAAAATATAGTGGTAAAGCAAAAGACAAAACTAGCATAGCTTCCATGTCTGCACAGATAACTAAATGTTAGACTCAAAAATAGAAGTCTCAGTAGATTTGCCATTTGAATTAATACCTTCCTACAGAAAAATCCAGCAATGTACTAGAGAGACATAATTACCTCTAATTCTATAAGTGCTGCAGTCACAGCATCTGTTGCAAGAGCACCAGCCTGTAGCTTTTCAATTGCCTGTAAAACAAAATGTTTAAATGATGATCAGGAAATTCTAATATTCTATGACTAAGCCCTACATTTTCCTAGTCCTACACAAAACAAAATCTTCATCAAACTAGTTTAAAACCTAAGAGGACATATAAATCAAGAGGCACTGGAAATAGTCAGCATGCACCATGCGAGGGCAGATCTGAAGGCATGATTTTACTAATCAGACATTGCGACGCAGCATTTAGTAGCAGTTTTCTGCACGGTCAAATGCATAGCAAAATAAATTCTTATACCTGGTGTCCTCAAATACTTAATGTTTCAGTCAAGATGTTTCTAATTTTTCTTCCATGATTCAACAAAAACCCCTAGTACCATATATGGTAATTGTCATGAAACTGAAGAGAATCTACAAGTAAGCTCATTTAAAAGCCAACACATGAACACAAATAAACTTAGACAATGTTATCTTCAAATTATATACACACTTAAAAATTAACTTCTAGGGCCTAATATTATTTCTTGGGCTCATACTGGACAAGACCTTACTGTCAAGTTCTCCCAGGAAACCCCAGAAAATGACTATGTCTGCATCTTCAGTTGCAAGACAAATCTGCAAGTGTTTGTTCTTCATACAATTTATTTATGTTGGCTGCCTGGCTTACGAAACCAAATGGAATCACAAATTAGACTTAAATTCAACAGCAAATAACCTTTTTTCACACATAACTAGCTGGAAAATTAGTATCATAAGGGCCAATTCATAACTGTAATGAAGCTACTGTTAAGTTTGGATGATTTTTGAGGCTTCTCATTACAAAATTAGATTGGTATTAAGATTGAGCAACAGAACTGTAAAATGAACTGATAATTATCAGAGGCCCAACTCTGAGATTCTTTTAAAAAGCCTGCCAAGCTCACCAGCTCCCTCTCCCTGGAGAAAGCAAAGGGCGTTAGAAAATTTGGAGGCAGGTCTTCCAGCTTCTCATTCAACACTTAATATATAGGACTTGCCAGTTCCAAAGCTAAGTTCTTGGAGGAGATTAAAAAAAAAAATATTTCAATGGAAATTAAATTCTTGCCATTCTCCCTTTCTAGCTTTGGGAAGAGCGTTTTGATTTTTTGTTTTGTTTCTCCTGTTTCTACCTTCCCTCCTATTAAGAAGTTAAGAGCTATCAAGAAGAGAAAGATTCTAGAAATCCCCGTACTCACAGAGAAATCGAATGCTAGAGCTTAAATAAATTCCAAAAAGAGCAGACATTGATGTAAGAAAAACCCAGACACCATATTTAGTTCCAGGAATCCCAGGCAGCAGCACAGCAAGCTGCAGGAATACACTGTGTAGGTACCACTCTGCCCATCTCCTGTTCCCTCACTGTTCCTTTGGTGGTTGCTATTTGCCACCACAGATGAGAACGTTGCTGCACCTCATGGCCATGCACTCCACTGACTCTTTATCATGTTAGCTGTTGCTGCTCCATTTTTCCTCTAGAAATGCAAACAGCCTGAGCAGCTAAACCCAGATATGTCTCTACTACAAGACTGTGGAGCTGGTAAGACATACCTTCTGGCAGGCTCTTTTGCACACATGCTTGTATTCTTTAGCTTTGGATTCGGAATGATAACCTGCACCTACAAGTAAGGCAAAAGGAAAAAGAGATTATACTAACTGTCAAGCTACATCCTATAGTTTGCATAAAGGACTAAGATACAGGCCTTATACATTAAGATACAGGATTAAGATACAGCCTTCCTTATTCTAGATTAAAGTGGCATTCTGATTGACATTATGCCTTCCAACATTGATTCAAATACACTGAGTAAAATATAGTATACAGAGCACATATGCAAAAGCATACACGTATAAATCTCAGTGTCATACAGTCTCTTCATATAAACACTCCAAGAGAATTGAGTTTTCCTCATTCTTGGAGGATTTCCTGCATAACTTTTTTATTTATTGCCCATTATTGGGCAACAACCTTGGGTTTAAATCAAACTCTACAGATTTGCAAGTTTGCAGTTGCCATTCTGTTAATCTTCTCTTGTTTATGCTATGTTTTTAGAGCTTGTTACTCCTGTTTCAAAACTAGGAGAGTTCCTGGAAATAAAGATCATACATTTTTTTCATCTTTTTCTCATTTTCAGTTTTTACGTCTATCCTTTTCCATCTAACCATTTTGCCCTGTTTTTCAGCCACTGCCTCCTACTTTCATACCTGAAAATTTTATCAGTGCCCACTATTCAACTAAATACAGAATAAGAAAAATAACAAAAACTAGCACATTGATATTTAAATTCCATCTTCTTCCATTTTCTTATTTTCCAAACTTGAAAAATATGCTTGTATTTACCTCAACTTCCTTTTCCTCACCTCTAGAAATGTTCGCTTTGAGAAACTCTAATAAATTAAGTTTTAACACTTTTAACACAAGAAAAAAGAATTTTAAACAGAGTAGAGTAACCTAGTAAGGGACAATATATTAAACAATTCTATTGACTCTTAAAATAGAATACCAGGGTCATCAAATATCAACCCAGAATAAGTTCTTTGAGGTTTGGGTTTGTTTTTTTTTTTTACCTTCAGGTTTTTATAAACCAAGCAGCATGTTGGTTTTTTAAATATTTTAGGTATCACCAGGCTACTTTGCTCAATTTCACCTCATGTCATCACACATATGCTAAAAAAGAATATACAGCCAGATATAAGCATGAGTCTTATTTTTCAAGATTAACAGTATTTAAGTAAGAACCTATTAGAAAAGAATTTATGAACAAGACACACATAACACATCCTTTTTGTATCACATTTAAGTAGATGATGTCTTCATTACACCTGGAAAAAATAAATAGTAATTCACTTAAATATGAACAATATTTAAAAATAGACTCGGAGGAAAACTGTCCAAGGGGTAAGAAAAAGTGAAGTTCTATAACAAACTGCCTGAAGAGGTTTCAAAAAGTCCTAACTAGACAGTCTTTACAGACAAGTTAGACAAGAAACCATCAATAATGATGAAACAGCTATGGTTGATTTTTCTATAGGGTCAGGAAATAGACTGAAAGATCTCTCACATTTTGTAGGTTTCCAGGCTTAGCAGGTAACTGCAGAATTTGACATTTTATATAAATTTAGGGATTTTGTTTGAGGTTTACTTTGCCAAGGAGAAAAAAACCCACACCATTCAGAACATCCAAAAACTTACATTTTGATTAATAGTTTCCAAGATCATCCAGCCAATGCAACTTTCAATTAAATAGTTTGTATATGCGCTATTTCCATTCCAGCTGTTACACTTCTGCATCTCACCTGCATGGACAAGCACAAATCCCACTCGTTTCCCTCTTTGGGTTTGCTTTGTTTCGGGCTCTTTGACCACCACTTTCACAGCTGTAACCTGAGAGGATCTGGAAGGTAACACTTCTACTGAACTTATCCCCTTCTCCATGATCAGACATTAGGATCACCATCTTCTACTGGAAAAGAGCATCCTTCCATTCAAACAAAAATTCTGGAGAGGAATCATCCTAAAACCAAATCACATGCATATGTTAGATAGTGATTTCCAGAGACAAATTTCATACAAATAACTTCAGAAAAAAATTTTGGAAAAGAGGTTTGGAACAAGGAGAGTATGCTTCTTGAGAGAAGGGCTTCTAAGTTTTTCCTCTTTGCTAGCTAACGATATTAATGAGACGTAAAATAATCAAAGTCCATATTGCAAGTTGAAATCAGTCTTTTTGTTACAACTTAACTTGAACCTAATAATCTTTCAGACATTGTAGGGAATTGTTGATCTAAGGATTGCCCATGAGAAAGCTGTTTTCCACAGTCTCCTTTTATTCAATAGTACAACTTTTTTCTCTCCCCATCATGCCTAACTGGTTTTTTATGTGATGGTGCTCCACAGCCACAATCTTTACTTTTTGAAAGTGTCATTCCCTGCTTGTGTGGAAAGTCCTAAGCAGCACTGTAGCAATGCTGGCAAAAGCTGAAAGACAGTATATATGGTTGCATGGCAGAATGTCCTGCCCTCAGATCATACACTGACATCTGCCTGCATGATTTTGGGTCTACATTTTATGTGGGGGATATAGAAACCCTGCATGAACACATATTCAATAGTCATATAAGAAGTTTTGAGCATGTGCTCCAAAGAATTGTAGCATATGAGTAACACTTAAAAATGCTATACCTTTACCTTTCTTTTGCAAGAAATAGTTAAGATCCTATAATGAATTTCTACTCTTCCATACTTTTTCATCCCTTACCCTTATTACTCCATTAATTTGGGGGGGGGGGGGGGGGGGGGG
>JAOXNO010000024.1:20386576-20451663 GCA_028565335.1 Limnodromus scolopaceus | reverse complement strand
GGGGGGGAGAGAAATTAACTATTTTTTATAGCAAAGTATTCTAAAAAAAAGCCAAATAAGCCTAAAACAGGGAAAGAAAATTTGCCTAGATAAGTGTAAGGATAGCTACCATGATTATTTGTGAACCGCAACATGCTTAAGTTGATCTCAAATAATTTAGTAACCCTATTTAGTTTTGATCTTAACCCTTAAGATGTTTATAGAAATTAAAGAAAGGATTTATAGAAAGTTAATGGGAAACCTGTCAGTATTTTCTAGGATACAAAACAAAAAAAGCTCCTAAGTTTAGAACAACGTATTTTTTCAGGAGTCAAAAAACAAATTCACTGTATGTTAATCCTGACACAATATCATTCCTCTAGTTCAGCAGGTAAAATTTAAAACAGAAATAATCTACATGTTGAATTAATTCAAGAAGTGAAAAAGCACATAGTGTTAATGCATGAATGGAGAAAACCTCTGTAACATATTAAGATATTCCAATACTACACCTATCATGACATCTACCACCTCTAAAGAGACTATTTGTAACCCAAGAATACTAGAAAGTGAATAGAAGTGAAAAAAATGAGATGTTTAATATGTAGAATTTAAACCACAGATTTCGCAAATGCTATATAGCTTATTTCAGCAATTAAATACCACTTCATTTCAACAGCCAAAACAATGCAAATGATGTTTAGCAAGATTCAGCACTGGCACATAACAGACAAACTTGCTGGTTTACCACAACTATCCTTTCAATAATGAAAATTAGCACAGCTTTCTAGGAAGTAATTTATTTCTGTTCATTTTTTCTTAGATGCTACACATATACAGGTATCTTCATATGTTTGTAGATTTATATTTTAAAATTAAATATTAACTTATTGTTATAATTGTAAGTATTAATATTTATATAAAATGAAAGACTACTCCAGTACACAGATGCTACAGAGAGAAAAAGCCTTTATGCAGTACATCCAATTGCAATGATCTCCTGCATAAACTTCAAAGCTAAAATGAAAGTCTTTTTACTTTTTCTTCTTTTTTACTAATAATAATTAAGAAAGCTCCAGGCAGTAAGCTGAAACAGTCTGTTTGCTATGAACGCTGCTTTCCTGCATCTTATTACACCACACAGAGTGTCATTACAGCAACAGAGGAATGACAAAGACTGAAGTAAAATGATAAAGGAGCAAGTAAGGAACACATATTCTTGCAGAAATGAAAAAAATAGTATGGTGGTAGGGAAAGTAATAATCACAGCAGTTAAGTTATTTTTGAAAATTAAGACACAGATGCCACTTAAAGCCTAACTCCAGACTGAAGACTCTAATTAGGCCTTTACACACACTTGGGTCTAAGGATGCATTTATTTTTACCACACAATGTATAGCCAACCTATCTCAATTTACTTCAGTTCGTAACGCTTCCTCCACCTCAACTCAATTTTGTCAAACCCCTTCCATTTCAAACTGTTCTACGAGTCCTTTCAAATTTCACCTCACGAATCCGCTGCTTCCGCTTGCCAAGCTCCTGTTGGACCCAACCTTTCCCCTTCTGGCTTCTCCTATGATTTACCTGCTCTCTTTTCTGGCTCTCACGTGTTCATCACTTCTGATCTTATCCTTCTTTTTTTACACAAGTTCACTGTTACACATCCGTACAGCTACATGGAAGATCATACTCTAGTTTGACTCCTGAACACGAACCATAATGATTTTACCAAAGTAGCTCAAAGCACTTATTGCACTGAAACACGAGTGCTGAAATCCTACACAGGCACTCAGAAAAAATGTAAATAACCCGAGGGTCACACTCAGGGTAGAAAGAGTTCCTCAGTCTACAGGCGCTACAGCTGCTCCACCGGCCGAGCGGCGCTCCTGAGCCCTCCGCCCGACGCTCACTGCACAGGAACCAGCGCCGCAGCGGGACGAAGGGCCGGACGCACCGACGCCGCCGCCTCACGGCCAGCCGGAGGGAAGCCTTCGGGTCTAAGAGCTTTTGGGGGTTTGACAGTTCCAGGCCCGGGGGAAAGGGCGAGGGGAGAGGCGCTGCCCGGGCTCCCCTCAGAGAGGCCAACGGCCGCTATCGCCATGGCAACGCCGGGTTCGCCTCGCCCCCCGCCCCCCAGGAGGTGGGTGGGCCGCAGCGGCGGGGGTGACGTCACCCAGGGGAGCCCGCGCGGCCGCCTCGCGGCGCGGCCGTTACGCCCCACCGTCCCCTTCACATCCCCCCCCGGCCCCGGAGCCCTGAGGAGGAAGGGGATAAGCGGGCGCGGGGAGGCGGGAGAGGGCAGGCCAGGGAGAGGCGGGGACCGGCGGGCTAAGGCGGGGCAGGGCGGAACCAGGCACGGAGCACTCACTCACCCGCCGCCGCCGCCGTTCCGCCTCGCGCACACCCGGAACCGCCCGCTCGCCCGTTGCCTCGGTGAGGATGAGGCGTCCCGCCCACCGCCTCCCTCCCATTGGGCCAGGCCAGCCGGGCGACCGGAAATGACGTAAAAGATTGGTGGGTGGAAAGGCGAATTGCCGCTCCGAGCTGCCACGGGAGCGCCAATCGCGGCGATGGGGCGGGGCTTAGCGCGGGGGAGGGCGGAGAGCTACTCCCCTCAGGCGGGGCGGACCGAGAGCGAGCGGGTTCGGTGGCGGGCGGGCGCCGGTGGCCGGGGACGGGGGTTGGGGTCGGGGGCGCTCTGCAGGAGAGCGGTCGGCGGCTCCTCGGCGGGCGAGGGTTGGGCTCAGGGGCGCCAGCGACATGGAGCGGCCGGCGGCTGCTCCGGGGGATGGGGGAAAATGGCGGCCGCGGCCTCCCCGAGGGGAAGGCGGCGTCCGGGGGCGGGGGGAGCCGGGCCCGGGGCTGTGAGGTGGGAGGCGGACACGGCCTGTACACCTGCCTGCAGAGCAGCTCTGCTCCCGCGGCCCGCCCCCCGGCCCTCTCTTGGACGCCCGGGGCTCCGGGCTTCTTTTCTCTCCTTCACCTTTGGTAGCGTCCTCGCAAAGTACTGTCTCCACCGAGCAAAACCTCAGGGAAAAAACTGACCAGCCTCTGATGCGTTCTGCATTATATAGGTTTTGTGACCTTGCTACCAGCAGATATACGACTGAGATGGTTGTCTTGGACAAAACAAACTTTACTGATGACAAATAAGTATTTTCCACAATAGCCCTGTCAGGAAATCTTCACACCAGTTGGATATTCTGCATCTCTTTCCTACAATGGGCACTTGAGTTTTATGTACTGCTACAGGAATATTAAGTTCGTACTAATTTCTCCCCATCTTGTTCAGAAGGAATGATGTCAACTCTGCTGGTGTCACTTTCTAAAGCTTCCTTCCCAGGAGTGAGGGCAGCCACATCTAAATCGCATTCATATCTTCTCAGGTGATCACTACTGTCAGTTTTGGGAACCAACTGCATACATGCATGCCACTTAGTTTATCCCATTTCACGTTGTCTGTGGTTCCTAAAGTGTCTTCACTCATCCAGCCCCTGTTCCTTGGTTGTGGGACTGTGAAATGAGACCAGATGCCCTTATGGACTGTCTTTTATCATAAACTACATTTGCCTTAGCTGACGCCTCAAATTTTCATTTGCAAAGGTCAGCTTTTTCAAGTTGAAACTGTGAAATCTTTTATAAGATCAAGAGATGGTTGTTCTTTTTGCAGAATTCACTAGAGAGTTTTCTCCAGTCTCTTGCTCAAGCTCCAATGTGAGAAGTGATAGGATATAGAAAAGATGCTCTTGAGCCCTCTGGATGAAACAACTTATATCTCCTTTATGTTTTTCTTTACCTAAAAGTGGGCACAGCATGTAGCTGTTGCAATGGCTCCTGCCACAGTGGACAGTATCATTTGTTCTCTGCAAACCAGCTGTCAGGAAATCATGTGCTTCAGCCAAACTATGTCTTTAAAGGGAATTTTTACAAATCAAGTTTCTACAGAACTTCCTCTGACACCAATTTCATTCACTAACCAAAACACATTTCAAAGCAAATAATAACTAGTAATAGGTTACTTACACTTCTTACCATCATTACCCCATAAGACAAACGTAATTTGGTCTCACTTGCATTTGTAGGGAATGCATTTTAGCCTGTGGACACAGTGTTGTAGACAAGTTATATTGTATACTAAACATCATTACAAACTTGAGCATTGCACTGTGGAGAACCAAAGAAAAAATCTGGAAACTAACCTTTTTGCCCCCAGACTTTCTTCTATCTCCACTGTGTCCTAATCTTCCTAGGTATGATCTTCCCTAGGCGTTCAGGAGGCTCCTTTCTGGCCTGCCTTACAATCACAGAAACCCCTTTTATGGCTTTTTTCCCAATAAATAAGAATGTGCTTCCATTAATTTTTGTAGTATTGACTTTTTTTTTTTCCAAAGACCAGCCTTAAATTTTTTTAATGATGCAAAAAAATGTCAAGAACAAATGCAAGTCTCCTTTTTCAACACACGCTTTTGGCACACAAAATTATGTGGCATATGGAAATCAGCTTTTGTCTTCCACATTACCAGGTGCTTCCTCTTCTGTTGGATAAAACTATAAGGAAATAATGTGAAGTCCACAAACCCTTAGAAAATCTTTGGCCTCCTTTCACAGATTTCAACGTGAGGTCCAAATCCCAGTTGTGAGTTGCTCTGGTGCCAATTTTTTTTTTAAAGATTATTATTGACAGTGATGCTGAAGTGAACCAAGGAGATTCTACAGAGCACGTTCTTTGCCTCTCAGATGGCAATAGTTACACTTGAGCTAGGACAGTCTGATCTGGGGGGAAAGGGAGGGTGTTGAGTGGAAGTGTTGCCTTCTGGTTGCAGCCTTTCTTGGACACACAGCGTTGGCCACTACCAAAGTGGCTTCGATTTGACCTTATGCATTCATCTCTATGTCCTGCATAAAGACTACATACGTAAGGGCCTACACACCTTCTGCCCCCCATTTTCCCTTTCTCTGTCCACGTCTCCCGACTGTTGGCTAAGAGAGAGGCAGCTCAACATGTGGCTCACGCTGAGCTACACATATTTTGACTTGACCCTTCTGTCAAATTTCCTTGAAGTTGGCCAGCAGGTTCAAATTACGAAGGTAGGCTGACAGACTGATGGATGGACAGCGTGATCATGGAGCCTTTCTTTCTTTAGGGGGGGGAAGCTAAAAACTTCATCAATGTTTCGTCCTACCCCATTCTCCAGGAAAACTGAATTTCAAATCCCAATGTCTGTTTTCACTTGTTTTTTTGATGCTTTTACTTAACTTGTCCTTTGCTGCCGATGACAGTTTCCAAACTGACCGAATATTTCTTGGCTTTTCCTATTTTCTTGTCCTTGCTTTTCTCTGGATTTGTGGTGCTGCTCCAATAAAAAGGTGATCTCATTCTGTAAATCATTCCTCAGCATACAGGTTTGAAGTGAAAGGCTTCCTTCATTCCTTTTACAAAGTTTCCAGCTGTGTTTTAATGCCTGGTTTTGTTCTATTTCTTATTATCTTAAATCTCTTTCTGCACTTGGTGTTTTGAAGCAGAGTCTACTAGTTTGACTTCCTAATTTGATAAAAAGCTTATCTGCTGCTTTAATTTATTCTGAATAAAAAGTGGCTGTTCCAGCCCAAAGGCTTCAGTGAGGCTTCATCTCACTTGTACTGTAATGAAATCATTAACTACATAGAATCTGAGGTAAGAATGCAGACATATCTTGCTGCTTAATTACTTCTTGGCACTTAAAGTATTGCTTTGATACAGGCACCTTCCATTTCCTACAAGAAAAGCTCAGGGAGTGGATATTTTTGGGGTTTTTTTGACCAAATGTTGAGTGGGGTGATCCCATGTGCTCTGTAAGAAGGATTTAAATGCATCTGCAGCCAAGCAGACCCATGGACATTCATACAGGTACAGGCACCTCCCTGCAAGAAGCATTTTAACACAACACAGCTGGAAACTTCTCCTTTGACTGGGATTTTGAGAAGTGTTCTGCTCCAGAGACGCGAGTGACATTGGGCCAGGAGCTGTGTGCAAGGGGTACGCGTTCGCTCTCCAACTCGGTGAGTTGCTTAACATCACACCATTAAAATAATTTCCCTCAGCTCAGGGAGACAAGACAAAGTCCAGCCTCTCCTTGCTGCATCACAACTCCTGTTTCAGACTCAGCTGTATAAACTCCTGTCAACAGGGTTAGGGTTGATGCCCTATACATGTCCTATGATTCCTCCACTGAGGAAATTCCTTGCAGAGATAAATTTTGGAGCTTCTCGGAGGAAGTCTAGGCAACACAGCACGCATCTGTGAAGTTCTGTCAAATCAGGCTCATTATCTGACAACATACATTCAAATGTCATACTGTTTTGTTACAATGATATGGACAAGGTACAAAGAAATGTGAGAAACCATTTGGTACCTCTGCTAGTTAAGACCCTACAGGACTGCTGATTTTTATAACTTTCTTTAAACCTATAGCGAAGTAATTCAGCTATTTCACTTCAAGGCAGACTAGAATTTGGAGTTGGAGATGCTGAACTGTAGTCTTCAGGTGCAATGAAGGAGAATTAATAGAAGAAGACAAGAAAGGCAGGGTTTTCATCACAGTTTAGATCTCCTTTCTTATAATTATTTAGGTTTTATTGTGGGGCAACAGGAGAGCTGCTGTGAATAAAGAGATCCACTTTATCCCTCCTTTACAAAAGGATGCGTTCCAAGGCAACAAATAGCAGAACCTTTGGATTGGGAGGTTTCAGTGCTTTTGGATGCCTGAGGACAGCCATGCTGAGAAAAGGCAGTAGAAGTGGAGAACACTCACATCTGTCTCCTATCCCTTATGACTTCTATGAGAGGACAACCTTAAACAATCATTTCAAGACAAATTTTATGCTTTAACAAAGAATGTATCTCGGAAGTAGCAAATATGTGGGGGGAAAAAAAAAAGCCAAGCATAAAGAAATACAGCCCTACATTGACCATTCCAGTTTAGTTTAGGAACTTTGCAACTCATTTCTACAGTCAACAGAAAAATAAGCTGAACGCACCAAGAAATAGGAACAGGAAATGTTATCTGAATGATTGCATGCAAAGGGAGAATAGCATCTGAAGGCCATTGTAAAGGCTGGATTCAATCCACTCAGATAGCACATTATTAATCCCCCTGAAAGACTGATTGATCTTTGCAGGTAGTATAAATAAGCCTGCAGTCTTCTCCAGGCATGCTTGTTGTTTCCTCTGCATATGAAGAGGCCCCTTCTTTGACTTCCAGCCAATAAAATAATGTTTTTTCCAGATAATGAGCCACTTTACATGAGGAAAATACTCTAGCATCCTGGACCTGTCTAAATAGCATTCCACATACTCCCGGCTGCTCAACACCCACACACGGTTATTTCCAGTGCTCGTTCCATCACATCTCAAAAAAACTAACTCAATGTGATCGCGATCCTTTCTCAGCCAGCTTTCACAGTTGTAACTAGATGGGAGCCAAATCATAAGACACAGGGCTTTTGAGAAATGAGAAATGAAACTGCAAATATGCATTCATCAGCTGTTGCCAAAATAATCACTAGCAGTAAATCCCTGCAAGGTTTTGTCTTTATTCCTTAAAAATGGAAAGTGAGTTATGTGTGTACTGGGTATGTACTGGCCATTGTAGCATCTCCCCATCCACCGCTATGGGAAATCAGGAAGCCAGGACTCATAGAACAGTGGTTTTCGGAGTCAGAGGTCATTTCTCTTCACTCCCATACGAAGCATGGTGCAGATTTAAATATGGCAATTTAAAAGTACATAATTTGGCGAAACAGGCCAAGTCAGTGACTAAGTAAATCCGAGACTAGATTTTCTCCACAGGTTTTATCATCTCAGTATTTTTATGGGGTTTGACCTGCGTGGTTCCTTTCTGCAGCTCTCCATAGATAATGACTTAGTCCAAACTTAAGTTGGTTTATTGCCCTCAAGGTGTGATATCATTTCAGTAAGGCAGTCTTCGCAACATCCTCCTCTCCAAACTCTGTGATACTGATCCAAGAGCAAAGAGTGTTCAGGATACTTAAATTCACTGTGAAGGTGTAAGAATAATTGTCAGAATCATTCTCTTACTGGGGAAGTTCTGATCTTCAGGATGTAAAATGAGGAGGGAAAAAAAATCCATTCTTATCTCTCAAACTAGTTCATGAGCTCTATCTGCAGATTCATGTTTTGGAAAGGTTGAGATCAGTGCAAAAGTTTATATCAGGACAGAATTTGTGCTTTTAACCTACAGTTCTTTTAATATGAGCATTTGAGTTAATTACTGTTACCCCTCTTGTGTACCTTTTACCTTTCAAAAATTTGAATTACAGCAAAGTAAGGCAGCCATTCTGTAATGAACGCATCTTTGCTCACCAAGGCAACTTGCTTTGCTGTCAAATTTAGTAATGTATTTATATTCCTTTTAGGTGTCACCGGTCTGCTACACCTGTTTTGATGCCAATACAAGAGTGTTGCAAGTAGCTCTGCAGCCATCGCCTCGCACAGCATCCCTTTGACTGGATAAGGGCCATACACAGCACACCACTGTTCACTGCTAACAGCTGGGACGTGCATCAAAGAGGTCAGTCTTGTCTTCTGGATTGAGAAGGTCATGATCCACATGTGAGGCAGATGGGTTTCCACGAAGCATAATGGTTGTGGGTTTTACTTCATTAGATTAAATTAAAATTAAAAACCTGCTAACAAAACAGGTGTTTTGCAAAGTTGAGCACTTGGACACCAAATTATAGAATAATGAAGACTGCTTCCCTTCCTGGCATTTTTCTGTCAGAGCACAACTCAAAGAAAAGCATCCATTTATGCAGCCGAAGCAAATGCCCAAGCTGATTTCACACCTACCATGCTTGATTTTATCTCCAATATGATTTTGGTTTCTACGCATTTGCATTTAGTTTCTTCATAGAGAGCTCTAAAATTCACCAAATGATAAACATGCGAAAAAACCCCACTGCATCACTTGCAGTTGGTTTGAGAATTACTGACCTTCTTCCCCACCTCCGTCTGTCAGGATGCCTTTCAGAACAACTCTTGACAACACCAGAGGCATTGGTCATCACTGCACATCTTCTCAGGCTCTCTTCCCACTGGTGCCACTCAGCCCTTTTGCAGAAGCCTTTAAGGAAAAGGACTGATGGCTCAGGCCATCCTGTCCTGCCCCAAAATCCTGCTCAAGCCCAAGGCATCCGTTCTGGGGGCAGCTCATGCACCCACTCCCTCTTTGGTTGTCCAGGCATTAACATAAGGGGAAAAGCAGATGGGATAATGAGGAAGGGAAGCAGCTTATGCTTAGGGGTTTTGCACTCCTCAGAAGTGGTTTTAACTCTTAATCACCTGTAGAAATCACAGCCATCCTAAAACAGTCACTTTGCTATTCTTAGTCCTTTTGGTAACCACTTCTGTTAAGACTTATATTTTCCATGGACAAAGTGCCAACCCATCTGAGCCGCGGTTCAGCCACACACGTTGCCTGCTGCAACGGGCAGTTTTTCTGTTCAGACTTACATTATCAATCTTTGACTTGTGCTGTTGGAAGTCAATACAAACCCTATCTGCCTCAATTGCCCTTTCCTTTCTTCCTCGCCCCAGAAACATAAAGAGAAAGGTCTAAGTGCATTGGGCAGGATTTCAGTGCAAAGCCAAGGGATTTGTGCAGTGCCAAGGAGCACATGGGACACAGTCCAAGAGCATTTGCCCATGAAAACGTGGCAACCAGCCTTAAGATCGGGTGTCTCTTTGAGAACGGGACAGGAGCAAGGTTTGCCAGGGCACTCACTGGAGGCTAGAAGCAATTTTGTTTAAAACTTGCATAGTCTCGCATGGCTGAAATACAGAGCTGGAACATTACTGAGCAGGGCTTACTCATATGCTGGTGATGAGGAGGATATAAAGTAATAATGACCTTAAGTGACATTAATCTAGATTGGATCCAGAGTCCAGACAAAAATATTCCCATTTATAACATCATACATCAAGCACAGAAAAAAATACACAACAATAGGCCTTTCTGCCACCTTGTCTTGCTTTTTTACAGGAATACAGTAACATAGTCCTGTGCATGAAAAGGTACATTTTTATATTCAGAAGGTTGTAGTTTTTTTAACGTACTCTATGAAGTAAAGAATAATGAACATTCCTGTGCTATCAGAACTACTCCTTTTGTGGTTCTTATCATAGCCACAAAACTGAGGTTGAGGGATTTAACTCATGATTTAAGACAAGTGCACAACAACCTAATTACTCTAGTAGTTTACATATATATTATATATAAGGTAAGTTTTTAAGACTTCATATAAAAAAAAAACCCACAGTGTTTTGGTTGGTTGTTTTGTTTGCTAAAAGAATAAACATGTGACAGCATGACTTACTGTTATTTTGGACACTACTGAAATACAAAAAGAACAAAACCCCAACTTGTTATTAATTAGAAATAATACATTTAATTTTTAGAAGGAAGGAATAATAGAAGACATATGTGGCTCTTCACCTCTGGTTGTCTGATCTTTCTCAGTTTTTAAATAAATCAAACCCTCTTGCGATTTCCACTTGTAATATTAGATCTTTAAATGTCTGGTTTATACTCTAGCATGAGCTCTGATGGCTGCCAACTTGGAGACAATCTACTTTATACCAGACCTCTGTGAGTTGCTAGAAAAATTAGTTCTGTCTCACTTTTAACAGTCCTGGTTTTTAATGTGTTATTTTACTTAATTGCCATCACTTTTGTGGTTGCATGACATTTAGTGAAAGGGAAAAATAAAATCACATTTTAAACTTCAGAGGTTAGAACTTCTAGATGCTATTTTCATGTTTAAAAGGATGAGATGGTCAAAAACATCCTTTATTTTGTCTAAATCAAGGGTAATGAATTACAAGAAATTCTACATGAGACATGATCACTTCTTACCAGACTTCTCCAATGTGCTTCTGCTGAAGACACAGAAAGAAATCACTTCAGATTTTGTTAGCATTATGCTGGAATTGTGGAGATTAGATGATGGGCTTTGAGCCATAAGCAATGAGTAATTAATAACCTGATTTTAAGAAAGGGGGCAGGGGGGAAGATGATTTAGACCTATTAATTTTATAAACAGACCAAAAATTTCCCATCTAAGATGCATGCTGGGACAGATCCTGCAGTTCTTCCCAAGATACTCCTCAGCAAGTTGAGAACAAAACAATAACAAAGAAAAGAACATCTGATTAGATACAATTACCATCCATTAAGCATTTACGTGCTATCCAATATACAGTACCACACAGCAAAATTTTTTCAACCAATAGTTAAAAATCACTCTTAAGTCTGCCTTGATATTTTTATGCATTTTGTCTTGCTATGACTTCTACCTACAGGCGAGGCTTCCGAACTGGAAGAAAGAAGGTAGCCAGCACATGTATGTGATAGAAGAGATACAGCGTAACTTATACCATCTGATTTCAATAAGAAGCCATCACTATTTATAACTTTTAAGTTTTATAACCTTTTTTTTTCTTCTTCCAAAATTAGTCCTCCAGCAAAGTCACTGTAAAGGACAGATAAATTGCAGAGGTACAGATGTTCTGTTGGAGAGTTTTGCAGCAGCGAGCTATTCAGCATATCTGGGTGTTCTGGATCAGCAGAGATTCATCAACGCCATGTGTTGTTTTCTAGCAGTAAAGTTATAAAAGTACTGAGCCAAAGAGAAAAGCACTGATAATTTAAGTGACTCTAGTCAACTGCCGCCAGGAAGTCAAACACAGCAGGCTATGCCTACTGCTAGTGCACAAACAGGGAATGCTCCTTTATAAGAGCACGCAGATCAAACGCATTGGAGCAGCAGTATTTGGTAGAACTCGCCAGGGTTAGAGGATTCAAGAGACACTGCAGTTCGTTGCACTTATCCCCCACCAAATTTGCTTTTCCTTACAAATCATTGAAGCGATGGGAGACCGTCTGTGGACCCAGCATTAAAACAGAATTTGTAAGCGTACCAACACAGAATGAAACTCTCTGGTGTTCCTACAGCAATAAAAGAGTGCTGTTACAAAGTAAGTACCTACAACAATTAGTCCTGCCCAAGCTGTATTTTCTAAAAGAACCAGTTAAAACAATTAGGAACTTACGATGTTACACCTTGTCAATGGGGAAGTAGGTAAGTGCACCATTATTATCTCCTGTTACTGGCCACTGTCAGAGGAGGCACTGGGCCAGGTGGATCCTTCCTTTGACTTATGTTTCTGTTCAGGCCTTTTGCTTTTGTTCTCAGCTGTCCAATTTCCCACACACTTTATACATCAACACTTGCCCTTCCATCCTCATTTAAGCTACTGTCCCTAGTGCATTTCATATGCCTATATTATAATGTCACACAATGAACCACACTTAGAAAAAAAATCTGTACAAATACACAGTACGTCTAAATATCACCCTTTCAGCTTGGTTTCACTACTTTTTGCCTGAAAATCATATCATATTTGCTGGTCTTAAAAAAAACGCATTAAAGACAACTACTTAGTTTTCCATGCTGCAAATTTTATTACAAAATTAATATGATCCTTCATTATGGGAGAAGTTTGTCTCCTTATCCACTGGCTCTATCAGAAGTGTTTGTCTACGCTTCTATCACTTTTGTGACACTTAGTATTTTCTTAAGTATTAACTATTGGCTTTCCTGTTTGATGCAGGGATACTTCCCTTGGTGGCAAATTCTGTTTCCCAAAGCATCATTCTTTCCTCTCTTTCTTTTCTATCTGTTTTGATAGAAACTTGCTGAAAGTTTCTATCTTGCTGAATATCATTATGCTGTTCCCCACTGTACACCTATGTTCAGAAGTTTCCCACCGCTTCCAGTGGGACAAATTTTCCTTGTTCTCCATCACAGTTGGTCAGTTCAAACTACAAAATGGGTTTGATGGGTCCTGCCATATTGCTGGCTAAGAAGCCACAGAAGTTGGATCAAAGTTACGTATAAAAGACACTTATATCTCTACTTTTTCTATTAGCTACCTGAAAACAAATCCGAGGATGTTCAAATGGTCATGAAGAGCAATTACGTGTAAAATGTTGAAGGTCTGCAAGTATTCTTCAGGCACATCATTGCAAAGCACTCCTTCAAAACCCTTCTCCATCTGTGTATCTATATTATAGATATATATCTATCTATATATCTTAATTACTTTGCCCATTGTGCCCATTAGCCCTCCAGCCTCTCATGAGCTAAATCTCATTCACTCATCTCCTTTACCTATTGACATATAATTACTTCATATACACACTAGTTTGGTTATCTAGTTTCTAACCTCTTTTAATATAATTCTTTATTTAAATTAGAACGTCTTAGAAATTAACAATGCTTCTTTACAATTACAGATTACCTTCAGCTTCTTGTTTCTAAGATTTTTGTTCTTTTTTGATACAACATTGTATTTTCATTAGAGCCAATACAGTGAACCCTTAAAAACAACCCAGCAACAAACAAAAAAAACAAACCATAAACCACAAATCAAACCAAAACGTAGGCAGATCAATTCCCAAACTCCAGGGCAGAAGCATCATTTTTTTCCCTCCTATGTTTTCCCTGCACTCTTGATACTTTCATGCCTGACACTAATACTAACAAGGCCAAACAATTTCTAAAATTGTATCACCTAGATCCACCTTAGACTTTTTTTTTTTAACACTTGCAATGCTGGAAGACTTTGTATAAGTGGAACTGTGTTAATGGGAATATAATATTAATAGCAGAAAGTTTAATTTTGACAGTTTCATTTAGTTGCAGAAGAAGAACACACAGCCAATTCCTTTTGGCCAATTTAAATCATTTATTTCAATTAGATATTAATTAAACACTTAAATGGCATTTTTTTCTCTTAATTAGATCTAATATTATCCAGGAATCCTTCAAGTATTTAAAGGAGAAATTAATGAAGCATATATAAAGTCTTTTAAAAATATACAAAAAACCTGTATAGAAAATTTCTTCAATTTTTAGTTATATTACTACCATTTTTATCAACAGAGATACATTTTACAGGCTTCCACGGAATTAAAAACATTAAGATTCCTTAGTCTCAGCTCTAAACCTCTGCAGAAGTGTTCTTACTTATAAATAAAAATCATAATTGTGACTACTTTTTGTAGCCATCTTCAGCACTTCTATTATTTTTAAGCGAGCATGATACGAAACAAACTGCCCCATACCCATCAATTCCTTACTTATATTTTTTCAAGGTGTAGTTTTTCAAGTATAGTACAAAACAGTATTTGTTGTTGCAGAAAGAAGGAGTAATTATTACTGTAGTTACTTTAAAACTCACCACCACTATTAGGTGACTTTTCAGGAAATTTTAGGTGGACAGGAATCAGAGCAGGCAGTAGTACCTTTAATAAAAGTACTAAGACTAAAGTAAAGTCTGAGTAAAAACAAAAGTTTGGTTATTTGAATTTCTGCTTTTTCCTTGCCTGAAACTCTTCGGTTTTATTTTTGACAGATTTTATTAGCATTGACAAGGCAGGATCTATGGCCTTCTTAGCAACCTCTCCTTTCTTTGCCATCTTGTTCTCCGGCACTTTGCTTGCCTCCTTAAGATCTTGCTCCTTTTTTTCTCTTCGGCGAGCTTTCTCTTCCAAAATCTTTTCTACTGCTTTTGTCTTCTTGAAATTTGGATCTGAAGGATCCAAATTAAACAGGGGAGAAGTAAACATGGCTTGGAATCTTGAATCGGCAACATTTACCTGAAGGCAGAAAAAGAGTATTTATTTTAGATAACCTTTACTCACAATAGCAAAGCTTTCATACACAGTAAAATGAGCTGCTCATGGAGACACAGCTCATAAGATCGTTCACCATTCCTGGAACTGCCCCAGTCACAAAATCCCAGTGAGTGTAATGCAGATACCCAGAAGATACCATTTGTAAAACAGACAGAATGTGTACAAGCATTCACTTGTATATGCCTCTGTTGGCAGACCAAGGAAAGGTTTTTTGTTGAGAACTGTCCAGGATGAAAGCAGCAGTGGATAACAACCAGAGCAAACACAGGAATGAGTATTTTCGGCAATGAGTTGTACAAAACCTTGCATAAATTGTGTCTTGTTATCTTAAACACAGCCTGAATCTGTCCCCCTTCAACCTTGTGTCAGAATATTTCTTGCATTTTGAAAATAGCCTGTACGTCCCTAAAAAGGTAGATCTACATTGTTCTCCTTCAGTATATGAGACCACCAAATTTGTCCTGAAAATAATTGATATTACCAAGGGTTCTCACTGAGTCTCAAAATCAATAGTATAGCATTACCTGGAAGTCATCTTCTATTAATTCTTTCTTCTTCATTAAGATTTTCTTTTTCCTCTTGCTCAAATTCTGTTGTTCTACAATCTTTTTATAATTAAAATGTTTTCTGGCATCATCCTCATCATCCATCATAAGTAGGGCCATTTCAGCCTGTTACAAAATAAGAAAGTCCATGTACACAATGAAATGTTTTTCTGTGAAAAACAGGACAGCCTATTAATACATATTAATACATAAATGAGTTGAAATAGGGCCATCAGGGCACTATTTTTTCATCCATAACAACATTATTCTAACATTTTGAGATGTAACGTTAAATATGATAGATGATTTCCTTTTTATTAGATATAAAATAAAAGCATATATCCACATTCAACTTTCAAACATACTAATAATCTAATCTGAAAACTGTACACCGTAACTTAGAAATCACAAATGGACACAATTTTATATTGGTAATTATATAGCAAAATAAAAATTAACATATATGAATTTCAGAAATTTATTTAGTTAACTTGTTCTGAGAAAGAATGATAAGCAAACATGCAATAGCAAACAATTCCATCTTCAAGGTTAAAAGTCTACAGGACGAGGTTTGAACACACAGACGTTTCATACGATGCTGATGTTAAAAGTAATCGTTCAGCACAACCCAACACACAACCATCCTGGGAGAGCTTTACAGCCAGAGGGACTATCAGCTCAACCTGTATGGCTTCTGGGCCCTTACATTTCAGTGTAACCTAACTCTGGGGAGCTGTGTTCAACTATAATCTGCCAGAAAGATATCATGGGATAATCTTAAAACATCAAAGAATGGACCATCTCCAATTCTTCTTGGGTAATTTTTTGTTCCAAAAGCTCTCGCTATTAAAATCATACAGGTTTCTTCTATTGCTGTCCTATGGAATTTAGTGGTTCCACTCACAAACATGTAACAGATATTTGCAGAATTCATGCAATGCAACATCTGTAAATCTTAACATTTTAAACCACTTTACCTTTTGTTTTTCAACTTCATCTTCATCTTCTGAAGTACTTTCAACCGATTCTGGCTTCTTCTTTAAATCTAAGTGCAAATATAGGACATGTACACATTTATTCAAGCTTATGCATGACAGCATAATTTACCTATGAATAGACCCTCTAAATGCATCTTATTTTCTTGTAATCAATACTTACATGTCAGATGTGGAAAAAGGCTGAAAAAACGTCAAGAAAAATACCAAGTAGACTTAAAGCAATAAAAAATCCACTGAATATTTGTTTAACTTAAGGAAGTGGCAATATTCAAATGGCATAAACAAGTCAACAAAAAAGAACAGTTAGGAAAAAAAATGGTTTTACTGTATTTTTCATAGAGCAGTAGAGAGAAGTACCACAACAGTGCAGGCAAGCATATGACACTACTCCTCTCCCAGGGCAATTTAAAGAGAAATTAGTTTATATACTCATAAATGTAATTGAAGTGTCCTGCAGTTCTCAAATTGTTCATTCTTTCTACTTAAGTAGACAACGTAGTAAATACTTAGAATAAAAAGCAAATGTGCATCTCTCCTCTGGATCCAGAATATAAGTCTGCCAGCTGAATGAGTACATCGGCCAAAAAAAAAAAAAAACAAACCAAAAAACCAACAATGAAAGACAAAATTTCTAAAATTTATAGCCAAGGTTAAAAGACCATATTGTGCTGTTAGCCATGCTAGTGCAAAAAACCCTCGCAAAAAAGACCTCAGCAGAATCACAGGAATGAAAATATGATTGGCACTGTTCAGAATGAATTGAATATTCTTCTGAAGAAGCCTTCTTACTCTCTTAGAATTTACTTTAGATACACAGTGCTGATTAGACAGACATAATGACTAGCAACAGCATAAGACATTAGTCAAACATAAATTTTAATGAAAACAGACCCATTTATAAATCCTACAAAATCAAGTTATTCTCTTTGGAATGCCTATAGACCTCGACCAAGAAGGACCAGGAAAGCAGAAGATCTCCTGACCTGAACCACATACTCTGACCTTTGAGCTTGCAATTACATTCCCAGGCAATTTATTACAGTCCACTGGGGGTACTCTTAAGGAAGATATTTGGCTCTGTTTTGTTAAGCCAGATTTGTAGTCAGACCAGAAATACAAACGTGCCAGAAAAACGTCAAGTTATATCACTAATACTCTGGAACAGTACGCGTTTCTTGAAGAACAGTTTTTCCTCCCTTGACTATTCTCTTGACTATTTCTAAGTGGATTCCAAGCTGGAAATTGATTTCTAGAAGAAAGAAACCACCACCACGAAAAAACAAACTATGCAGATGCGCAATGTCATCAGCTCAAGGACTAAACTGTTGATTTAGTAGTTCCAGAAAATGTGCAGGAAAATCAGATTCAGATATGACATTGTTACGTAAGCTAGACAGTTTATGTTAATGTGTAGAAGGGAGAAATAAATGTCTTCTGTAAGACTTCAACAACTATGAAATCTTTTATATTTTCCCTGAATTGGCTAAACTACAGGAAAGGAAACAGGGCACAGTGATATCAAGTGAAGACAATTATTCCAGAAGTCAAATCAGTAAATCTCTTACGGTTTCCACCCAAGAAAGGGCCCTCAAGTCATCTTCACATGTCTTTTACTATATGTAGAATCACAGAAGTGAAGATAGCTTATATTCGTGCCTTCAGAGACCTCTGTTGCTGCAGACGGGGGTGAACCAGGCACTAGTGTCAAACTGTTTATTTCTTACTATGACCCTATGCAGCTAATAAAACCAGCTTGTTACCTGAAATCACTCTGAGCACTAAAAACTTTGCATCATGCTGGAAATAATTTGGTTTCACAATTCACAAATGACATTTTCTTTTTCCTGACATAGCCCCTCTCCCCACATGCATTCTTGAAGCCCCTCTGCTGATTCCAAACCCTCCGATTTCACCTACCACCCAAACCCCACTGCCATCTTTTAAGCAAATTTGGTCCCCCCTATAGCAGCAGCTACTCATCTCCAATGCTGTGTAGAACTGAGAGCTGCCACCATCCAGTGAGAAAAGCTTCTGATTTCTGCTGTGACTCCCCCTCAAGCTGCCATTCAGCTCCTTCTCAGCTCAAGAATTTAGTTTGCAACATTCACTTTGCACATGATCAACTTTCCAGTGCTAACAGTAAAAGGCTAATCACAATTTTGAGACTGCAAACACGGAGACCGACCCCTGCCCAAAAACTCCTCTCACAAGACCTCTCATCTATCTTACTCAGAAGCTTGGAAGCCTGTCTCGAAAGTCTTGCAAAGACACATGGTAAATGAATCAGTAATACAGCTATGACCTTTATCTTCCAAGTACAGGTTCTACAGCCATACTCAGATTTTGCTCTTAACCTCTTGGATCCCCACAGCCATACTGCTTTCTTCCAGCATTAAAAAAGCCATCAATTTCTACATATAAATTAGATCATGAGAAAGCATCTAAATGGTTTGGCACCTGTGGGAGTTGCAATAATATGTAACGACATGTAGACCTTTTCCTCAAAGAAGAATCAATGGAAACTATGTTTGATAGTCTAAAGCGTTCTGGAACTATTCAGTGATCTCCAAAAGCAGGACATTGCTCTCTTGTTAATAAGCAATTACACTATCCAGCTATTAATCTTCCAACAGTTTAAGCTACAAAGGTCATTCTGTCCTTTTCTGAGACCCCACAGAAACAGATGCAGTAAGACTGAAATTGGCCAAGCCAAATGAAAAATTTACAACACTTTTCTGAAACAATGTAAAATGAAAGTGATTTTTTTTTCTTGACAACATCAAACTAGAATCAAGCTTTTGAAATGCAACATCAAGGCTCAAACACATTTTACATTTTAGCCTGTGGTACTACTGAAAAAACAGGATTATGTGCATGTGAAAGCTTTGTGCAAAGCAAGCACTGTCATGACTTTCAGGAGTGCTAATTTGCACAAACCTGCACAAACACTCTTTGGGTATAGCAGGCATCAAGGATTTGCTCTACCTTGCCTCTCCCAAGGTGAGGTATCCATACTGTAAGAATCATGGCTGGTTTTACAAACAGTTTTCAGGAACAAAGACAAACCTGATGAATACACGCTTAAGTAGACTTCCCATAACTTCCAGTCTTTCTGTCATAGCACTCCAGTTTGTTACACCCTTTGTCTCACAGCTCCTAATAATCTTGCTTCCCTTCAACTACCTCAGCTTGTCAAAACCTGACTGATACAAGACCCACACACGTTACAGTCAATACGTGAATCCGGCACAGGAGCAAACACACCACTGCAAAACCCTAACAGCACTACTGCATCCTCTCAGTCTCTGCCCTGGTCCACCTGAGTCTGCAAACATGTCCTCTCATATGCTTTGTCAGCATAATCTAAGATCATCTGACAGTTTAAGGGAGAAATTTCAACCTTTCAGGGGAATTGTGGAAGGCTTAGGAAAAGTTATGATCATTTACATTATTGCTGCCTGTACCCTAAATACAAAGTTGGCAGAGCTACAGCCTAGTTCAAAGACGACTGTAACCCACTTTCCTTAAGTGGATAAACTAGCTGCGCTTAAAAGGAACCCCATCTCTGAGACATGGGCTGTTCTTGGTAAGCTTGGTGAACTCCAGACAAAGTTGCGCTGTGTAATCATCATTAAAATGTCAACTGGCTTGCAGCCATCCACTGTGTCTCCCTTTAAAACTACTCCAGGGCTAGCCACAGCCTGGTTTTCTCCTGTTTCTCAGTAGATTATCAGTAATCTTGCAGACAAAAGCTTCGCTTTCTCAACCTTTATGTCTGTTTTGGTATCCTCAAAGACTCCAACAAACACTAAAAGTCTATTCGCTGTATTACAGAGAAGAAGGTTTAAGAATCTGCAGATAACGACCATTCGTTGCTGAGCCCCTCTGTGACAACTCCTTACATAATGCAGAAGAAAACATTTTCTTCAGAGATTTCACATAGAACATTGAAAAATTAAACATTAGTATAAGAGTATCTACATAATCTTGCTATTAAAGGAAAAAAAAAACTGGTGAAAGGAATGGGATCTTTACAGTGAGTTCTGAAATAACCTCTACACCACTCACCAGGAAAGCATGGCAGAAACCAGCATTGTATGACACGTTAAACTGTGGTATTTTCTATAGGGCACAGGTAGGACTCATCCTACTGTTCTGTACTTCAGACTATTAAGACATATACACAAGCATGTTAAGACACAAAGTTGTCATCCAGGTTTTGTTTTTTAATTATTTACTTTCTCCTACTATAAACTTCAAACAATCAGGACAGAAGCCTACGCTGGCCAGTACCAAATAAAAACTAATTCACTCTTCACTTAAATGGAACTTTTATCTGCAGTGCAATACTCAAAAAAACAACCAAAACAACAGACTGGCAATATTTGTAAGTCTGTTGCTATCTTCTTTTTTTGTTGCTGTTGTTTTGTTTTTGGTTTCTGACTTCTCTTTCCCCCTCACTTTCTATTTTTCTTCTTTTCATATACAATAGTATGAGCCACCCTTAGGTTTCGGCTCCCAAAAGGACGAGAAGACTGGAACTCACACTTACTGATTATCTTTACCTTAAAATTTGAACCCTGCCATTCCACGTATCACAATATGCATCATTTTACAAGAACAGCACCTGCAAATTAGGCAAATGACACCAACTTTATTTCATTCTGAACATGCTACCTCTGCATTTACTGTAGCTCAACTTTGTTTCTAAAGCTCGTTATTAAAAGAAAGGGCAGATTTATTCCACAAGTCACCCCTCTTGACTCACCTGTTTTCTCAAATTCTTCAGCAAAATATGGGTCATTGAGATCAACATCAGATGGAGGTTCATCTTCACTCAGTTCTTTCTCAGCAGCGGCCTGTAACAAAGGACAAACATTATTTCAATCAACACATAAACAACCACTAAGGTTTCACTGGAATTAGATGTTCCTTCTGTTAGTAACTATTAACATGAAAACGGAAATATTTTATGCTGAACATCATAAAAATAGAATACACTAAAATTGCTAGTAAAAACAAATCAACAATTTCAAGCTTGTCTCACAGATCGAAAGCTTTTTGTGTACCTGAAGAAGGGCTATTTACATATTCCAAGGATCTTTATTAGATGTACCCACAACCTGTGATGGATTAGCTAACCATACCTCTACAACAAGAATTAGGCTAGCAAAAGCTGCTCTGCTACCTAACAGTGCCACTCCTCTATGCACAACACTCATCTTCTGTAAGATTTAAGTAACTCATCAAATGCCATCAAAACTAACCAGAATGGACAGCATAACGCCAGTTGTAGACATTACTGTTAAAAACATTACTCCGTAACTTGAGTTATGTTCAGAAAAATCTAAGAATTTAGGGAAGCCAAATTTTGTATGCCACAGGCTTTTTTCCCTAGCCCAGGCACAAACATTTATCTGCCTGTTTCTGTGTATTACTGTGACAGGAGTCAGTTAATTCACAATTATTTTCTGCGTGTAGAAAGATGAAGCAACAGCAATTTTCACATTACTATAGGACCATTTTGTTATTCATACACAGAACTATTTACCAAATAGTAATTTCTAATTTGCTAGTAATTCTTTGCCATTACAGCTTTGGGAAATATGTATGTATGATTTTAGGCTGAAAATTTCCAAAAGCACTTGGTTCACGATCATAACTTTGAACTGGGATGCATACTGTAGAAAAAAGACTCTTCCTAAAGCATTCAAAAATATCAATTAAAAAACAGCTGTTATTATGACTCATTTATCTTTAAAGCAACACAAGTAGATAAACAAAATCTTGTGTAAGCGTATTACGTACGATCAACAGCACCCTGAACATCCCTTCGCTCTGTAAGGAGGCACCCTCAGTCTTTCCACATGAGTGACCACTGCACATTCAAACCTTAAAATAGCACTGGAAGCTATACAATTTTTTATTCAGTTTATCCAAAACAAACAATAACAGCAACCTAAGATACAAACAAACAACAACTCCCCCCCAAGTGGCCAATGCAAACATTACCTTTCTCTTTTTTTTAAGCATTCTTTTTTCTTTCTTCTTCTCTAGGTATTTTTGCCATGGAGTTAGGTTATCCTTTCCTTCCAACCTGCTTTTGACCATTTCTTCAGCATTTTCTTTGAGGCCTAGAACAAAAAATAGTATGTTAAAAAAATGAGATGAATCTGAACTTTTTTTTTAATCAACTGTTTTCTCATTTGTAAAGGAATCACCTAGTTTTTCTTTAACAAGGCTGTGAAAATAATATAAATATTGTTTAAAACAACATCTTTAAAAATAAGATCAGTTTACAGTATGTGTTTTTCCAAATAAAATATTTCTTCAGTAATAAATCTTGTTACAAGAGTCAGAATAAGAGACTGCTCATGTGATATCTGACTCCCTGCACTCTTGCTACTCCTCAGAAAAGTCTCCTCTCCAGACATTAGACTGTGCAGTCCACAGATACCCTTTTTTAAGGGATTAACACAATAAAAATAACAACAGACAAATACAGAGCCCTTATATTTAATGTACCTTGCTATAATTAGATAAGATTCACAAACCCACTTTGAATGCAGTCCAGTCGTTCTCATTTTTTGTACATGGCAAAACAAAGTACAAAAGATGAAATGACTTGACGACTCTGAAATGTTAAATCACTATCAGAATATAGGGTCATCTCACAGCTGGCCTGAACCCCTATAGCTGGTGCTCTCCATTTTACCCAGAGAGGTTATCTGGTCATTGCCGTATCCGAATGCCTCGCTCGCATAAGAACGATGCTATATATAGCACCTCCACTGCTGAAGCTTTGCCTCTGTGATCATACTATGACAATGCTGCAGTATCTCTGATGCCCAGTGTATTTTTCATCCATCGTTGTAAGAGAGAACAATAAGATATTATATGAATAAATTTAAAGTTAAAATAAATTTGCAACTAGAAAGCACAGAAAAACCTAAATAAAACCTCAAATAATTTATATGCTAATTATTATATGCTAATGCCATAACATGACATGCTCTGTTAAAATAGACAAGTTATTTTCAAGTCTTCCAGCCTTTTAAAGCTACCTAGTAGCAGTCTGCTTTAACAACAGAAAAGTATCTTAAATTAAAAACAGTACACAGCCAGTACAACAGTAAACCTCGATTCAGATTCAATGCTTGAGGTAAACAGCTTACTTTTCTTTTTTAAAAGCATTTGTTAAAAAGAAACAGAGATTAAGGGCATTGACCGCTTCAAACAGATCACCCTCTTAAAGAAACAAAAAATATTTGAAGGAATGTTTTCTGTTATCACTGATTACCAGTTCAAATTGTAATAACTCAAGCTAAAGAAAAAAAAATAATACGTAAGCAAGAGAAATAAACCATCCTCTTATTTGGTGACCCACACCAAGTTACCAAAAGTAATTTTGGTATTTAGCAGCTATTTGAACTGAAAAGCCAAAGAAGAAAAGTACCATTCTCTCATCAGATTCAGTGAGGGACTGTAACTATCAGACCATTAACTCAGATCTGCACCTCTTCCTTACCCTTTTGTTACGGATACGGGGCAAGAGAAGCCCTCAAGCTTGTGTTTCCTGACCTGTCAGCAGTTGGGAAAGGTAACTAAATGCTTTGCTGAAGGAAGCTTCCTCTTTACTTTCAGAGACAGTTTTCCAAGGGTCCTAGAAAAGTATACCCCATAAGTGTGCAACATACCCAGCTCTAAACAATTCCAGCATAACAGAATCGGACTATAAATTTGGGTGTGTTAGTTTGACATAAAATTCCATAATTTAGCACATACTGCCACTGTTCCAAAACCTAGCACTTGAAGTTGCATGCACAGGTATGTCCTAATCTTTAATGTACGTAAATATGCATTTTGATGGTTTCTCATCACATCATCACATTTTACCTTTTCCAGAGGATCTTAACCATTTGATCATGAACATGTAGCTACTCAGTATTTTGTGTTACCGTTCAATAGATAGCTAGGTTACTGAATAATAATGTATAGTAAAATTACCAAACATAATTGACTCCTACTCTAGAAACAGAGTGGAGTTTTCTATAACTTATCAACACAGCACTCAATGGTGCAAAACCATCACTTCGAAAAAGAATCCATTCAATTCCTGGAGCATCCCCATTTTACATCTAGAATACTTAAATCCAGAATAAGCACTGAATTTAAAAGCAATCTTAATTTCTAGGTGGAAAAATTCTACATACTCCAGGAATGCTTTTTCAAGTCTTTATATCACACAGCACTTGCATGTTGTGAGGACAACTACTGATTCCAGATGCAGCTAATACATTTTCAGTTCCTTGTTCACAAGACGGGCACTTGCAAAACCAGAACTTCATGATGTAAAGAGATTAACTGACTTGCCTTGCAACACACTGGAGCAGAATTCAGTGACAGAAAGACAGAATCCACTTCCTTGGCCGGAGGTAACAGCCTGAGCAATGAAGTATTTTTTCTCCTACCTGCAATCCCTTGCTTCGTTCACTACATACTTTTTTTAAAACTTCTGTAACAAATGAGTTAGTTACATCCTACAGTTATCATCCTCTTTTATGACATGACTGATAGATCTTGGGAGTGTGTAGGAATCGCGTTTCTGCTTCCCCCTCCAGATCTGATACTTGCTGTCTCTTCCCCAATTCCACTTGTTCTAATTGTCTCTCTTCAGCATCCCCTTCTTGCCATGCAAGTCCAGCCCTCACCTAACCAAATCCTACTCTTCCACCCCTCACACCAGTTTTATTGCTCAGAAATCATACTCAGACCTCTCCAGATGTCCTAGACTAGATCCCATTCTTTCTCCCAGCTCCCATGTTCTTCAGTTGGCTAGTCCCTCTCCTCATCATTCCTTCCAGCTCTCCTCGGTAATGAGGAACTGAAAACAAAGTTCATAATGGAAAAAATGGGCAGCCTTCACGGACAGGTCTACCCGTCCTCAGAAAAGCAGGCAGAACATTTTTCTGAAAAACTGCAAACACCAATTCCTGCTCTTGCGCTTGTCTGCACTCCAAAAATAATTCAGAGGTTGGAGAACTGGTTACAACATGTCTGAAACACAAAGTGTGGACAAGATCTAAAATCGTATTAAACCATGCCTTATACGAAGAAAAGAGCGGAGGGAAAACAAGAAAGAAAAGATATAGCGTCCTTCTACTACCCTGGGAAGAAACTAGAATTAACACTAAGTGGCAAACCGTTACAGCCACAAAAACTGGGCACTAAACCAGCAAATAAATCCAGGGCCACGATAAATGAAGGATATTGTATAGGTTCACTAAGAAACTCTCTCGTACAACGAGAACAAATATTTGGTTATTTCCAACTGCACACCTCTTCATCTCCAAAGTCAATGAAAGAAGAGTCATCAGCTTCCCAGAAATTGTACTACTATTACTTTGGAGACTATTTTGCAGTACTTTTGTGGAAAAAATTATGGTCAGGTAGCAACCTTGCAGATTCTCTCTGAAGACAGTAAATACTGGATTAAAAAATAAATAAATGTACGTCACATCTCCAGAAAAAGACCCCCAAAATCTCAAAGGAGGTTACAAGATTTCTGATTTATTTGCCTGGAAAATGGAACCATTTGATCCATCTGGCACAGAAGGACTTGGAGGAAAATGCAGCCCTTTCTTGTGGTATTTGGCAGTCTCATGAAAGGCATTAGAGTTTCTCCACAGATTAGAATGGCTTAGAAACTACTGTCCAGACCACTTCCCGAGAATAAGAGTGTATTTAAGTGGTCAAAAGGCTTCTGATTGCAGAAGGGGAAAGGAATTGTCTACTTTAGGTAGAATTATTAACTGGCCATAGAAAAGGCCATTCTATACCCTTAACTATATACATTTTTTTTTAGAATAAATAACAAATGAATCACACTAGTCTTACTTAATCTTCATGAATGAAGGCAAGGAAAAGAGAGGAAAAAGGTAATCTATAATAGCATACAACTAAATTGTACCTGAGCTAAAGGATTAGAAGTGTGATAAATGCTATAACAAACCTAAGTATATTGCTTCTTGCACTGGCAGGACAGGGAGGGAGGGTGGGCAGGTCAGAATTTTTACTTCTCTAAACACTTAGTTTTCAAAACTTTTGGAAGTTTAACAGCATGCAACTGTCACAATTATTACAAGCGAAGAAGATACTTCTGTATTCTCAGGAAATCTAAACGAACAAGTTCATCTTGCATATAATACTTTACCAGAAAAAAGAAACATCTCCTTTCAAACAGCTAAAAGGAGTGGCAGACAGAAATGTTCTGATAACTTTTGAATTTGTCACCCCCAAAGATAAGACACCTTAAGTCAAGGCAGTTTTCCTAACACAGAGTAACTGCCTTGGAAAAAAAAAAAAAAAACAAACAAAAAACGCACCACCCTTGGCAGCTAAAATGTCAAGTGTGCAGAACCACAGCGCTGAGCCCATGCGTAGCTGAGCACACTCCGCTTCGTGCTGCCAGGGATCAGACTGCTTCAGGCAGAGGACGTGCTGAGCTACGATACAGATTGAGATAGGTGTTCCATATGAGCATTTTCGTGCTCCACGTAACCTGTAACAACATACAGCTGGGGTTTGCTATGCACTTTACAGAGGCATGATTGCCTACTTCTAGATTGCTATTCTACTTCTGGTGAAAACAAATTTTAAAGTTTCCTTTAAGCCTACCTAAATATTTACATCTCATACTTCCCAAAGGAAGAATTTTCAAGTCCAATTAAAAAAAAATAATATATATATGAAAAACTGGCTGAATATCATCAAAAACTGCAGTTGTGGTCTTCTCCCTCTTCACCTTCTAAAGGGAGCTTTGGGAGCTGGATGAGGATGCATAGTAATTGCTGCTCAAATCAGATATGATTAAGAAAACAGATGGATGCCTAAATATAACACTGATTTTGTGCCTAAAAGAAACAGACCAAGGAGAATTGGAACTACATCTAGTTTATTTTTGCTGGCACTGTGGTTTATTTAAAACTATTATGATTCAAGAATAACTGAATCATTCACAAAGTATGCTTTCTATAACCATGTGTAAATATTTGTGCCAATACTCAAATTTTTAAATTAATTAAAATATCTGCCTTTCAGTTGAAAAGCTCCCTAGATTTAACTGTTGTAACTGTCTGTATATTAAACATTTGGGCAGGAAAAAGATTTTGCAATAAGTCAAGCAGATTAAGGCAGGGCTTGATAATAAAAATATTTCAACAGACATAAACTAATTCTGAAAAAATTAAGAAGCCTTACGAGATTATAAGAAAAACTATTTTTGAATTCCCAGAATGCTCCAACTGAACATAATTAAACTGTTTTGGAATTTAAATAAGCACGTTTGTTCAAGAAAAAATAACATAATAACTAATGTACTTCTCTCCCGTAAGAAAACACAGCCTCAACCGCATACATATTGCCAGAGCTATAAACTACTGTTCAGCATGTGCTGACCATGCTCCACCATTTTAAAAAATAAATTAATAAATATAAATTCCTCCCTTTCAGGTGTGCAGGACCTCTGCTCCAAATGTTGCTTTAAATCAGTAATGACTAAAGTATTCCCATGCAGTAGAGTCAAAAGCAAAGTTAAGACACTCATCTTCACTTTCAGGGGTTTTGTTTTGGACACAACCCTGTTCCAGGGGCTAACAGGGTTAGTCCTATTGGCTGACATCACTGGTCTTGGCTAACACCGTGGAGGAGAACAGTTGAACAGGCAAAGGAAAGTGAACAGGTCTATGATTTCCAGAGCTTCTGCTCTTTGATAATACTCTTAACTTTGTCAGCAAAATCTGAGTTGTTGAATTGACATAAAATACTATAAACTACCAATGTAAACTTCGTTGTGTACATTCGATCCACGATTATATGAACAAATCTGACTCAGTGCAAAGACATCCAACTGACTTTGTCTAAAGTCAGTCACATTTATCAGGACAGGGGGTTTTAGTCTGGGTGTTTGTTTTTGGTGATTTTTTTTTCCCATCACTCTCTCAAAAGAGATGAGGATACAGCAGAAGTCCTAGGAGCCCTTGAAGAAGGTGCAGTAAGGAAGGAGTTGGACTAGATGTAATACGGAACAAGTCAAGTTCAGTTGCAAGTAAACAGGGAGCCCGTGTACTGGGGAACTGGATTGCATCCCTACTACAGTTCCTAAACGTTAAAAGAATTTACTTGTAACATGCAAGGCACAGTTTTAAGAGGCAGAGCCTTTCAGAAAACTTCTTGCTCTCCCTGTGCAAGAGATATTAAAAAGAGTTTCCCTTAGTCTCCCTTAAAACAATTTTCCATCTCCTCCAATGAATGGTTTGCTCTAGATTCCTACATCATGTTACATTGCTTAGTCTTTCTTAATTTACAGAACTTCATTCATACAATTTGTGAGATTCTTCAGAAGATAGACTGTAGAACAAATGAAAAAAAACCCCAAATGTGTTTTCCAAACCAACACAAAAAATGGTAGCATTTCTAAGTGCTTAAACAAATATATAAATTTTGTATAAATATATAAAATTTTGTATAAATACAAAATACATTCCCAGCAGCAACTGTTTCAACTGGGCTTTCCACCTTCAGTCTGAAAGGTGGCAACAAAAGATCTTTGTAAAAATCTTATAATAACTGTCTACGTACACAAACTCATTTGCCTCGAATGCTCAGTGACACGATGAATTAAAGACAAATAGCGAGCAACTTCAAGAATGCAGATACTGACACACGGTGGACAGATGAAGTAAAACACGATGATACAGCTGTGTTAGCAAACACTTGTCCTATCCTGCATGACACGTGCTTTCTCGTAAGAGTTTTGGGAGAATTCAAGCCAGAAATGATTGGAATTATTTAAGCACAACTGAAAACACACAACTATTTTTAATGCCAGTGTATACTTTCAAATACAGATAACTATTCCATTCAGTTCAATTAATTTCACTGACTCAGTACAGACTCCAGGAAGATTTATTTAAAAGTGAGGTTTTATATTCAATAGAAGTTACCTGAGTGAACTCAGAATAATATTAGTGTAAATCAGATAATTAGATATGCACTCCCAGCTGGAATTAACACATCAGAGGTGAAAAGCTGTACTCCAGTATGTCTCTGGTCTCAGTATTGACTCCGTATCTACAGTAATTGACAGTATTGACAGATCAGGCTGTGTCCTTCCATAACCTGCAGTCCTACACCTACTGGGCCAAAACATCACTTTACTGCCCCAGAAAAGGTAATGTCACACTTCCCTAGTCTTCATACTGCATAGTTCAACCCTCTGTGCATTCACTAAATGCTTTTTCCATTTGCCTATCTGAATGACTAATCCAGCAGAGAAGATCCAGATTTTTTAATTTGTTTCCAGAGTAGTTCTGCCATTTTAGCAAATTAAATTAAGCTCACAAATAAGTCTAATGTGCTAGGGCTGGTATGGGCAGCCAGAATGAGGAGGAAGAGAGGCCACAGTGAAAACCTTTCCCTTTTTGGATGTAGCAAGTTGTTAAACTGGGAAAGCACACACCAATAAACAAAATACAAAAATCGATCTGAATGTCTTTTCATCATAAAGGAAAGAAACTAGATACTGGTTTTCAGATCTCCGGATGAGTTCTGCTGGGATGCTCCATGGTGAAGTTACCTTTTTTTAATTTCCAGATGAAAATACACTAAATGCAACCAAGTATCCCCCAACTTTTCTTCCTGGTAGCTTGCTTTCCCACAGAGCAGTCTCACTGGAAAGTCAGACTTCTCCCTTCCCTGTTCCCCCAAATCTTCAGCGTTATACAAGCAAGAATTTCAGACCATTCTCCTCTAATTTTCCAAATCATACCAATTTTAATTTTTAAAAGCGTCGGCATGTTTGATGACTCTATGGCAAACACATGAATTCTATTCAAGAAAATCTATAAAGTGATGAATGAAAAAGCAAGCACAAAAAAAAACCCTGGCGAAATAACAAGCTACAAAGAAATGCTTACATGTGAGAAACTGAGTTCAGTCATGTTATTTCTTATAATTCCCTCATTGTAATCCATCTGGATTTCAAATTACGGGGAAAAAAAAGGTCAGCTTCTACCACTATAAATCTGACACCTTATACTATATCCCTATTAGCAGGCCAATACTGCATATCCTCCAAGTTAGTAAAAGGAAAAAAAAAAAAGCTTACCTGGAACCCATTTAATCTCCATTTCTATATCCTTTTCTTCCTGTTTTTTCTCTTTTTCTTGGATACTTTGCAAAAGTTCTCTGTACTTGGCAATTTGCTCTTCATCGTCTTTTTGGCTTTTCCTGGGTTTGTCATCTTCCATTTCATGGCCTACATCACCACCTAGAAAGAGAGAGTAAAGCTATCACAGAGTGCCTCAAAAAAGTCATCAATTGAAGTTAATGTTTAGGAAATACACCTAAGGCACATACGTTGTTTCTAAAAAACAACCTAATATAATTTCAACTATTATTCCCCCAAAGACTAACCAGTTTTAGAATTCCCCTACTTAGATGAAATAAAAATAGTATATGAAAAGACTATTTGGACAAATGGAAATTTGTCCAGCAAAGGAAATCACTGATAGAACACAGCATCCTTTACTGCATTTTAAAATTATTAGTTTTAAAGTCCTTTAGAGCAGACTAGTACCTAAATCTCAAAAGGCAGTTGTGTAAAGCATTTTGGAAACAGAGTGCTATGTTTTAACAAATAAACCTTGGAAGATTCTGTAACAGAGATATTATTCAGTGCCTTAATCTTCAGTGAATTGCTGAATTAACAAATGAAGCAAGATGGAAAGAGGTGTTTTTCTTCCATTTTTAGAAAAACACAATTACAATGTGACTTACAATAAGCTTTTAAGCAAATGTTTCAGAGAGAACAGGTTTTTAAGGCTTTAAAGACGCTGTAGCACCTTGAACTGTAGAAAACCTGGTTTGGGGCAGGCCCCTTTTTTCTTGTTCTCTGGTTTAGCAGTAAAGCTGTGCTCCCTACTGTACCAAGCTGCATGAAGAGCTGCCGCAACTTCACACCTCTGGTCTCTGGTGAAAACTTAGGTGTGACACTGTTGTTCTCTTCCACATCCCACCATCACAAGAAGCTGGTGGTTGGCTGGGAGCAGAAATCTTTATTGTTCAGTTAACCGCAGCTGCTTTCCCACTTTCCTCAGCAGCAGCTGGGATCTGCTAGAAGGAAAGCATCTGCTCCTGCAGCAAGCAAAAGGCATTTGGTTTTGATGACTGAGAAGAAAAATAAGCCATTTCGTTGTTTCTTCTTCTTGGTATCACATGAAACAAGAAGTAAAGCTATACTGGATGAGAACTGAAGAAATCCTTATGCTTCCTTGAAATTGGATAAGGAAGGAGATACTGATTTGTATTTATTACTTTTTTTTGCTAGTTTTTCTAGCAGAAATTTAAGTGGCAATGCATATTGTCATACTTTCCCATTTAAATAAAACATGCATTTCTTTTGTCAAATGTCCAACACCGCCTTCAAAAAACCCCTAAGAGTCTTTTCATTCTGTAAGCAAATAAAGAACACTTGACAACAGCTGTAAGAAAGGAAAACGAGCTGAATATGTTCTCAAAGTTTGTTCAGAGTTCAAATAACCTTGTCACTAGCCTTCAAGTATCACGCTCTATTGCACAACATGAGGAACCACTTTCTGACGGATGTTAAGGCAGTAATGCTTTCTGCCAATAGTTTGTTCAAAGCCTTTTTGAACTAAACGCACAAACAAACCAAAAAGTTCTGGTGCATTAACAGCTGCGTGGCAAGAGAAATACAATTATGAGAAAAAAGTTTAACCTGTGAAGGAAAAAAAGGCAAAAGCTGATGAAATTTAGAGGATACAAGTATATTCTTATTGTTTTCAAAGGAGAGTAGTAACAGAAGTGCTAAAAGAATTAAAAAGAAAAAAGTTAAAATCCTGAGGCGAGTCAGAAACATTCCAATACAACATTTTGTAGGGGCTTTGGTTTGTTTTTAAAAGCTGTAATTCATAAAAGATATAAACAAATACAGAGGCTCAATACATTACATTGCTGATTGGCAGCTGTGTAGCTGAGATGACATTCTTGTTACCGGTGTTTTGAGAAGACAATATTCTTAGTTTGGGATTATCTTGCAATGGCTAAGTAGATAATTTTTTTTTTTTTTTTTTAACTCAGCCTTATAAACTAAAGGGAGTAGAAAAATTACATCAGGCACATTTGACAAGAGGTCTGTTGCAAATCTGAGACTCTTTTAAAGATGGAAAGATAAAATTCCCCTGCATGATGTAATGGCACACCAGAAAATTCAGCTACTGATCTGGATGCTGATGGCCATGCCATAAAAACACACTAAATGTCTCCATTTTATCCAGGCTAGTAACTCAATTTCAGACAGACACACAAAAGCAAAAAATGACAATGCATGTAGACCTGCAGAATGAAAAATCAAAAGCTCTATACTCCAGCATTGAAGAAGCAAGTCCAAGGTAGAGATTATTGCAGTTACTACAGCGTGATATGAACAGCTGAATGCATTGACTGAATGCATGACACTTTGGGTTTTAACCCCACTTTCCCACATTTTCAGCAAGAAGTTGTACAAATCCCAGTAGTTCACCCAAATGATAATGAAAAAAGAGGACAAATGTAGAATTCAAAGTAACCAAAATAAGCTTATTCAGAGGGTAGTAGACATCTTTTTGTACAATATTTTTCAGGGAGAAGACAGATACTGGAAGCAGAGAATTCAGACAGACAGATAACAATAAATGAATAGCATTACATTCTGGCTATTTTTTTTTTTGCAGCTTTTAAGAACCTGGTTGCGTGTGAGAGGTGACTGGACATTCCTAAGACCCCGCTCCTGAGCCAGCCAGGTGGAAGCCAAGATTAAGATGCCTGCAATCAGAGCTGGCCTGTGTCTACAGTCTGAGCAGGGACAGACTGGCCTGCAAAAGCACACACAGATGTGCTCTTCAGCTTTAAGTTATTGGACTCCAACAGCTTGTATGAACTTTTTAGAAGTTAAGCTGAGATGATTCTTGTTCCTGGCATTCCAAGCACCTTTTGGCTTTTATTAAACAAACCAACTCAGCACAAATGCTTCTGTAAACATGCTTTGGAAACCACTCCAAGACTTGCATCAGTTGTATCAAGCTGCTGATGCTTCACAGAAAGGAAATAACCAGGTTGTAGATTTCTATTCTGTCCCATGAAATTCCACCCAAATGTGGCTAAATCATAAACTGCTAACTCCTGCTGCTAGCTTATTTGCTTAGGACATATTACAGTGATATGCCAAAAGTACCCCAACAGAAATATTCTAAAAAGCCAGATCCTTGTTACTGTCAAAGCAGCAGTAATGCCTCAGAGTGTCCAAAGCAGTTATACAGGAAAAAGGGACAGAAGCTTAGCCAAATAATATCCTATTCAATGCACTGCATAAACACCCATTGGATTCAGGGACAGTATTAAATAATTGCATATTCTACTTCTGCCACCTTCTGCTTCTTAGACTTCCATAATAGTTCTAGCAACTATAAACACATATAAATACTGTTCATTTTTAAGACAGCAAGGAGGACCATACTGCCATGTGATAAAGCATTAAAGATGCATTTAAATCTATATATATAGTCAGAGTTATCGCACCAAATAGATTTCCAAATTGTAAAAAGATTTAATAAATGGTCTGATTTTATTTAACACTAATCACTGAAAATAAGATTAGCAGAATTATAAATAACAACAAAAAAGAAAAGTAAAACTCCACCCAGCAACTCCTCCTTCCCAACAACTACATTTTCTTTCTCTTTAGTTATGCACCTCCAGTATTAGTGCAGCAATGCAAAACAAAACATCTACCATCTTTGACGAGCCTTGTATTAGGAGCCCAATGCCACAAGAGACTGTGCTCCCTGCTAAAGTCCTGCTGTGGAGAGCAGGGCTCGACCCAGGGCTCCCTACAAGCCAGACAGTGTTCAAGAAGTGTCTGAACAACTGGCAGATACGTAGTTTAGCTTCTAGATTGTCCTATGTGGAGTCAGGACCTGGACTGATCCATGTGGATCCCTTCCGGCTCAGGATATTCTATGATTATACCATCAGGTATATCAAAATCAGGTTAATCAGGTTAATCAAAAATACACTGATGAAAGTATTCTGTCATGAAGTCTATTCAGGTATTCTGTGTGGCTGTGCAACACAGAACAGCAGGAAAGATGTTGCTCTTACAAAGATAGTGAGACAGAATAAAAGCTTAGGCATAAAACCCATAATGCTTAATTTGAAGCATCATTTAAAATACCATACACTAAGCCACTGGTGCTCATGATCAAAATAGCAATTATAGGCTGGATTTGAGGCATACCACAAACGTTTCCTAACTGGAACAAACGCATCCAAGTAACAGAATACTCAGAAGCAATGCAAAGGAGATACTTTATGCTATGAACCACCATATACCAGGTCACTGAAATACTTAACATTATAAAACCGTTGTATAATAGTAATACTAACATTCATGACACATATTTTAGCTTGAAAAATTCCATAAAAATCAGATTAGAACAGGCCAACAAAAACCTGTTTATAAATAAAACATTTTAATAAGTTAAAAAATATGAATAAAAGTTCTGAACATTTTTCTCCTTATCACACTCCTACATTTCCATTCAAACAGCTGACATTGATTTTTCCCATTTGCGCATTTCCCGTTGTATCCCATTCCACATAATTCTGCTGGATGGAATCCTGTTTTGTATGGCACAACTGAATGAAGAAAAGGTCAGCAACGCGCTAAGACATGGCAACACAACTCCTCTGCTAATAACTTACTTTTCAGAACATCATTAGAATCTAGACATTTCTAGGTTTAAAATTTATTAGTGTGTTAAGATTACTTTTGGTCAATTTCTTTTCCTTCCCAGCCACAGAAGACTACTTTTTCCTGTACATAACAAGATGGAAATGCTTTCCTTTTCATTTACTGCTCCCATTTAGATACTTTACTAAGCATTACGAGAGAAAATAAAGCTCACAGAGGTGCAGTTTGTAAGTGGGTTTTAATGTGAGATGAGAAACAAATGGACATTAACCCTGCCAAGAAATTGCCAAGCTGAGTTTGCTGCCAGAATATTTCCCAACTCTATAACCAGAAAAGTCTGTAATATTCTTTTGCATGTTCCAAACTAATCTCTGATTGCAACAACCTGCTTTAATGCAGTATAAATCAATTTTAACATCTGTTTGAAGGACCTGACTAAGGCTTAATGACATTTTCTTGTAATTCAGGCTATATATATTACTAATTAAGAGCACACCAAATTTCAGAGTGAAAACAAACAAGGCCATTCAGGAATTTACATGTTGGTGCACCATACACATAAGATTGATGTACCTTACAAAGTTAGATGACATTCTCTTTATATTCTTAAGGAGTATGCGAATCAAAAAGCACTTGAAAGATGTTACTAATACACTCTAACGTTCCCTTAAATATGTTCTGCTGCTTACCTTTCCCCTCACTGTGTAAGACCTATAGCTTAGGAGTACCAGAAGGCCCACAGCAGTTTTTCTCCACTGCCACGCACACTCCCCTGGTTACCCAAGAAGAGCTACTGCAGGAGTGAAGCAACCTGCATGTCTCTCGGGACCTTCTAGGGGCTGAGCACACTCGATGTCCTGCCTAGGCCAGCCCAATAAGCACAGTCTCAGGGCAGCTTCTTCAGCACCTCCTTGCCCTGCAGAGATTTTAGTATGTGTATAGAAGGCCACGAAGGGGACAAAACGCTGTATTAACCTATAAATAGATTTCTGCAGTGATTATTGTACTCAATTCATTTAGTCATTAACCACCTTCACATTTCAAACTCGGACTTTTCCTCAGGAAAAAAAAAAAGGAAGAAAATAATCTTACACTCAAAGGTGTAAGAAAGCAGCTATTCAGGGGCTCCATCATTAGGGTAACTCCTAATCACCTACCATGTGGTAATTTTTAATAAGTGTTATTCAGACTTCTCAGAAAGGCAGCAGATCTTCATTCTGCACTGAATGAACAGAAGAGCTACCGTATTTTCTACATAGATCATTCAAATGTACAATGAAAAGCAATTCTTTAACAGAATTATCATATCAGCAATAAAGAGAATAAGCCACAATTCAGGTCGCCTGTGATCTTGCTACTTGAAATCACCCAAATTCTAATCATTACACTTGGCTTAATCAAACATTAATTATAGCAGGTAACGATATTTTGCAGTGCAGAAATGAAAACCAGAAAGCTGTTTTAAAGCTAGGGTGATAATACTTAAGTCATACTCTCACTACCAAATCTTCTAAGTAATTTGTGACTCCAAATTCAGCTAACAAACTTTATCTCCGAAAAGAACACAGCAATTTTGGGATCATATTAGTGACATTATTTGTTTGGAGAATCAGAATCAAGTTTGCATAATGTATCTCATCTATGTGTTTAGAGACACCAATTTAAAAACTTGTACATGTGTTTTCTTATCATGTATAAAGAACACTTGAAAAGTATATTTAACTCAAACAAACAAAAAAGAAAGTAAAGAAAAAAGGAATGTCAAGTTCCAGTAAATTTTAAAGAACTCTACAGCTTTCATGTCAACATGCCTAACTTACGAATCTTTCAAAAAAAATTTTTAGCATCTGTCGATCTGTCAATTTTCTGTCATCAATCCATTTACTTCCGAGTTGAAAAGAGCAAACAAAAGATAACAACGTGCTCACCACCAACTTCCCTCCACTTTAGGTCACACACACTAAAAGCAACTATATGCAGCT
Source organism: Limnodromus scolopaceus (assembly GCA_028565335.1). NCBI lineage: Eukaryota > Metazoa > Chordata > Aves > Charadriiformes > Scolopacidae > Limnodromus > Limnodromus scolopaceus. The sequence continues at coordinate 20,414,589 of JAOXNO010000024.1, read as the reverse complement.
TTTGGAGATGTTTAGCTCTGAAGGAAAGGTAAGTTATTTTCACAGTGGAACTGATCACTGCTTTTATACAACGAGCATAATATTATCCCTGTAAAAGACGACAGTCAAAGCATTTTCTAAAGATAAGGAATTTACATATTTAAATAACTTGTGTACAAAATACTGTACCTAATGGCTCTGTGGACAACATTTATTAAGGTAAGTACCTTGCTGCTCTTCTTCCTCTTCTTCACTAGATGAAGCCAAATAAGCTTGAAAATCCATATCAAGGAGTTCCTCTTTATTAAAAGTTCGGTTAAGTGACATTACTCGTTCATGATCTGTCTCATCCCATGTGATATCTACCTTAAAAATAAGAATGCCACTTGTAGAAGCTGAAACACTAAAATTAAACATTATAAGTCTATCTTTTTAGACAACCTTATTTGCTACCTTCCATTTAAGAAGGAATGTAAACCTGTTACGAATGTTCTCCGCCACAATTAGCTACAACAACCATTTCCTAAAATAAATGTAATTGCAACTTTCTGGAATTTGTTCTACGAGTTTCAAGTTTTAACTATATGAAAGAATCAAGAAGTCTCCTCATGCACTGAAGGGTTCTGTAATAGCAGGTCACACAACATGGAACCTCTGTGAGCCAAATTTCCTTTGTGGCAGCAGACACTGATGTTGAAGCCACCACCAGCTCCTCTCCTTTCTTCTTCCAGCAGGAACTCATTCCTGGGATCATGCATGAATTGCGATGGGGACAATGAAAGCGCTTGCGCAACTGTACCCTCAACCGGAAGATGAAACAGATTTGACTGAAAAATGATCCAGCAGAAACTACTTATTTCTCAACTAATCACTTCTCCAACCCAGTTCACTTCATGGCCAGATGAAAGTTTTGGCTGCCACATAAGACAGAGTAGGAATGAATAGCTACAAAGAGGGGAAGCAACTGTTTAAGCCTGGCACTACCACGAGAAAGGCTCTTGTTGAGCTACACATAAATATCCATTTTAGGCAAATTAGAAGATTTAACTGTGAATAATAAAGTAATTCCATGTGCAACTCGTAATAGAGATATAATGAGGTCAAAATGTAGTGTAACAAAGAGGTCAAATCTCCTTTAAAATCCAGAACTCAAGCTTATTTATGGGGTTGCAACCTGTGGCTCCAGCTTACATGTTTTAATATCTTTGATGCCTTCATTTTGGAATGGTGAAGATATTCAGGAATCTTTCCCCCACTGCTTACATAATTTATAAGCTGACAATAAAACTAAACGAATTAGAAAAACATTACAATAACATTGTAGAGATACCTTTGATGTTCCCATAGCAGCAGATGTGAAGTACTTTGGCTTATATGCAGCTATGTTCACTTCTGAGGCTTCATCTTTTGGCTTATCATCAAATGTAACGCTATCTGGAATAAATCTTAAAGGCAAATAAAACATGTTATTATTCAAATACACTGGGAAATTTCATAGTATAAACAGCCTAAGCCTTTCATGAGTATGGTACATCAGCACAAAAGAATTTGCTAAACTAAAAAGTTGGTAAGCCTGAAAATGAAAGAAATGGACAAGTTCTCCCCGCATGAAAGACTAACTATCCAGTTTCTGCACATCTATTCCACAAGGTTTTGATCTATAACACCATCATATTGGGCAAGTAAACTAACCAACTTTCAGCCTAGTATTAGCAGGGTCAAGGGTGGGTTTTGGGGTGTTTTTGTTTGTTTTAAGAATTATCTTTAAGGGAAGCTTAATATTAAAAATTCAAAAGAATAAAGTGAATAAAACAGAATTTGGAAACAGACAAATGAAAAAATTCAAAACATTTTAGGAAAGCCTGATACATATTTAACATTACAATTAGTAGGAAAAAATGTTAAAAAGAGCAAATTCATGTGTAACAACAGAAGTTGGATAAAAAACCCAAAACTTTTGAACACTACATGAGAGACTACTTGGTGTTTTTTTTAAAATCATTACAAATGTAATCTGATGAACACTATTCAACATTAGGATTTAACAAAGTAGAAGACTAGGAAAAGCATTGGAGAATTTTAAACAGCTGTGTCTGTTGTAAAACATTATCTTTCTATGTTTAAAAGCATGAGAAGTTACATGTTCATTTAGCAGGGATCACCTTCTCCAGAAGGATTCAAAGCAAATCAATTAAGCTTCTCTAGAAAATGATTCAAAGCAAAAAACTTATCTTTCACTGACTTCCAAGAGCACCCATAACACGGGCCCCAGCAGACAAAGCCAGCTTCTGTCAAAACTTATTATGATTTAGTAACTTCTCTTCTGCTCAGACTAGAAGGCTTTTTTGTAACAAAAGGAAATACTAACAATAAACTATAATTTAAAATTCTTTCTTTCCCAAACATGACTTTTGAAACATTAGAGCTTCCAGCTCATTCATACGGGCTGCAGTAGTCATCTATTGCAGCTTCTTGACAACAGCAGCAACACTCCTGCCCTGCGGTAAGCGATCCTGAAAAAGAGCCACTTCTGGGCCCCTGGGGAAGATGGGAAGAGCAGCAGTATTTTGTTTTGTTTTCTAAATCCTACAACTTTGCTTAATTGTACCATAAGGTTGAAGATGCATCCAGAACATTTTACTGGACTTTTCTGAGAACAATCTCTCTATGCAGAGATCCTCTCAAACTTTTCATAGTCCAGTAAAAATGCTCAAAAAGAAGAAAAAAAAAAATCAAAAGGAAACCCAGCAACTCACTGGATGTTTAATCGATTTACATATCTCATTTTGGTTAGAGAATAAAGACAATATTACTACAAATTATTTTAAGTTGGCCTTAGTTCTCCCTTCCCTCCCTGACTCAAGATTTAATAAAGTCACCACTGGAGTTACCTCAGGTCTATAAAAGAACAGCTACTTTCAAATTCCAATCCATCGCACTCCTCATAAATTTTATTGGCTGTTTCAGGAGAATCACATTCTACAACTGCATAGAAGTACTTCAGTCGCTTAAATTGATACTCCCTCAGTTTTTCCCTATAAAGCCTGCAAAAATAGAAAACACGACAATCAAGTGAGCTGGCTTTAACAACTTTTCATTTGCAAAATATTTTAATTCAACTCATTAAAAATATGCAGCATTCAAACACCCTCCTAATCTTAAAATAAGATCAGCTGTTAAACAGCACGAAGTTCCACCAGCATCTATTCAGTTTTACCCAAGTCAAAAGACTAATTCACACAGTTTTATTGTGTGTACACTTTCTGTACCTGACTCTGCTTCCCACAGGAATTGTAAAAGTTAAAGCAAGGCACCGAACAGCGTATTTGTATGCATCTGTTCAGGCCACAGAAAGTAGCATTTAATACTTCCTATCAAGTTGTTTGCAATTACCCTGGCTCCTAACAAGGCTCATAGAAAGGATGTTCATACTTAAGTAAGAGTATTTGTTAAGAACGAAAAAGAAACTGGGAGGCTGTAAGGACAGGAGTGCAGATGCTTATGTGAGAAAAAGGCAGTGGAGGAGTGATGAGTAAGAAAGCGGTGTGGGTGAGGAAAGGAATCAGGATACCAACTTGGGCAGCACAGGTGGCAGTGATGTCACAACAGATGACAGCAAGAGGAAAAGAAAAGCATAAAAGAGATTGAGAAGCGGATAAATTGGTGGAAGGATGCAGGAGTGTGGTCACAGAGCTGAGGTTGTGTCCTGTGAATTTAAAGGGTATGTACACAGGTATCGCTGAGGTATCTCTGGGACATCTGGATTTCTGTGTGTTGTATTCCAGATGCTCTAGAGCCCACCGAGCAGTAAATCTCACACTTCAGGATGCACCGTGATGCACACAGTGAAGCTGACTTCAGGATGTGCTGTAAGTTCATCATACACTTCCCTGATGCACTAGAGACTTTCTTCAGAGCAATCTACACTTATTTTAGAAGCATACAGATTTTCTAAATATGTCAGTCCAGCGGGATGCATTATACAAAAGCAGCCTGCCAAACATCTGGAAATTCTGGAAAAATATAACAGCAAAACCTCTCAAGTTCCATACAGACAACACTTTCAAGCAGAACAAAAAGAAAAAAAAGAAAAACGAAAAAAAGACATGCCTGAAGAAGCCTGGACAATGGTAGGCCTGATGAGCTCAGCCTGGTAAGCCAGGGCTGCTCCTGGTGGCATTCAAGAAATCTCAATCTGGGAATTCTTGGCCTAATTTAAGGTCCCTGTTAGTTACGCAGATAAAAATTTTGACAGTAAGCAACAAAGGAAGTTTACTGCAAGGATGGCAGTTTGTAGAGGAGAAATGCCATGTTAAGCTCTCCAGGCATTTGTTCCATTTATTATTCCAATGAGCTACATAATAAAAATTTGGAACTCCATTATCAGCACACAAATTTTCTCAAGTTTCATTATAATGCATTTATTCAATGCATTGACAATGAACCAGGGTCAGCTGTAAAACATCCCTTGAAAAAGCTACAAAATTAAGGCGCCCACAGGAGCCTTCCATACATGAAATTCTGGAAACAGAAGTTGATCAGAACTTTCACTGAGAATTAGATGTATTATATCTCTCATTTGAAGATAAATTTAATACCCATCATTCTCTGTGGTATTCTCTGGAAGATCAAATAGTTCCACAGGTCCTTTTTGTTCTTCCTCTTTTAACCTCTCTTTTCCAAATTCTGAAGGATAAATCTACAAATACAACAACACAAAAGTAAATTTTTAACTGTACCAACTAAGAAAAAAATCTCACCAAGCCTTTTAGACTTTATCTTTTTTCTCTAAAACCAGTAAAGAGATCAATTCCACATACTTTAATATGGTCTTAATTTTAATTTACAGAAAAGTAGAATAAACAAACTGCCTGTTAGGAACGAGAATATTTTGAGACAGACGAAGAACAACAGGAACCCTGACTTTGTTCATTTCACTGCAGCCCTTTTCAGAAAGGGGTATTTGACTAACATTTCTCAGAAAGTTGGAGGCAGACGCTGAAACTGGAAAAATTTACCTTAAGTGATCAGAATTTAACTAGTTTATTAATAAACTCAAAAGTGGTGAAAAACAAGAAGTGTTGTGCAATGATAAAAGGGGTTGGAAAGCATTTAGAGATAGCCAGGTTTAAGGTTGGGTTATCTACCATAAAGACCACTGAAGATTAAACTAGCCAAGGAAATGTACTGTCTCCCTACTAGCACTTGGAGTCAACCTCATAAAAATCAGAAGTTAACATCTTCAGGATCTAAATTCACCACACACCTGCCCTTTGCTGAAAAGCAGCAGGTGTTTATTTCTAACACAGCAAGTTAAATTGCAACACAGTTCCACATTTATCATGTTAATATCTCTTCTGGTTTTTCTATAGAAATGAGTTACTTTGTTCAGATTTGTAGTCTTTTTGGTTCGAGAGGGGTTTTTTTGTTGGGTTTTTGGTTGTTGTTTTTCTTTTTTTTTCTTTTTTTTCTTTCCCTGTAAAAGCCAGTACTCCTTTTAGAAATCAGGTCTTACCTTAACAGAAAATACGGTTCCTCCTTTGGGTGTGAAAGAACTAAATAGAGCCAGCAAATCCTTAGCCTTCAATCTATCCCAATCCATATTACAAACTGCCAATCTGCTTGTAATCTGAACAGAGAAGGGGTGGGGGGGAAAGGACAAAGTTCATAGGTTTAATTCCTGAGTGCTGTGGGGAATACACAATTCTCTTGCAACTATCCTTGGTAAAAATCAAAGTCATCAACAAACTCTGTTGAAAAAATAAAAGAAGCATTTTCCTCAAAACTTTTTATCATCTCTGGCAATTGCTGCTTCTGACCTTAAGTGATACAAAGGACATAAATAGTGAACCACCACAAAACAAACTGTACCAATCACAGATCTAGGACTGCAGTTACACCATCAACACTTACAATTTTGTTATCATCACATGGTTAGTCACAACAGCAGCTGGTATCACAGCGTTGTAACAGCGCTAGAGTACCGTGACTTTTTTATACGCTTAATTGTGCTCAGTTTTAAAGTCCTAGTTCACTGTCTAATGATTTAATTCCTTAAAGCATAAGCTAAAAAAAATTAAATTAAAAGAAGTGACAAAATCAGTACTGAACAAAAGCAATGCTATGTAAATTCTGCTTGTTCCTTCACTTACAGATAGCTTACCCAGCTATCTATAGCTAAGCCTCTACTTAGAGGGAAAAGGAGATACCAGTGAAAACTGCAAGTCTCTCACTCTCAGCCAGTTTCATTATCACGTGCATTCTGTAATCAAAAGGCTGAAAAAGCTTTATGGAAAATACTTTCAAAAAAACGACTCATGGGTGAAGGTCTATAATGAATTCATAGCAGTGTATATTTCTGAGTTTGTCATGTTGCAACTTCTCACATGCAGAATTATTGTTACCTCGTCTCCACGAGGGGCATCTTTATCTAGCTCGCGCCATGAATGCTCTATCTCTGGCTCCTTTGGAAATAGATCATTGAAATCCTCATCATCATCTGAGCTCGTTTCAATGTTCCCTATGCCTCTAGCTAGATCAGGCCCACTATAGCTTTCTTCATCATCTTCTGAATCACTGTCATCTTCGCCTGTTTCGCTATCTTCTTCTAACTTCTCATCCTCGCCTGTTTCCCCATCATCTTCTGGCTCCTCTTCTTCTGATTCTGCATACTCAGAATCATCACTTGCAGAAATTTCTTCCTCTGATTGGCTTTTACTGATGTCACGTCGATCACAGGTGTCTGCGCACACTGTCACTGAAAGAAAAACATCAGGTATCTATTTTTATGTTGCAATTAGATATGATCCTTTAAAAAAATGTAAAAAACCCTCAGATTTACAGAACCCCTGAAATGAATAATGATAGAGGAACAAATTACATGAGGGAAGTGCAAACAATATAAGTCATCAGTACTGGCTTGTGTAACCTATTGCTCTTTAGGCCCATAATTGTATTACCTATCTCAAACTCTGAGAACACATTATTCTGTTATTCTGTTCATATGTACAGAACCCATACGTAGAAATTAGATTTCAGTAATGTAGCCTATAGGCATGCAAAAGCAATATAAAGAAAATTTTTCTTCAAGTCACCTGTTCTGTCTAATGCCCTCATATTAATGGCTTCATGCTGCCACCCTTACACTTTCAGTCAACAAATGCTGAAGCCTTCATGGTATCAGACCTTATATTTGATATTCAGTTTGATAAATAATACATATGCTACTATACATTCTGCTTTTCTAGCCACCATGCCAACAATTTCAGCTCCAACAATTAACAGGACATGGATGTTCACAATCTTACTGAAAAATCAGCAATGATTCTGCAAAGAGCCGACCAGCGCCAATTCTTCAGCAACACTGAATCAGAGTCAGTCAGCTACTCTGTGACTGATCTTGATTTTCCATTAATTAAACGAAAACAACATCCAAGTAAAAATATCAAATTATAGCTGTTACTTCAACAACTAACCTGAATCTTTTATTTTTCCTCCTACAGAACCGTCCTTCCTGGGAGGTTTTACTGATTTAGTACCACTTGGCTGTGAAGACTTTTGCTTGTTTTGAATTGAAATCAATCTTTCTCCTGATGCATCTCCTTGCTTGTTGTCCTCTTCATGTAAAAGGCCCTTGTTTCTCCGAGAGCGATCAACTTCCGTTGCAGTTTTCTTAGGGTCCTCTTTCAAGTTTAATTTAGATGTAGCTTTTTGTCCTTCATTTTTAAGGCCATCTAGCTTTGTCACAGCTTCACGTGTTTGGTCCGCTCCTTGTTTGTTTATTTTTCTCTCCTCCCTCGGGAGACCATCGGAAAATAGTTTTGCAGAATCTGCTTGTCCTTTAGGTTTTGCTTTTTTTTTCTTTTTTTTCTTTTCAGTAAGTTCTTTACTATCACTTTCTGAAATATCAGAGTCAGATTCTGACAGGGCGTAAAATTTCCTGAGGTTCTCTGTAGAAGTATAGTTAACAGGGCGACCTCTTTTATCCACTGTATATTTCAGCTTAAACTTTTTGTCATGAAACATAGCTCGGAATCGTTTGTCAATCTTGACTTTACGCTCTTTTTCAGGCATCTCCCAAAACCTGGGATCCCTCGTAATGCGGCTAAACCGCCCATCGCTCAGTATTTCCTCTTGAGATGACATTTTTGATGCTGTTGAAGACTTGGACATCTACAATATCGAAAAAGAACCAAAAAAACCCCACTTCTGATTAAAAAACTGATTAACATAGACTTAGATACATAATTGAAAAAAATTAAAGAATTACCCAAAGTTAGGTTTCTGATTTATACCGAAAAAGTTCTTTCCAAAAACACATATAGCAATTTAAATGAGCCACAAATAATCCTATAGCTATCGCAGTGCTGACCACACACCTTAGCTTCCTCTGGTAACGACTATGCAGCTATAAAGACCACACCGGCTGCAAACACCGCCTTAAACGTTCCCCTGTCAACCCCGAAGAGGACTTTAAGGAGTTTCATTGTCATCCAGGCCTCAGGACGAGGGTATTTCACGTTTTAAAGCACCGCTTAGGAAGTCAGCCAGCAAGGCCGCGAGCGTTCCAGAGGCCAGCCCAGGAGGGTGCCACCGGCAGAGGCTGAGCGCGGCCGCACCAGAGCCTTACCCACCCCCTCCCCGACCCCAGAGGCGGATGAAACCCTAGCAGGGAACCCCGCTCGCAATACCCGACCACCGTGAGCCCACCAACCGTAAATGGCGACCGCCGCCACCTCACCCTCCTCCTCGCCGCCTGGCTACACTCCCTCACGCGGAGACCCCACAACCCACTTCCGGCGACGCGACGGCGGCCGCGGCAGGACAAACCTCTCCTGGCCAATCAGGCGGCGCAGCCGACGGAAGTGTGTGGGTGGGTGTTTCCCGCGCCTGCGCCGGGCGCGCGCCTGAGGCGATGGCGGCAGCGGTGGCGGCGGTGGCGGTGGGAGCCCTGAGGGGGCTCGGTCGGCCTGTCGTGCGGGCGGGCTGGGGTAGTGAGTGTCGCCGGCTGTGGGCGCCCTCAGGAAGATTCTCGGCCTCTGGGGCTTCGTCGGGCTCGGGCGCTTTGAGCCCCTTCGACCGACGGCTCAAGCGGAAGCAGAAGAATTGGGCGGCGCTGCAGGCCGAGCCCGCCAAGTGCGACTACCTGCGGGAGGAGGTGGGGGCGGCGGCGGCTGGCGACCCGGGGCGGGCACCCTCGGCGAGGCGGCAGCCAGGCGCGGAGACTGTGGGGGGGGGAAGGAGCAGCCGCGGGGGGAAGGAGGGCGATGCCCTGCGGCGCTGACCGGCGGGCTTTCCCCCTAGGTCGGCAGCAGGATGGCGGACAGGGTGTTTGACATCCCCAGGTAAGCCTCGCCGCGAGGGCAAGTGGGGCGCCGCTCCCTCTCCCACACGCTCCCCCACAGCTTGTGGGGTCGCGGCCAGGGGAGGTGGCTATCGGGAAGAATCATAGAATGATATGGGGTTGAAGGGGAGCTCTGGAGATCGTTTAGTCCAACCCCCCCGCCAGAGCGGGTCCACCTAGAGCAGGTTGCACAGGAACTTTTCCAGGAGGGTTTTGAATGTCTCCAGAGAAGGAGACTCCACCACCTCTCCGGGCAGCCTGTTTCAGTGTTCTGCCACCCTCAACGTAAAGAAGTTCCTCCTCATGTTTAGGTGGAACTTCTTACATTCAAGTTTGTGCCCATTTCCTCTTGTCCTGTCACTGGGCACCACTGAAAAAAGACCAGCCCCGTTCTCCTGACACCCTTCCTTTAAGTATTTGTACACATTGATTATATGCCCCCTAAGTCTTCTCTTCTCCAGACTAAAAAGACCCAAGTCCCTCAGCCTTTCCTTGCAAGAGAGATGCTCCAGGCCCTTAATCATCTTTGTGGTCCTCTGCTGTACCCTCTCCAGCAGTTCCCTGTCCTTGAACTGGGGAGCCCGGAACAGGACACAATGCGCCAGACAGGGGTCTCAGCAGGGCAGAGTAGAGGGGGAGGATGACCTCCCTCGACCTGCTGGCCACGCTCTTCTTGATGCACCCAAAGAAATGTTGGTTTGCGAGTGCCTTTCTCTGCGCTTTCCTCTAGCAGTAACCGGGGAAGGATGCTGGATGTGCTTAGTTTGAAAAGGCGTTTGGAAAGGAGCAGACAAAACTTAATACTGTCTAAAACTTAAAACAGCTTAAGTCTTGATTGTGTTTTATGTTGCTAAACTTATCCTTTAGAACGTTTCCTCTTGCTTTGGATGTTGGCTCTGGAAGAGGTTACATAGCTCAACATTTAACCAAGGTACTGGCTCTTCATACTTAAAAGGTTTAAAATAAGTACGTATGTATCCTTTTGTTTTCAAATAGGGCTCTATTATAACTTAAAACCATCCTCAGTATCAAAGACCTGTGTTATGCAGGCTGTTACTCTGTATTTGTCGTCACTGAAGACTAGACAGAGAGTAGTGCAAGGGAAGCTCTCTGTTGTATGACAGTTAACCTTTATTCTCGAGCAGGGAGATGCATCTTTTTCGATCAATTTTTGTTGGATGCACTTAGTTGTTAAAGAGAGAGATCATTATGGAGACTTCTAAATGGTGAACAGTTTAACCTTCATGAACTGTGATGTAAATAAAGGTGCTTCATCAGCTGTTAATCCAGGTTTATATCTGACTGAATTTATAGCTAAAAATGCAGAAGGTATTTTCTGTTACTGCTTCTTCCTCAGCTTTTCTCCCTGGGAGCAATTAATAAGCATTAACATGAGGGAAAATGCTTTCTGCTTTGTATAAAGTTTTATCAAGTGTTAAGGAGATTGCTTCCAACTTAATATAAATGTGTGTAAGTGTTCCAAAAAATGACTAATGTCAACTTATAAAACAACTTAAATATTTAATAGACTTTTAAAATTTTATTGCAGGAAACAGTTGAAAAACTTATCCAAGTTGATATTGCAGAGAATGCTTTAGTAAGTAGCTTTCTGAATGCTGATGTGCTTCAATTCCATAATTACAATTCCACAGGAAAGCAAAAGTAGTTTCTGATGTTGTTTTTCTTCTCACCCAACATTAGAAAAACACTGTGAAGTCTGAAATCCCTACAATCAGTGTTGTAGCTGATGAGGAATTCCTTCCTTTCAAAGAAGATACGTTTGATCTTGTTGTTAGCAGCTTAAGGTATGCATTAATAGTTTATTTATGTTTTGTTTTTTGGTTAAAGATGTTAAATAATGTTATTTAAGAGTGACTTTAAGGAGAAAAAAGATAGAAAGATAAATAGTCGATTAAACTAACTAAAAAAAAATTAAGTCATTAAAAAAAAGTCATGCTGTATGAAATGTACTTTCGTATTTAGTATGAGTGAGTATATGTTAGGAAAAACTGCTGTTCTGAAGGTTCTTATTTTTTTGTTTGTTTGTTTTCCTTCAAGACACATGTAACTTCTCTCTTTCCTGCATTTTGACTGACTAGTTTCCAGGACTTGCATCTTCTCAGCTTCAAAAAAAAAAGCAACCACCCACCAAAACCAAGAACCTGTTTTTATAAGCTAGTTTTTATTCAGTATCACTTTTAGGCAAGCATTTCAGAACTTTTGCAGCTTGAGAAACTATTTTGTTGCTTTGGCTTCTAAAACATATTTGGATAATGTAACAATTACTTACATTCCCTCAATTTTATTTAATATGTGATAATAAAATGTACACTTCTGTTATTTCAGTTTACATTGGGTGAATGACCTTCCTAGAGCTTTTAGAGAGGTAAGAAACCAGTTTTTAATACTAGAAATCAACATTTGCCATTACTTGCATTCAGAGTGCTCCACACTTCAGGGTCCTCTTTAAATAAGTGGCACAGAACTAGCTCATTTTGCACACAAGTATTTTTGGCAGTTTGAGGAACGTCAGTTGATATTTCTACTAATTTACTATATAAGATCAGTTTGGAATAAATAACTGTGATGGTTGTATAATATTTTATAGTCTCAACAGCTGTGATCATGGTTACTAATGTAAAAATGAGGCAATGCTATTGATTTTTATTGTGTGTTATCTCTTACTACTTGTAGTACAAGAGTTTTCTATATCAACTTCTCCAGAATTGATTTTGGAACTCCTATTATTTTTTTGTCTCAGCTATTTATTTTGAAATAAAACTTTAATCAGATAAAAGATTTCTGATTTTTGAGATGAAGCAAATTCTTCTTGAGGACGGAAAACTGAAACTGCTACTGAAAAAATTTGATTTTGGATTATTTCAGCTCCTTCCTGCACGTGAAAACCTTTTACAAATCACCCAACTTTGGAGCAAGAGCAAGGAATATTTTAAACAGTTTGCTGTTTTTTCATTTATTATTTCAAATTGATCAGCCATTGCAGTGCTATTCTATCACTTCTTGGTATGAAGAGAAGTACCCTGCTGTTATGGAAATAATAAAAATAGAAAACCAAATGCCTTCAGTACTTAAAACAAATTAGTCTTGGAAACAAACACATAATTTTCTCTGGAATTTAAGTGTTTTATGGAGTGTCAAATATTTTTACCCACACAATAAAAATAACTGACACATTATAATGTCCCACAAAGGGGAGAGAAATGGGGTTCTTGGCCAGCTTTCATCACGAATGCACATTTCCTACTTTGGGACCACTGGCTTTAACTAATGGAAACTGCCTTCAACTGCTTAAATTTCAATTATAGGCTTCTTTATTGGTGTAGAAAAGGTAACTTGATTAATACTTAATTAAAAACTAGTTGAAAAGAATTTTGTTTCAGATCAGTAAGGTAAACTGTTTGAAGCTTTTTGCTGTCTGTTAGCCTGATTATGTAATGTGGTTCTTGATATCTACACTAGGGATCATTGCCAATTCTTAAGGAAAAAAGAAAGTGTGAATTTATTGGCTTTCTCAGTAGGAAGGAGGCTAGGACTTACTAGACAAGCAAGCAGCTTGTTAGCCTTGGCATTTGAGTCATGATATTGCTCTTCTGGCTAGTTAAAAATAAGTGGGAGTAGACATAATAAGAATTACATTACTCTGTTGTGTTTTCAGAAGTGCAAAGATCACTACTGAAAACAAAGGCCTCCTTTGCTCTTAAATCAAGCCATTAAAAAATATTTTTGCTGCCCTCATCTGAGAACGTAAAAGTAAGCAGAAGCTATCTTAATCTACCTTATTTTCAGCAGTAAATTAATTGAGGATATTGTTTTAGGAGCATCCCATTGAAAATAGTTTTACCCTAGATTTCCACAGTGCATTTTGTATTTCTTGACTGTAAGTGTAATTTCTGGGTATTCACTCTTTATTAAGAACAGTCTCTTTTCAGACAGATTATTTATCTCGCAGTGTTACCAAAAGCTTTGGCGCAGCTTGCCTTGTGGAATACAGTCAATGTTAAAAATCTGTGATAACTATTACAAAGATTGCTTTTAGGTTCTTTTAAAAAAAAAAAAAAAGTCCTAAGAACTTCTTACCTACGTAGGCTTAATAACAAAAAATGTTAATTTTTTTTTCCTGTGTTGTAGATTCACCAAGTTCTTAAGCCAGATGGAGTATTCATTGGTGCAATGTTTGGGGGAGACACTCTGTATGAGCTTCGCTGCTCTTTGCAGCTAGCAGAATTGGAGAGAGAAGGGGGATTTTCTCCTCACGTATCGCCATTCACTGCTGTCTCTGATTTGGGACATCTGCTGTCAAGAGCTGGCTTTAACACCCTGACTGTGGTAATTATAAATAAGAGAACAATCAGAGCGATCCAGCACATCAGAGCTGCTGGTATATTAAAAAAAATAAATACTATTTATGAATGTATTAATAATGTAGTGCTTCCTTCTGCATGTCGTGCGTCTTGCTGAGTAACTTTCTGAAATAGCCTGAACTGCCTCTGTTCTTGGCTTAACTGTGATTAATGAAATCAACTGAAGTGTGTCTTTGGCTACTGGCCCAGTAGAATTTGGATGGTCTTCTTGGCGAAATGTCAGAGACTGTTAGACTTGCTTGAAAAAACTTAAGACACTCTTGCTGTTTCTTCTAAACCAAGAAGAAAATAATTGCATTTTAATTAAAATTTGTGTGCATTTGAGCTGCTAAACAAAACTTGTAAGAAATGTTAAGACAGTATATTCTTCTGAGAAATATGCAGTTTGAACAGAAGTGGCAGGTGACTAGTCTGCTAGCAGCTCTGAAGGTTAGCGTACTGCTACTGTTTTAGCTTGATACGCTCTAAATCTAACCTCCTCAATTCTTTTAGGATACTGATGAAATTCAGGTCAACTACCCAGGGTTGTTTGAGGTTATGGAAGACTTGCAAGGCAAGTATGTACTTTGTGGAAATGTATTTTGTATATCAGTGGTGCAGACGCAGAAGGGTTTCACTGTGTGTTTCTTAACTCCGGATCATAGAATGATGGAATAATCTGGGTTGGAAGGGACCTTTAAAGGTCATCTAGTCCAACCCGCCCTCCCCTGCAGTGAGTAGGGACATCTTCAACACAATCAGGTTGCCCAGAGTCCCATCCAACCTGACCTTGAATGTTTCCAGGGATAGGGCATCTACTACCTCCCTGGGCAACCTGTGGTAGTGTTTCACCACCATCTTTGTCAAAAAATTCTTCCTTAAATATAAATAAATAAAGCTTATTGTAACAATGGAAGCATTACTTTTTTTTCCTGATCTCTAGTGATTCAGGAGATCCTGCCTGTCAGCAGATTTGTGTTGGGAAGCAGAAGTCAAAGATTTGCTACTTCGTGGCCTACTATGAATTTTCTGCTTCCCATGTATTCCTGTTCTTTGTGAGCCTGTTCAGTGGAAGCTGCTGAAAAGCCCTGAAAGGGAGACAAAAGCATATACCCTACATAGTAACTTTTTCTGTGAGCCTCCCTAAGTATTGGGATATTCAGAAAACTGATTTGGAATGAGAATAAGTAGACCCTCACATTGAAGTCCGCTGAGGATGCAATATGACAATGCTAAAAACAATTGAGATGCTTAACAACTGAGTTAGTATTCTGATTGCCCTTAGTTGTTACTTACAGAGCAATTCAGGGCATCTTCTTACTCTGGATCAGCTGCTAAATGAAAATAAAACTTTCATGCTCTGCAGAAACATTCAGATGCAGTGATAAAAGAGATTAGAATTGTGGTTATTTTATTTCTTAATAAAAATCTCTTGGGATAGTCATTTTGATGCTTATCTGGTTAAAAAAAATGCATATGAACGGTGTGTCTGAATAAACAGCGTATTTGTGCTTAAAATAAATTGTACTAGAAAACCTAAATATTTGAAGACTTAGGCTAGGCTGAAGAAGTAGTAACTTGAAATCATTCCTAGCAATACGAACCGTAAATAGCAAAGCATTTGCATTAAAAGGCTTAGATTCTTATAGGTAGGAAACTCACCTCGTTATTTGTGCTATGTTGTTCTCTCTTACAGTGAGATTCAGAGGAATCTATATTTATTCTGGTTTAATAAAAATCTGATGTTAGTGCATGACACTTAACTCATTGCATATGCTGTATCTTCTTTTTCTTAAAGCTAAAACATATTTTTAGGTATGGGGGAGAGTAATTGCTCTTGGAATAGAAAACCTCTACTACACAGGGAGACAATGTTGGCAGCTGCTGCAATATACCGAGGTAAGTATTTGAGGGTAGTGAGTTAATCTGAAGTGACTTTAAGAGCATATTTTCTCTGACCTCTGTGTAAAAAAAAAACAAACAAACAAACAAAAAAAACCAAACCAAACAAACAAAAAAAAAAGCCCCCCCAAACAAACAAAAACACCCCACAATTTTGGAATAGAACAAAATACCTTATTTCACAGATATTTTAAACCTTAATTACAATGACAGGATTTGAACTGTGTTGATGCACCAGTATGAGATATTTTTATTGTCCCAAATCTTTCACCAAGAGTCATCATGATGAATATGTCATACTTAGCTCTAATGTTCTGAGAACTAAGTATTTCTTGGAACTGATGTTCTGTGTACTTTTTTTTTTTTTTTTTTTCCCCTTCCTACCCTAACAGAAATGTACGGAAATAGCGATGGCTCAGTACCTGCCACGTTTCAGATCTACTACATGATTGGCTGGAAATTCCATGAATCACAGGTAATGTGAAGCTGAACTATTTCCTGTTTGAAGGTACTTCTTAAATTACTGATTCTTTCTAAAGCTTTTTACAAAATATTTTCATTTAAAATTAGCCCTATGTATTTTTTTTTCCTTCTTTTTTTCTTAGGCGAGACCAGCCCAGAGAGGTTCTGCAACAGTTTCATTTGGAGATTTGGCAAAAATAGATGGACTTCTTTCAAGAGGAAAAAAATAGCTCTTCATCAGAAATATTAGTTGTCTTGAAGCTTCCATAAAGCTTCTCGTTGCAGATAGTCTTCACTTGCCCCTATTTTGTGATGACATTCTGAAATGATAATAATCTTCTTGCAGGAGGGTTTTCTGGGGTTTTTTTACTGCCTGTGCTATATCAGCTGTGCAAAATGGTGTTCAATTTTTGTTTATAGGGAAACATGTCAGCAGTATTCTAAGTGAATATATTTCCAACTTTTGATTAAATTACTATTCTCAAATGTAATGCCTCTTCTAGTATTTCAGCATCACAGGCTGCTCCAGGTATGATTTGCAAGTTTTGAGTGTCTATCACCCTGCATTGCTTTTGAATTATTCCTTAAGGATGGTAGATCGTAATAAAGAATAGTACTTGCTGGCAAGTGTGTTGTAAGACATATTCTAAGAGAAAATAGCAGCAAATGCACAGATCTAACTTACTATGTTTTTGTGGGTTACAAGTTATGGGTAAAAAGTTACTGTCAGTTATTATTGGAAATTTGAATGTTTGACTCGTATAAGGAAGTGTTTAAGTTCTGTATTACAAAAATATCTCGGATTGCTACTTTTCACCTACAGCCCTCAAATTCAATTACTTTTCCCTCTACCCCGAAAGCTAGAAATACTTCTGGACATGAGCAGTAGAGCTCAGCCATAGCAAAAGTTGGCTGCTTCATTGTAGGTTTACCAGAAGGTACGTATTATGATTGGACTTGAGTTACTGAAAGGAGCAGAGAGCAGCAGAGTCGCTTAGCACTCAGATGGATCTGTACGTTTCAAACTAACCAGTTAGCTTAGAATTGGCATTCTCTGGCGTTGGTGCTCTTTTGGAGTTCCAAGGCATTTTTTAAGCTGTTCTTTTATCTCATAGCATCTAAAATTACACCAAAACTATTCAAATTGCATTTGCACATTACTTCCTGCGTTTCTACCATCAGAGGCTGAAAAGCATGAAGTATACTTTTTTCTCCTTAGCTATGACATGGAGCTATGACTTGTCCTATATCTAACTGCATTACCAGAAATTGGTATTAGTTACAAATATGGCCCGTTAACCTGAGGTGTTTAGAAAAAATAATCTACCCAGTGATTTCACTTGATTATAGAACTGATAGAGAATGGGAGAGAGGAAAAGCATGAAGAATATATATAATCAGGTTTACTGTTCAATCAGTTTTATCATTGTACCTAGGTGTTGTATCAATACTGGTGAAATGAAAGCTTCTCTAGGCTTGTTGTAAGAAGATTATCCAGCAGGTGGAGTTTGACAGAATGATATGGCACAGACCAAGTAGGCAAGGTAGGAACAAGCTTTTGTATTCTGTTAGGGATTATTGAATTATGATTCAAGACAAATACAGATATTAATGTTACCTCCAATACTCAATTTTCAAAATAAGAGAAATGCTGTTTAAAAAGAAACTGTTCATCCAGTATTCAGCTGACTAGAAGATCAATTTAAGGGTCTGATTTTGGGATTTATTAAATGTACCAGGCTTTGACTTTAAGTGAGAAATGGGCACAGAAAGTACAAAACATCCTGACAAGGGGGGAAGGAATCTTCTGTCCTGCATTTGCTTACAAGCCTAATGTATTATTATGCAAGGGGAATTAGATCACCTTTCACTTTCATTTTCCTTAGAAGAGTAACCCTCCTGGAAAAAGGACGTGAGACTGTAAGTGGTCTGATAACCTTTATAACCCTTAATGTTAAGACTAAATCTAAAATAAGAGATTGTCTCTCTGAAAACCTTTTTTTTTTTTTTTTTTTTTTAATAGTACATCAGTGGACTTGAATCTTGTATTAAGATGCTGCATGTCTCTACATGTCCTCTCTGTCTTCAATAAAATTCACTTTTTTTAAAGGGGAAACTCTCTACGTTCCCAAATGTAGGTTTCTATCCAGTTATGTGTCAAATGACTGTGTAACTTAATGCATTTTTGCTTTAGTAGGTTAATTTACAGTCGCTTGATCTGGTGGTTGTGACTCAGATGTGTTAAGGGAATGAGGAGGAGGAATGTGCTGGGTAAATGTTAATTGGAGAAGGGCTCCTACTGTGCTTGTTTCAAGTGCTCAGTTAAGTTACGGAGAAAAGGAAAAAAATCCAGCTCTTTGATTCCATGGATGGAATATATAAATAGTAAAGTAGGTAAGAATTTTGTTGTTAATGGGGGAAGGTACCTTCTGCACAGAGAAATGGCGGAATGGTTTTCCTCCTAGCATTTGGAAGAAAAAAAGTATAGATATCCAATTAACTTGGAAAAGGGCTGGGGAGTAGTAGAAGTGGGGAGTGATATGGCATTAGAGCAGTGTCAGTTAGAATTAGGGGTCGTGCAGCTGTACAGGTAAGAGGTTCGTTTCCCTGGCTGACTACATTTGAATAACAGCCTTTTATGTGTGTTTTTAATTGCCTTTTTTTTCTCTGTATTATTTCTTCTTGGAATTCTAGATTACTCTGGTTTCCTGTAGCCGCTTTCTTTGTATGACACTTGTATGGATAGATTTGAAAAAAGTTAGTTTACTATGAATGGATGTTTTTGTCACATAAGACTGTTATATTTTATTTGGGTTTTTTAGCTTTAAGTCTTTATGGCTTTCTGAAATTGTAATGAAGAAGAATGTGGTTGCCAGCTGCTAGTCTAGAAATTACTTTAAACCCTGAGTGCATGTTAAAATCAGCTTTTGCAGGGTGACTTCTAAAAAGTAATTGCTAAGGTGACATAATGTCTCTTCTAAGCTTAGTTTTAAAAATTGTGATGCATAATACAGAATGCTTTAATCTTGATTACAGAAGAAAGGAAAAAGAATTCTGGGAGATAATTATTTTGACTAATCAAAAGTTAGGAGCCCATAAATATCAAAAACCAAATTTTAGAAGCAGTACATCTACACTCAATAAACGTTGGTATTTTTGAGCCTCCAAAAGGTTCTCAGGGTCCAAGTCACAGATCAATGAGCAGGCTTGTTTGTTCTCTTTGGTTACAAGATCTGTCAATGTAGAGTTTTATACAAGTCTGCGTAGGATATAGGGATAATAATGAGGCCCTACATTTTGTAACCCAAGTGTTAGGTTTCGCAGTTCCTATATTTTCAAAAGACTGAGAATTTGTGAGGTTAAAATAGGGGAAAGGATTCTTGATTACCTCTAATTTATAAAAATGTCATCAGCAGACGTTCAGAAGCAAACCATAGAAAATTAACTTTATTTTTTTTACCCTGGTTGAAAAAGATCAATATGAATTACACTTTTTTTAAATGTTGTCTTTAAGCTAAAACTAAACTTTGTCAGTTGCAGGGCGAGAAACACACTAATTTTTCATATGGTGTTTAATTGGAATCTCCTGATGCAAAGATCTGATCTAGTGGATTAAATTCACTAGAGCATCTTACTCAAGAAGCCACATTAAGAAAGCTAGGATATGTGTTAAACCTTTACAGTAATCTTCATTTGTCTAACCCAAGAACTTAATATCCACTTTTCAAAGACAATCTGTTTTGCTCCAAGTTTTGGAGACATTATTTTGGGGCACTACAGATATTGTAGTAGTTTGATTGGAATCACTCTGAGTACCGAGGCAAATCTGACTTGTATAGCTGGTTGGTTGTTTTCCTGAATGTCTTAGGTGCCCTCAGGTGAAGGAAAAATAATTAAAAAAGAAGAAGAAAGACCTGAGATGGGTAAGTTTTGCTGAAGGCTGTGTGTCAACGTGAAGTAGAAAACACTGAAGAGAGTCCATGTGCTTGTTGTAGGGGAGAACAACTCTTGGCTTAAATCAAGGTAAAATTCAAGTGGTTTGTTGACTTGTAATTAACTGTTAGTCCATGAACTATACATTCAGGATTAATAGTTGCAATGTAACAGAGAAATGACTGTCCTAGACCCTTACAAAACCTTTGTAAACATACCTTCAGATACATAAACACCCTTCTGCATCAGTTCCCCCACAAGTTTGCGGTTACATGCTCATCTCTATCCCTTTAACAGGAGGTTTGGGTTACAAGAGCCTGCCCTTTGAGGAGCACGTTACCCTATTTATGTGTGTCTCCTTTGAAGACATGGGTACTGTAGCTGCATCTGTGCCTGTGCTGTTCCTTACGCTCCACTAACCCACCCACCCACCTGCTGGGATAGCACCCCATGAGGTGATGTGCAGACACCCCAAGAGCGGTCACTGCTGCTTGTCTCCTGTGCTGTCAGCCCACTGGCCAGAACACAGGCTACTCCTAGCGACTGGGGAGGGTGCTCCCTTGGGCCTCAACAGCTTGAGATGCCAGTAGGGCACCTTCTCAGTGTCAGACCAGGTTTTGGCTGCTTCTCCCTCCTCACTGTTAGGAATTTTATTGCTTTTTATACTTGATCTTAAGCTGACTCTTCCCCCTGCCACCCAAGGTGTCTTGGTAACTGCCTGATTAGTGTTTAATGTGGCTCATGGTTGTCTTCACTTTTACAGCCTGACTAGATTTTGAGGAAACACCCTCTCAGTTTTGGATATTCTGTTCAGGCACATTGCACTGGTACATTGCACTCAGATTTCTATCTTGGCAGCTGATGTTGTCCAGGCTTTTTTGCCAAGAGGTGGCTGTATGGATTTCCCCCACCATTTGGAGCTGCTTCTTGGGGTACAGGGTACATTCATAAAGAGACGAAGTCCTTCTTAGAAAAAATGTTTCTGTTTGGAATCTGATGTTGGAGCAGTCATGATGAATGGTGGGGAATCTTATTGGGCCTCGAAGTGTTCATTATAGGCTAAAATGTATCACAATATAGCAGTTTTCTAATGATAATGGGTAAAATAAAGAGGTTTCATTTTTACTGCACTAATGAATTCCAATTCATGCATTTGGTTTTCTGCATTCTGTAGGGATTCCTTATGCCTTTTTACACGTAGATATGCAGCTTGAGGATGGGATCTGCACATATGGTCATTGACCTGTTCTTTTGATATTGCACCCAGAGTTTGTGTAAGTACACAAAGAAAATAAAGAATAAAACTACCATTATGAACAAACTTATTTACCATGAAGATTTCCATACTTCTGATAAAATATAATATCTGATTTCATGGATGACAAAACTACCGGGACAGAAATGCATTGGATGCATTTCTGCTTTATATACCACTTTTTTAGCTAAATGAACAATCTAAAAAAAGTTACAGTTTTACTTGAACAATTTACTAAGGCAATCTAATGGTTATCATGTAATTACATCTAGTGTACATCTAACTGGTAGTAACTCCGAATTTTTGTTGATACTGGAATTGCTGAATTCTTTTTTTTTTTTCCCTGACCTGAGCCACTGACGGATGGAGGCAATGACCTTCTTTTTAGCTCCTCCATCATCTCATGACTGCAAAGTATAGACTGCTTTAGTACCCAGGTGGCAGATGCATCCATTCTTACCAAAAGCTACTTTAGGGATGTTCAAAAGAAGTCTTCCAGTTCTTTTCTACTATATTTTTATTTTTGTGAAGATTTAGTGGTTTATTTAAGTTCTAGAATTATTCACTGCTTTAATTTGATGCAGAACTTACTGATATTTGATACAGGACTTCTGATGTTATTTCCTAATATTAGAGTTGCTTTCACTTTTGTAATAAAAAATGTAATTCCCATAAAGAACCACTTTAGTTTTGATGATTATATTCCCAGTCAGTATTTTTTCTGACTCGACAGGAGAATGCCCAGTCTTAGAGGAGTAATATCGCTGTTCCAAGGCAAGGGCTGTAGCAAGATTTAATTGGTGAACTTCACAGGTAGCCAGGTTCAAAATATAAACCAAAATCATAGCTTAGTATTCACATCATGTGCATTTGCATAACATCCCATCCATGCCTAATTTTTGTGTCTGTGAATTTCTTCAGTTAACCTATAGCTATTTCTGGAATGCCAAGGAATAGCAGAGGTGTAGCTGCTGCCAAGAGGTTTTGTTAGTCATATCTCAAACAAAGCAATCCTTAGATTATTTTCCCTACAGGAGTGAATTTAGAGGTTCTCAGGGGGAGCCATGGTGCTGTCACAGCACTGTTCAGTCAGCAGACTTGGAGCACTTGTTTGATGCATGGATGACTGATCTTCGATTACCACAAAACAAACTAAAACATTTGTTGTTTTATTTATGTGTGAGCTTTCCAAATAATAGCTTACAGTTTTGTTTTGCCTTTTTTTTTGTTTTTTTTTTTTCTTCTGGCTCAGTGAATCTTTATTGTATGGAAAGTGGAGCTTTGAACACTGAATGGATTGGGTGATTGCATCTATATTCAGGACATTTCACAGCACGGTGGCTGGTGATTTTTGGTAGCTGGGAGTTAATCATCCCTTATTCAGAAAATAGAATTTAATTTGTAGCTTCTATAACTCTGTGGTTAGCTATCTCAAAGATACAGAATTAAAAGATAATAGTATGATTATTTATTGGCCTCTGAGATGTGTTTGGAGTAGACTTAGTTGTTCTACTTCAGGAAAGGATTCAAGTTTATGAACACAAAGACTTCCTAAGTGCAGGGAAGTGTTTCCCTGCAGCTTTCTGCAGAGAGTAAATATTATCTTCACAAATACCAAATTACTCTGTCTCTGCACTGCTTGCTGGTATTTTCTACTGGACAGCTTGGCTTTGTTACACTGGTTGTCCTAGGGCTCTGAATAGTCACATAAGAACTCTGCGTAATTTTAGAAATCTTGAGCATGAAAGTTAGTCCCTTAGCTGTGAAAGGGTCTGGGTTAGATGTTACAGTAATGAGTACTGCAGCAGTCAAGTACTTCTGTACACCGATCTTTTCAGATTCTGCTTTTGTCTATTGCTGAACAACTCACTCCATTTAACTGCACTGTAAATATTTGTTTTCTAGCAGTTAACCATCTTGAAAACGCATCAACATGACTTAGTAAGTATAACACTTGAGATGAATTTACAAATGAATCTTGGCATAAGACAAATGTATTTTAACACTACAGTTTGTATGCCTGCTCCCTGCATATTTATTTCAACCTCCAGTTGATTAGCTGCTTTGTCTTGTGTGCAGAAATGGCCTGTTTAATGCAGTGGGAAGTCAAATAGAAGCCAGTGTTTGTTAATGGATGCTTAGAACAGGCACAGACATTTTAAATTATTCTAACTAAGCAGTAATTCTAATTTATTTCTAAAGATAGAAGTATAACAACCCAATTACCTAGTTTCCTCACAGACTGTAATGAGTACAGTTAGCATAAAATTGGTCTATAAATTTAATGGGCAATTTCTTGTTGTGTGGACATTGAAAACACTAGAAAAATGTGGCCAGCCATGTTAGAGTCTATATAGTAACTTGCTCCCATTGGACGCTTCCTTGACAAAATGCATTACTGTAAAATACCAATCAAATCTGTTCAGTACAAGGAGTTTTTAAAGTATTGGCTCAAACAGTGGAGTTGAAAGTTCCTTCAAGAAAAAAAGTCTTTTTTTTTAGTCTTGGTTAGCGGTAGGGTTTTTTCCCTTTTTAACGTGGAATTATGACTATATTCAAACTTGTAATATGTGTTAGGATGTGGCTAGTATCAGGCCAGTTCTGTATGTGAAGCCTCATAAGAATAATTGGACCAGTTCTTCTAAATGAAGAATATACACATAGATGATAAAGATAAAAAAATGTTAGTACCCTACTGAAAGGAGAAGAGGTGCTGGAGTCGCGCTGCTGATTCTCAAACTGTGATTCAGGCAGCTGCTCCAAAGGACACTTTTAGTCCCTTCTAGAGCTGATGTTTATGATAGGAAATTCTCTTTGTGACCATATTTTCATACAGTACAGTAAAGAAAACTGAGGAGGACATAGCTAAGTTGCAGCAGCCTGTTGAGACTGAAGTAGTGAAAATTAGTGGCCATGAGAATACATACTTAATAAAACATGTTTACTCTACTTTGCCTGTTCCCAAGAGAGTGAATAAACAAACAAAAAACCATGAGGCTTGAAGAATAGAACCGAGTTTTTCAAAGTAAGTTTCCATGATGGGCTTTTGATTTCACCTCTTCTATGCAAGTGGGCATTGCTGGAAACAGGGATGAATGTAAAAGACTATGGTTGACTTCTTGTTCATGAAAATGCTTTAACCACTTCAACAGTGCATCCATTTTAAAAGTACTTTTATTACATCATTCTGTTGAGTACAATGAATAAAATTATAACTGCGACTGTGAAAGTAGCAGCAAGTTATTTCTCCTGCATTAGAACACCGACTTAGTGGCACTCACTTTCCTAGGGATTTATGCCCTACCACACTTTCCTGCCTGATTATTTTGTACAGCACCCTTGCCTGCCTTCCTCTTTTGCCTTAATGCTGAGCAAATGGAGTAGTGTGCCTGATCCTGGGCTGCTGTTGTGGACTGGTGGGCCTCTAAGTATACTCTGTGGCTAGGAGCCTGCCAAACAAAACAGGCAGTGTGTTCAATTTACTTGTTTGTAGGTCCATTAAAAGATGTGTCTTTAAAATTCTAGGATTTAACTCAGGGCAAGGTTAATTATTTTATTGAAATGTATTATTTGTGTACATTATAGAAAGGTGATTTTTCAGTTTCCTAAGTATATAATGTTGGTTGTTCATATTGGTCTTGGATTAACAACTGTGTTCCAGGTTAAACCCAAGGATTTTTAATCATGTGGGAGTTCCAACTTTAGTTTATTCAAGAAATAATATTTAAAATCAGGTATAAAAAAAGTGGAGTTTTTTTTAGTTCTTGAACTCAACATGAACCCTTCAGTGAGGGGAGAAAAGCATGAAGCAGTCCATTGCTGGCCTCCCTCAAACTGAGCTGTGCTCTTCTAAAATAGAAACTGTTGTGCAGGAGAAGTGCGTTCAGGTCTTTTGTTTGGAGAGGGTCACTGAAAAGGTAGGTCAAAGTTTTAAATAAATCTCTTTACAGAGTGTATTTGTGTCTTATCCACTAAATCAGTGCATCTCTCTTCACTAGTAGCTAAAGAGTAAAGACCTTAATAAAGTGGAAATTAAAATATGTATTCCTCCTGTAAAATGCTTTGGGACTGACAAAATAGAAGTAGATGTAAGCACAAAACAAAGCCCTTTTTTCCAAGAAGTTTCAGATGTAAAAAATGGACATATGGGTAAGTTTGGAGCCTGGCTGCATGGCCAGGTAAGTAAAGCAACATTATTGTCTGTAAGAATATTTGTGTTGCTGTCCAATACTTGGTTTTTCTCTTCTGTGATATATTTTTTTTTAGCACAGATTTTCACCATCTACTGGAAGTAGAACACTTGTTACTCTGTGGTGAATGTAAATATCTATTGAAATACATGTCATATGTGCTGTGTCAGTTCTGTCTTCCACTTGCCTTCTCTTATGTAACAGATAAGTTAAAACTAAAGGAGGGAAAAGTTACTAATTCCCATACATAGAATCCTCACATAAAATGTGATTACTCTTTTTTTTAAGTGTCTATATTTGCAATTATTGTCACTTGCATTAAGTTGTTTTGCACCTTGTCCAGCTCTGTGGAATACACCTAACTCTATATTGCTGATTATATTTAACTTCTTTCTCACAAGGTAAAAAGGCATAATTATTTTTAAGACAAAGTGTGAAAATCCCTGTTCTGGTAAATTTTACTTAACAGTGCTGTATAAATTGGCCACAGGAGAATGAAGTTTGTGACGGAAGATAAGTGTAACTTGAAAAGGTGTAGCTGTAGTAGATGAACGTGTGTGATAACCATGAAAACTTGCCCCTTTTACCAAGAGCTAGAATAGCAAAGACAAGAGAAGGAAACTAAGGAAAGAAAGATGGCTCACAACTTGTATATTGAAGCTCACATTCAAAACTACTGACAAAGACTTAAAGGTATTACCAACTCAAGATTAAAAAAAAAATAGTAAAAAGTCATATTTAATATAAATTTTTGACCCTATTTAATAATTTAGATTTCCATATGTGTTTTTCCATTTTCATGCCCTGCCTTCCCCTTTATATACTGTAGACGACTCTGCTAGTTTTTCATTTTCAAGCTGTGTTGCTTACAGATAATCATAAATCACAGTGGTGTGTGTGTTTCTTTTCATTTACTAAATGAAAGAGTGTGCATCATTTCTAGATTGAATGATAAGTTTGGTTGCCACAAATGCTTTGGCTTAAGACCTTGACATTCATTCCCTCTCCACAGGCATTTATGTCAGGAAAACTCAATTGTTTGAGCACTCATGGAAAGTAAATGTAAGAAGTGCCCCAGTATGACTAAAGCAAATTTGCTGGAAAATGTAAGTCTATAGATGTTTTTTCAGTACTTTCTGCAACAGCCAGAACTAACAACAAACCAGAAATTTCTGAACTGGAAACGCAACTGTGATCTCTGTTGTGTTTTTTTTTTTTAACTGGAACATGATCAGATGTGGAAATAAGCCTTGTAGCTTGCTTGAGCTCAGCTTTTTTTATTACATCTGCAGGAATTAGTTGCACAGTTGCATGTAAAATCTGACATTAGGTCACACACGACCCCGGCTGGAGCGGGTCTGGAACTTTGACCTGCAGATTACTGAGTTACCGCAATCTATGTTTGCCTTTGCTGAATGAATTTCTTTCTGTTGTATAAAGCCGCTGATTATTCCCATATGGGAGTAAAGGGCTTAGCTACAAACAGTGAAGCTGGCATTTATGGCCAGTATGTAAACAATGCCATTGTTCTAAGAGGTCCTAGATAGTTGTAGGGCTGGAAGTTCCAGTTGAAGGCAGCAGGCTCCTGATGAGTGGTGCCTCTGGAAAGGAGGAACAGGAGGCACAAAGAACTGGAACAATTAATCTTACTCATAGTTTCTGGTTTGCCCCTTGTTGTGCAGGCTCTGAAGTGCAAAGCTTGCAAAGTGGCTTGAAAGTTTCTGCTTTTTTTTTTTCCCAAATGGAATGAAAGCTGTCCAGAACAGCATATTTGTTATATATTCAGTTTGAAAGTAGAGCGGCTTCTGAGGGCAAAGCCTTTGTTTTGGGACATGACTCAAGGTAACATTTTTGCTTCCTCTTCTTGTTACCAAAAATAAAAAGTATATTAAACTAGTAGTGTTTGCAGCTATGCCAGGGAAACTATTGCTTTTGTGGGATTACACATGTGTAACTACTTAAAATTTAATGCCATCCAGAGGGACCTGGACAGGCTGGAGAGGTGGGCTCGTGCAAATTGCATGAAGTTCAACCAAGCCAAGTGCAGGGGCCTGCACCTGGGATGTGGCAATCCCAGGCACAAATACAGGTTGGGCGGAGAATGGCTGGAAAGCAGCCGTGAGGAGAAGGACTTGGGGGTGCTTGTGGATGAGAAACTCAACATGAGCCGGCAGTGCGCGCTGGCAGCCCAGAGAGCCAACCATGTCCTGGGCTGCATCAAGAGAAGTATGGCCAGCAGGTCCTGGGAGGTGATTCTACCCCTCTACTCCGCGCTCGTGAGACCCCACCTGGAGTACCATGTCCAGCTTTGGAGTCCTCAACACAGGAAGGACATGGACCTGCTGGAACGGGTCCAGCGGAAGGCCACGAGGACAATCAGAGGGATGGAGCACCTCCTCTAGGAGGACAGGCTGAGGGAGCTGGGGGTTGTTCAGCCTTGAGAAGGGAAGGCTCCAGGGAGACCTTATAACAGCCTATCAATATCTGAAGGGAGCCTACAGAAGAGCCGGGGAGGGACTCTTTACAAGGAAGTGTAGCAACAGGACAAGGGGCAACGGTTTTAAATTGGAAGAGGGGAGATTTAGATT
>JAOXNO010000024.1:20367176-20382565 GCA_028565335.1 Limnodromus scolopaceus | reverse complement strand
GTCCTGAGTAACATGCTCTAGCTCTAGGCAATCCTGCTTTGGCAGGGGAGTTGGACTAGATGATCTCCATGGTCCCTTCCAACTCTAAGAATTCAGTGAAATTCAGTGAAATAACTGCAATTTGCAGTACCAAACCAAATGTGGATTGATTTCACCAATTTGGGAAAGAAAATATGCAGTACAGAAGTTCTTAGAGCAGCTTTCCAGTTCAAAAGCACATTTGGCAAAGCTGGACAGAAACCTATCAGTAGAACTAAGTGAGATTTTACACTTCTGCAACACATCTGAGCAATCAGCCAAAACGTAGTGGTTTAATATGCATAATCTATTCTATGGTTTAATGAGATCTTGAGCTATTGGCTCTAAAGATGGTTAGTACCCTGGTGAATAGCCCTTCAAACTTCAGGCATACAATGAGAATTTGCTTCCTCTTTCAAGAAATTCTTCAGCTCCTTGGATAGAATTTATTATTTCCCTAAATATAAGCAGCTGCCAAAACTCATTACATATTATAGTACCCTTTTCTGCTATATTTAACTCATTAAGTGGATTATATGGTTTCCTCTTGTAATTAAGTGCAGATCAAATATACTGAAATATTATTTTAAAAACATAAGAAATTACACCTTTTCAGCTGCAATTCTGAACTACTTAAAGACAGAAGCGCTACTTTGACATTGATGGTTTTTTTCCAGAAACATCTGGTCAAAATAAAAAGTATATCTTACCCTTATGGATGTGATAGTAAAGTCAAAAGTATGACAGATGAAATGTGCTCTGTTCTTTTCCACTTGAATTCCATTTAAAGAGAATTCTTTCTTTGCCTATTTTATTATTTCAGTAGTAATGACTTCCTTCAGAGATTTCTGTTGGATATGGGTTATCTGGACACCAGCAAACTTAAATATTAGTAGAGCTCAAGGAAAGAAAAAAAATGTAAATATAGTAGGTTTTATATATTAATTCATTAAGTATAACAAATATATATGTATAACATTTCTACTTCCACTAGCTACATAGGGACAAATCAATCTATGAGAATTACTTGTAAAATTTCTCTTGGAGGCTTTAAAATTTGATCAAGGCAACCATTGAGGACCCAAACCTTTCTTCATATGAACTTCTGGAGTCCCAGATCTAAATTCAACCCATTTAACATCAGTCACATAACTAAGGTTCTTTAGTTAAGATTCTCTAGAACTAAGAGAGGGATGAGTTGTTCTGGAGATTTGATCCTCATCTAAGACTTGCGTCACCCTTGAAAGCAGCTCCGTCCCTTTGTTGACCGTAAGGCAGTGCAAAGTAGCCGTGCTCCTGATCGGGGTGCCCCCGTTAATGCCTAAAGTCGGGGGATATAAACAAAGTGCTGAGCTCAATGTAACCAAACTGCTCAGTGTAACTTGGTCCTTTACCTTTGGAGTTAAGCAGTAGGCAAATACACAGCACATCTCCGAGTTTGGTTCAGGTATGATTTAAGTATAAATTAAGTGTATGTTGCTAGTTATCTCAATCTGTATCCTAGGTAGATTTCTTTGGATAATACTCTCAATAATTCTAATTTATCCGGCTTCAAGCTGAGTCACTAATTACATGACTTGTAACAGCTAAATTCTGTTTCCCAGCTCTAAGGGTAAGGAGAGGTGAGAAGAACGCTAGTGTACTACTGCACACGTAAGAAAACAATTCCCATTATGCCTATGTGCTGTCTCTGTTCTGCTCAACTCTGCCCTTTACTCTTTTGTACCTTTTTCCATCCTACATGGCTGTGATGTAGTGGCAATCAGCCCATTCTGTCACCAGTGCTTGAGTCAAGCTACTGCATTTTCTCAAAAAGAACAAAGAGCAGGCATCATACTACTCTTATTTACCTGCATTAGACCTAGCCATTATGAAGTCCTTAATTATGGCAATTTATCAAATTATCCTTAAAATAATATGTACCTTTTCCCAAATGCTGTATCATTAGCATGCCCTATTTTGGCTGTCTTTATTAAATAGTAGAAAGGTTACTTTAAAATGCAACAGTCTTCCTACCCACCCGCAAAAGCTGAAACAAGCTTGATATATTGTACATTTGCACTTTGTTTTATATGGATTAAAAAGTACTAACATGCACAAAAATGGATTGCCCTGAATTAGGTGCTTAATCTCTAATTTCTTGCAAAAAGTGATTATTGCACATGCAGTCCCATTCAACAGAGATTCATGAAGACAACATAGCTATAGTTTAGTGTGGGAGGTGGAAAGTGCCTGAATTTGAGGTCATATGAGAACAGTTACATGTTTCAGCTGAAAAGACTTCTCTCTGAAGAACAAGGTCAGGTTAACTCTACTAGAGCCATACAAACCAGCAATCTGAAATGCTCGGTGCAGTGAATTGGTATATATGGAAGATGCATTACTTTTTGTGAAAACATGCATTAGTGTTCGTAAGAATTGCCACTTGAAATACATTCCCTGCTCTGCCCAGCTGATGATAATATCTCTGAAAGTGCTCAGCAAAGTATAAAATATAATCGATATATATATTTATGTGTGTATGATTTATATTTATGTCTTTTTGAGAGGGCAAGCCTTAGGCATAAGAAAGTACTTGCATCTTTGTTATTTTGCAAAGCCTTGAGGACTGTGCTGACCTAGTAAGTCAGAAGTTGTTCCATCTTCTCCTCTGACAGCAGGAATAGAAAGAGAAGAGGCTCACTTTCTGATTTAATTGCTTTTCCTACAGCACTGAAGTGAGGAAGAACTTTCTCCTAGTTTTGTTCTGTCTTGCAGCCTCAGTTCCCCTTTAGTTGGAGACCTAGAAGTTACTGAGATTCCAGATTTGCAGGTTGTTATCTTTTTGTCATATTTCTGGGTTTTATAACTATTGCAATATTAGCAATTCCTAGGATCTAGATCTGAGTCTCATTCTTAGCACAGTGAAAACATGTACAAGAACTAGCTTCCACCACAAGAACTCTTAAAATGCAATCTGCTCTGCTCTCCTGTGAGCTTTTCAGTTCTGTTAGGCTATGTCTGTGTTAGCAAATAGTGTGGAGCAGGGGATACAGATCTACAGGAACAAACAGGTGGAATTGCAGGCTCAGTGTACTCACTATATGTATTTTGAACATCTGACTAATTGAGATCTCATTCTGTGAATTAAATGCCCATTAATTGTTTGAAGTGCACTTCCAACTTAGTTTCATCTGAAACCAGTCTAGCTACTGCACACCAAAAATGGTCCACGATGTGAACCAAAGCAGATAAGTGGGGACAGTTGGGAGATTTACTTTGAAAGTGCATTCTTAAGCAAAATTAACGCACCCATTACTTTTTCTGTGAGAGATGCTGTTGTAGTAGTGCAAACACATTTATCTGTGCCCAAAAAGCTCATATCCTGAATGCCTAATGAGTCCATGTATCTGAGTGACATCCAGTTGAAGCCAATGGCTTAATACCTTCCAGTGATTCCTTGGTTTCTGTTATTTTCTGTGCCCGAAACACAGGCCTGAATGACTAATAACGTAAAAATCAGAGGTTCAGTTATTATCTTGAGCAAAACTCAGGAAACTCTGTTAGAGCAGAGGACTAAACCACATCCACATAAATACCTGAATCAGTGTTTACTTTTGTGCTGCTCCCTTTTGGACACACACCCCAGAATACTTTTAACAAAATATTTGAATGTTCCCCTCTGTTACCCAACACATAGCTTAACAGTTAAAGCTTCAACCTTAACTAGTGTATCTTCAATCTTTTTAACCTAACAGCAGTTGTTTGTAAACTGTAAGACCTGAGGTTGAGATGAAATGGCAGTAAATAGTAAAACAAAGCTATAAGAACAGCCAGCTCATGTTAAATATAATGAAACTGCATAAACTTGTCAGGTAACAAGAATAAACATGCACAAGAAAATATTTCCAATGCTCTTTATTTCTCCTGGTAATTATAGGATGCTTCAGAAAAGCAAGAACAGTATCTTCATGTAAGATTATTTCTTACTGATGGCAAAGATCCTGAACAAGTCAGCACAGAGTGGGTTGTTATGGGGGAATGGGGGAAGATATGTAAATAGGATTCATAAGATACGTAGATAGGTTGGCTTGTTAAGAAATAATGCCTTGGCTCTACTATTATTGTTGTAGCATGATTCAGGAGAACTGGCCTGCCTCCTGATCCTGTGTGTCTAAAAATGCAAGAAGCAGACAGAGCCTCCACTCTTTTGCTCCATGTGAGGCAAAAGGTAAGAACTAGAAGTTTGAAAAACAGTCAGCGGCAGGTCTTACATTGCAAATTCTCAACAGTTTGCCCTTCATGTGGCTGCAGATACAAAGCCAACAAGAAATAAAAAATAATGATCATATTTACCAAAACGTAGGGTATTTCTTTGAGCTCTGTATTTATTGTTGCTACACTAATGGAACTAGTTCAGGATTGTTGGTTTGCAAAATAAGATACTTTCCTTTTACCATCACTCATGTAAACTTGACATTCTACTGATGTTACATTAAGGATAAAATTATCTTAAAAGAAAACAGAATAATATTTGAAAACTCAGGTTGATTTTATTAACTTTAAATGGTAAAATATGGTTTCAGCCATTATAAGAATAATTTCTTATGAAGCTTACTGAAATTGTTTCTAAAGTTAAAATATATGACAAGGTACAACATGGCTACATGTTTTTGTAAAATACAGTATAATCTTGAGATTAGGGAAAATTCTAGTTAATACTTCAGTATCAGGGTCAACATTGCTCGTATCTCTCCGCACCTGCCACTTGTAGAATGGAACTCATCACCAGTTCCCACAGGAAGCTTAGTCAGCTCTGTTAAATAAATCGCAATGCTATGGTTTTAAATTGTATGATGAAATTTAACACCTACTCTTGCAGCTAATGTAGGGCACAGTCATTTGTAAAGAAAAAAGTATTTGGGGAACTCGTAACTCAAATGGCTGAGCAGGTTTTGCTTATAATGTCAGTGAAGCAGTACGGGTCTCATGAGCTATATCTCTGCTGGCTGAGCTTGATTTCTATGAAATCTTAAACGTAGTTCTCTCATGCTTTGCAAGACTAAATAGGGTGTAGGTATAATCAAATGTGAAGCCATTAAAGCTGCAAAGTTCTACAGTCAGATTCATTTTTTGGCTTAAAGCACTAGTGCACAGTTGAAATTTGAGATGCAGGTCTACAGTGGCACAAAATGCATCAAACTCTGTCTGATGGAAGCTCTGCTATTTTTTTTCCTTAGAGTATGTCAGCTACTCAAACCAGAAACGTTTTTCAGGAAGGAGTGTAATTATTTGATTTACTAAAGATTTCATAGGCAGGAAGAAGTATACCCATTTGATTTAGTAAAGATTTTCTAGGCACACTTTGGAAATTCTGATGAAGAATGGGAAAAGAATTAATAGGTTGGTGGTGAAATCCAAGTCCTCCTGTGTAAGTTATCTTCTTCATTAAAAACCAAACCAACCAACCAAAAAAAATCCAACTGCAAAACCTCAAGTTTTGGATCTACTCTAGAATAAAAATGTTTCTGAGACCTCAAAAACATTGCCACTATTTCCTGTGTAGGCAACCTTGAACCAGATGTAGTACAGTAAACTGGTGGCAATGGCTCAGAAATTGACGTAATCACATAATCATATGGGCTGGGAACTTACAGATCAAGCCTGTAATGGAAACTGATATGGAATCCAGGGTATGTCATTTTTGCTATGTATTCCAAGTTTTTCATTAGCTACCATCTGGAATTAAAAACGTT
This sequence comes from Limnodromus scolopaceus, assembly GCA_028565335.1. NCBI lineage: Eukaryota > Metazoa > Chordata > Aves > Charadriiformes > Scolopacidae > Limnodromus > Limnodromus scolopaceus. Next base: position 20,376,812 of record JAOXNO010000024.1, on the reverse strand, counting down.
AATGATGATGATTATGAGATGAGAAGGATAAAAATCTACAACAGCTCCAGCAGATATTCTAGCAAACCTCCTTCCATGTAACCAAGGAAATAGTACTGTGTAAAATATTCTTGTAGATAAAAGTTATTTTTTTTAACTTTGATTTAATTGATTTTCATTTTATGTATGTAATGTATTTTTGTAAGGAAGAAACAGTTCTTCAGAGCCTTTAAAATGGATGAAGGGGAAAGATAAGTGCATAATTCACATACCCTTTGCAGCCCACCATCCCACACAAGAGGGAAGGTTCAGAGGGGAAAAAACCCCAAAAAACACTTGTACAGCTTAAAAGATGATGCTGGGATGTTAAATGAGGAAGAAATAGAAATGAGAAAGAGAACTTCCACAGTTTGAACTCTGAAATCGTAGTTAAGTACAAAGAAAAAGCATGCTGAAGCACTTGAGAGACATTTCACCAAGGCCGTGGGAGCTTCATAGTTAAGAGTGACAATATCTAAATATGACTGCAACATGGCATGCTGGTTTTTTCAACCGCTATCCTAACAATCTTTTATTGTACAATTGCAGCTTAAACTGTTACCTAGTACAGAACTCCTTGTTGGTCATGACATCTCGTTTCTTTTTAATCTTGTCTACTGTAGAACTACAGGAAACGTCTCAAAGGAATTACAGGAAAAGAAATGTATTTTTCAGGTTCTCTGCGGGAGACAGGAGCAGGCTGCCAGGCAGAAGTTTCAAAAGAAGTCTTGCTATGTGAGATGCTATGGGAGTGCGGAGCACCTGAGGAACAGAGAATTCCCATTATACAAACCTTCTAGTTCCTGGCTGAACAAGACAGATTTCTTGTAGGAACTGAAGTTACAAGCTGATACAAATCCCTAATGTGTGTGACAAAGAAGTGTCACAGCAAAGAGGGGAAAAAACTCTCCAGTGTCAGAGCTCTGACAGGATGAACCCAAGAGGGGCTGCTGCCCCAGGTGTATGTGGGGTGCATTGAATGAAATGTGGGTGAGTGAAATTGTTTTACTGACGAAAAAACTGGAGCACAGAAGATGGAATGAACAGGTCTGACTTGCAGGGACAAGGGAAGTAGACAAATGGTGCTAAGCCAACAGGTGCCTTTTCTTCTCTTCACCTGGTGCCGTCCAAGGCAGTTTGCATCAGCTTCTCTGAAGTGGAATGCAGTCATGGGGTAGTTACCAAATTGTGCCAGGTGTGGTATCCCACTCCTTTGAAATAGAAACTCCATAGGGAAGAGCAAACAGAACTGCAAGAGTACATGGTGGATTTAGTTCAGCCCCAAATACTTGTTTCTTCTGTCTCAAGAAGGAAGGAAGGAAAAATGAGTGGAGAAAGAGCCTTCGCTTTGGAAAGAAATTCTTGCTCAATCCAGGAGTGGGCAAAGTTGATACAAATCTTGATTTGATTAGCATGTATATGAGTCATTTACATTCATTTATCTGTTGTTGGTTGGTTTTGTGGGTTTTTTTTCCCTAGCGCTTTTGTCCTAAACTTGTTATTTTGCTCTGGAAAAGTGAGGCAGTGATCAGCTGCTTTTCAGTTATCCTCTGAGGGAAGAGTTCTGCAGGTGCTGAATTGCAATCAGAACAGTGGAGAACGATCACTATGATTTACAAGGAGTCTTCGGGTCAATACCCTGCTGAGGAAGAGAAGGAACAGATTCTGATCAGAGAAAGATAACTGCTTCTACTTGAAAGTTAAACAGGTGCCCTTGAGGGGAGACCACACAGGGATCACAGGTTCAATCAGCTCCAGAGATGTGGTAATCACTAGATGGGTCATTTACCTAAGTAGTCTAGAGGTAGCAATAACTATTCATTACTACAGAGCTATCAAAATGACAGTTCTCTCTTTTCCTTCTTTTCATGGGCTTCCTTCCTTGAGCATATAGAGAGCAAACTAGGAAACCCATTATGTTAAATAGCTCTTAAATAAGGTGGAACAATGAGCTTGGTTATAAGTAGTTTTTATAAATTATACTGAAGAAGGAAAAAAAAAATCCATAGAGGACAGTCTACAGCTATTAACACAAATGATTTCCAGTCATGTATTTGGAAAGTTCTTAGTCCAAATTAAGCAAACTTCCCACATTTGAGTGAGTAATATCACAAGAGATTGATAGTCTTTTCTTTTGAGCACAGGAGTAAAAGAAGAAGGGGCATTCAAATCAGTGTCATCTGATGAAGGGTAGACTCATGCCAAAGCATCTGAAAGTTCAAGCTGCCTGAGACAACACCTGGCACAACAGTCAAAACAAGTTATTCAAAGCTGTGCGGTTAAAGAGGATAGGTTAGAGAGGCCAGACAGTTGATGCCCATTAAAGAGAGAGCTGTTCCTGTGTTGATAAGACTCATCTGTTTGCTCAGACATTCAGCTGGAACGCAGAAGACTTGTATTCAGTTTAAGGTTTCATAAGGACAGCCAAAGCTCCCTGAACAGTTAGTTATTTGACCTCTTCTGTGGTTCCTATATGAGAAATCGGTGTAATAGTTCTCTTGCTCATAGTCATGTGCTGGTAACCAACAGAAAAGATCACTGCTAGGGTGTTCTAACTCCATGCTCCATCATCTAAAAGGTAGTTCAGAGAAACAAGAATGGATGTTTTCTTTCTGTAAGCTTTACTTATGAAATATGTTCTCATTGAAACCTATTAATCCAAACATAGTTTGATGCATGGTTATTTGCTTGATCTAATGTTTACTGAAGTCAGCAGAAATCTTTCACCGGATGTTTAATGTCTTCCCTTCCCTGCCTTGCTGTGATGCTTTATGGTCAGTGAACTGGCTGAGGAAAAATGCTCGACAGTAAAAGCCCTTAGGATGAGTATTGAGGCAACAAGGATCCAGAAAAATTAATCTGAAGAGTTACATAGTTCATAGAGCTTAAAAGTAATCATAGCCTTACAGCTAATAGAGAGTGTTAGTGTAAGTACTGTTACAACCAGGATGGTTCAAAGTTATAAGTGAAACAAGGTTGTTTAAGTTCTAAATCAACTTTAAATGCATTTATTGTTACTTCTATTACACTTACCCCTTCAGTCTGGACTGCAGAACAGAGCCCCCAATAATATGAACACTGACCAAATATATCTTCATATTTCCTCAGGTAAAGCAATTGAATTTTGAAGTTTTAAATGCCATTGTTTGAACTTCTGGAATTCTTTCCTGAGACATAACCTTCATGGGATAACACTGTCATGAATTTGCCTTATTTTCCCATAAGACTGGTGGTAATAACCTAGAATACAGACTGTAGGTAAGGAACAGGAGCATGTGGTACAAGAAAGGCTGTGTCCAGCTGCAGCCCCTACCCAGCTGTGCTCCAGGATGAGTAATGGTTGTCTTAAGCAGCTTGCTCACTGGGAAAGAGCTCGATGCCACAGCCTCCGAGTGGTGAGAGTCAAGCTCTGGGAACACCAGTGTCTGCTCTGTACAAACTTAATGTGCAAGGATGTGGGCAATCCTGAAGGAAGCCAGGGTGGTAGTTCCCCAGATTGCAGGATTTTGTTTTGATGCGAATGAGGGGGATTTCAGTTTTTGCCTTTCCTGGGAAAAAAATAAATAAATAAAAAATTAGTGTAGTTTCCTTTCTCTCCCACTCCTGTTTTGTGATTCACGTATCTTGACTTATTCTATTATAAATAAGAGCTACACGATGAACTTCTCTAGTCATCATTTTGATATGTTTAGCTCTTTTCCAATCAAGTCCTCATTTAGTAAATACATGGAACACAATTTGTAATTACTGGGACAAATGCAATTATGTCCACAGAGTATTTTAGGGGGATTTATTATAATCTACTTGTCTTATCTTTCTGCTAATAGTTTCCAGAGTGATTTTTATGCCTCTAAGACAAATTAACTGATGAACCTGGATTGAAAAGTAGGATTGAGTTCTAAAGACCAACATTCCTAAAAGGTCTTCAAATTCTACAGCTACAGGATTTTTATTTGTGAAATAAGGAGCAGCACACAGGAGATCTCCAGGTAAGACACTTTCTATAATATGTGCGATAAGTGAAAATGTCTCTTAAATTTTGCTAGATATCTGCTTGATCTCACTTGATATTTATTCTACTATCCATTATGCATTGTCTTTAGGGCTATATTTTCTATACCATATTATGTCTCAGCAATAAATGGTTGAACACAATTAAAAACTAATATAATGAAAAACAGGAATAAGATTACGTACTTTTGCTATGACTTACCTGGTTTGTACAGATAAGAGAGTATATGAAATATAATGTTATCTGTTTAATCTACATTACTTTGGACATTATCATACTTACAGTTCATTAACAGTAATGTTTTTGCTGTGTAGGTTTTATAACAGTTAAGTTGCTTAGCAACCTTAACTCCAAGATAATGATGCCTTGCTGCCTGTGATTAAAGAATGTGTTTTTTCCTGTATTCTGTTTATGATATATCTAGCTTACTTGTTTTCTTGTTTGCAAACTCTGTTCCTCATTTTTCATTCCAAATATAGCAAGGTATGTATGCGTTCCTTGAATAATTTTATATTTAAATTTTACCAGTCACCTACTTGAGTGAATGCAAATAGCACAATAGTATTATGAAAAAAAACCCCACACTGTATAGTAATGCAAAGAGCATAAAACGGAGAAGCAGTCTGTAGAACTACTACTGATACTGCCAAATAAATCCTTAAAACCTTTTCAGCAGAACTGCAATAACTGTAGATAATGCTCTACTTCTATGATTTAATTCTCCTCTTAAACTAATAAAAAAATAGAAAGCTATGGGACTTCCCCTATGCAATGCTATACTTTGGAACTGGTCCAAAAAAAGTGAAATACTATACTTTAAGTGGTAGCAAATGTCTTCTGATACTGCTAGTAGATGGATCAATTAGTTGAATAGTATTTACGGAAGCCTGTTGAACCTCAACACTAACAGTATTCTGAGATAATATCTGACAGATGGCACACATTAAAATGGATATTGGGTGACATTATCTGTTTAATATATTTGAAATTATTCTGTTAATTTCTGCAGAGCTTATCACCATGGTTACTGTGACAGAAATTGAACAAAAAGGAAAAAATTTAAATTAACCCATCCTGAATAGGATTCCAATAGGATCAAGGGTGTCATTTAAGCATTGGGAGCCACACTGAAGAGTGACAGCTCTTCAGCTAATAGTATAACCTGTGCCCATTGGAAGGAGGGCTTTTGTCCCTGGGTAACCAGTAATAACGTTGAAGAATGCACTGTTTAAATCCAAATGGAAAAGCTTGCACTCTGATAAGAGCAGAGCACAGACGGTTCCTCAGTGCAAGACCCTCCATCCTAAACCCAGAAGGATGGCAACAAGTTAAGTTGCAGCAATATCACATATGCCAATCCTTTCCTTTTTCCTAAATAGGAAAGCATACATTTCAAACAAAACAGAGGCAAAACAGACAATGCCTAGCGAGCTTGCCTAAGGCTTATGGAGCTACTGGAGTCAAAAACAAGGCACCCACTGCCAAATGGGTGTATGGCTTGTCTTTGTGCTTTCATTCTAAACTCAACTGTCTTCATCTGAGAGATGTGAACAACTCCTGTAGTAATAATTCATTTACCTACTATTTTGACAGGCTTCTAATATATCAAGTTGCTTACAGTTCCCAACCGTTTATTTTTATTTCAACAATTATCCTTACTTAGAAATACATAAATTCGGATCTAACAGAGCATTTGGAGTAGGTTTTTAGTTGCTGAACTTGACTTTCACTGCAATGTTGGGTATGTGAGGATGTTACAGAAAGAGGGGAATATTGTAATATGTAATTGTAATATGCAATTATGTTAATGTCTATAGTGAACTTAATGTTATAGGATGCTTCTTTGGACCAATGATGTAAAATCTCAGCATTTGTGCTGTGAATTCTTGCTGGATCAGTCTGGTATTTCTTGAATGTTTTTGTAAGGAATACTTTAAGAAACAGATGTGTGACCTCAATGGAAGTTGGGAGTTGTCCCATGTAGGATATAATTCTTCTACATGAAGCATTTGTTTCAAATGTCTACCTCCCAGATGTATAACAAATTTGAGATTGTGTTTGGCGCTTAGTTTGAACTGGAAGCCCTGTCTACTCATCCTGTTGTTGCTATGGGATCTGAAGCAAATATAAAAAAAAAGTATTCTTCACAAGGAAATTCATGCAACTAAAACGCAAAACCTTGATAAGAGCAGTACTAAGGCATAACAGGAATATAGTAGTATCAGCTAAAATACCCTCTTGGGTGACAGGGAATTCTGCTAAGTTTAGTTCACGTTTTCTTTACTCTGTGTCTTGCATCAAATAAGCATGGTTATACAGGTACATTTTTGGCATCCGGAGATCCCCCTTTACTTGAAATCAGGCATAAATTAAAACACTTTAGCTTAGGCTGGACTAAATATTAGTCCGTACAAAACACTAGAGTGAGAAACATCCAGGAAGCTATTAACAGACGTACAAGGTTGAGGATCTCAGCCACTGATAATTATGAATGAAATTAACAGAATCTGAAGTGCCTGATTTCTTTTCGTAATGAGATCCCCAATGGTGTGTTCACAGTGATAACATTGGCTGGCTCTGGACTTGAAGGTACACTAAATTATAGCAAGTTGTAATGGGACATGAATCTTGTATGAATCATCAGAAAACAGCAACTGGGAACAATGCAGTATTTTTAAGGGAATCCCTGTAACTCATGTAGTTCGTGCATATGTAGTCACAAAGGAGTTTTACTCAGCCCAAAATTCTTCTCAATGACGTCTGGTATGTAAAAAACTTGAGCAAATCAGAAAGACTCAATTGTCATAAGTTAAAATATTTTAAATTTTTTAATCATAGCTAATGTTTTTTCTGCTGGAAAACATTTCCCACAGGAAAACATTTCGACCTTGTTAGCATTTAAAGACAAACCTTTAACTTCAACAGCTAAATATAGTTCTCAGTGGTAGCACAGAACATCTGAAATAAAAGAGTCAAAACAACTCTCACATTATACACTCACTCAAAATTTAAAACCTTCATGGGAAATCATATTTAATATTTAGTTAAACATTTCCAATTATCTCTGGAACCACAGAATAAAACAGAACTCTAGTAGTTGTCAAAGTGACATGGAACAGCCTATTCTAATATGAATGAAGCTCTGAACATAAGCAATCCTTTTAAAGAATAAAAAGGAGGTACATTAAGGGTTCAGTGGCTTTCATTAAAATTAGTTATTCCCAACACTGATCAGGAAAAGTGATCCTCTTAAAACGATCTCAAAAAGGATACTGTCATTTTGATAATTACACATGACCCCAGTTTATGCTAAGATGTATGTAAAAGTAAACTACATCTTACTGCTATTCAAATATTTATAAGCTTTCAAGCTGAGCAGTGCTAATTAAAGCTTTATACACTTAAAAAGAAAATTTAAACTAGTACTTTTAGCCTGGCTTTTATAAAAACCTTTTTTCTCCAAGATGTCACAGAGCAGCACAGCTGCAGTGGCATTATGTGCAGAAGGCCATCATAACTGAAGAATATCTCGGGAGCTACTATTTCCATTGCATTCAAATTTCCCATGACTTGTTTTGGTGGCATTGGTAGAGCCTAATTCAAGATTGTAGGGTTCAAATTCACTCATTTAATTTGAACGTTTTCCAAGGCCCTTAAACGTAGTCATAGAGAGTGCAGAGCACTGGTCTGAACACCAACAGCTGTTATTCCACTGCTGTGAGCTAGCTACAATGCATTGTTTTTGGCAACAGAGATCTTTCAAGTTCTCTTTCTCCTCCCACACTCTCAGAGCAGTAGTTTCAACATAATGTGACTATTACTTGGTAACAATAATATTAACATGAGGTTAGGCTTAATAACATTAAAGGAATAAGAAAGATGAACTTGAAGCTAACTTGTAGAGATAAAATATCTAGCTCACGCTTACATAAAGCCTCTGGTGAGAGAGAGGACTCCTGAAGTCCTTTGCATTTATTAAAGGCAGAGTTGGATTTACACTGAAAGCTGCAGAAACCTAAAGAAGATGGGACAGTAAAGTACTGCCAGGTTACTGAAAACCCAGATTGGTTTCTTCACCCAGGTCAACCCTTGCGCCAGTGTGAGGATGGCATGGGGTAAGAACAAGGGACCGAGGTTGAAATGGCTCTTTCTTTTGACACCCAGTGTTCTTGGTAATATCAGCATGCCAACTCAAACTTTATATGTAGAACTACAAGGTAGTTGTCTTTAGTGTAAAGGAAATTGTGCTTGAGGATTAAGCAGAAGAGAAAAAACATTTCCCCCTATTCTATCACCAGTAATTCCTCTGCTGGGAATTGTGTTGTTTTGAAGCTTGATTTCTAGGTAGAAAGTATGGGGTTTTGAAGGCCTTGTTTCTACCAGTCCCATGGAGTTTTCCTCCGAGGAGAAAGAAGAAGGACAGAATATGTACATGTGTCTGCATGTGCATCTGTGTGTGTGCGCTACACAACTGCTTTTCACCTTGGTAGTCAGTTGAGCTGTTGTGGGGAATAAATAGGGAAGTACTTACTTAAAAAGGAAAAATACATGCCCTGAAAGTGGTGGTTACAAATGTTTGTCACTAGCTGAAATAAAATTGCTCGGTGTTGTTATTACTTGATAAAGGATTCGGCAACAGTACTGCAAAAGTTTCAGTGGAGGAGTATTCTTCACTTGTAGGGCGCTACAACCAGAAGCACTCTCACTGTAGAGGGTGCTTGTGTATCCAACAGCAGCCCTTTATTGGAAGGTGCCTTAGGTACTGGAATCTTTCAAGGCATGTGTCTTATCTTCTTATTGAGCAGGCTGGATGCTTGTTTTTCTGTAATAAAGATGAGTAAGGGTACATCACCACAAGTTAGTTCTTGAATTTTTTAGTATATGTTTGTACTACGAATGGCTGCTAGAGAAGTACAAATTGCTGCCTTGTTATGAAGAACGCTCTTCCTTCTCAATCCACCTTCCCTCATCTTCAAGTTCTAAATGAGATTTTCAGCTATTTTTGTGTGTGCTTGTAAGGATTAAAAGTTAACATTATCTTGCATATAGCTTCCTTTGTTTTTGTTATGTTAAAACCTACAAGTACTTCAAGGAGATGCTTATATCAAAGATTAGTACTTATGAAAACTATTAAAGCTAAATGTAGTATTTTATTCAGGTATTGCTGTGCTTGTTTTTAGTTAGGCTGCATTCTAATGGAATGTCACTGGTTGTTAAAAAGCTTTATTTCAATACATAACCTCTTAGACATATATAATACCTTATTTTTATAGAGCTATTTAACTTGTAATAGTAGTGCATTAATGTGATACAAATTAATAGCTTTATTCCTAATTTGAGCAATCACATTAATATAACTGCATAAAGTAAAATTATCTTATTGCAATAATATTGTAAAATGGTACATCTTATTATTGCATTTACTGTGCAGTTTGTAGTCTGTTTCCTGATACAAGCCAGGATGCTATTGGCCTTCGTGCCCAGGTGGCCAAGAAGGCCAATAGCATCCTGGCTTGTATCAGGAACAGTGTGGCCAGCAGGAGTAGGGAAGTCATCGTGCCTCTGTACTCGGCACTGGTGAGGCCTCACCTTGAGTACTGTGTTCA
>JAOXNO010000024.1:20355928-20367076 GCA_028565335.1 Limnodromus scolopaceus | reverse complement strand
GTTGTGCGTGGGGTTGTTAGTGTTGGGTTTTTTTGGTGGGTGCTTTTTTTTTTTTTTTTCGTGTGTGGTTCTTTTGTTGTTTGTTTGTTTTTGTGGTTTTTTGTTTTTTGTTTTTTGTTTTTTTTTTTAATGTGGTTGGACTCGATGGTCTCAAAGGTCCCTTCCAACCACTAAGATTCTGTGATTCTGTTTGACATTTGGTCAATGGTCATACAGTTCAGACCACTGATGGTGTGGTCCCAGACCACTGTCCAGTGTTGATCAGCTCAGGTATACTTGAAGAGAGGAGTGAGTGCTGCCAAGGGTGGTCTGGATCTCTTCCAGTTCCCATTGGTTTACTTTTTTTTCTTTTCCCCTAACTTTCTGATCTGCCCCTTCACCTTTGCTATTTCCTGTTTTCTGTAATTATTTTGGAACAGGCTGCCCAGAGAACTGGTTGAGTCACCGTCGTTGGAGGTATTTAAAAGACAGTTAGCCATCGTGCTTAGACATATGGTTTAGTGATGGTTTTTGTCAGTGTTAGGTTGATGGTTGGACTAGATGATCTGAAAGGTCCCTTCCAACCTAGGCAATTCTATGATTCTATTTGTTTCTTCCAAATTGCTTAGATTTCTTCCAAATTTCTTCTGCATTGCTTAGAGAGGACACTTCAGCCTTGGGAGCAAACTTCTGCTTCTCCGTAAGAGGAGACTTAAAGGAACAATGGCCAAATGAGAATGTTTCTGAAAGATTAAAACTGGGGTAAGTACATAGGATACTTTCTAGCCTCCGTCTGCTGAGTAGCTCAGAGACTTCTTGACTTAGGTATAGTGCCTGAGTATTTAATAATCCTCGGTTTTATTTTCTATGAAGTTGTCCAGTCTCCCCTAGTGCTCCTGTAAGCTTTTGGCACTCACCATAGCTTTCGGCAAGTAGTTCCTTAAATCTACTTTCTGCTACATGAAGAAAACTCTTTCATTTGTTTCCAGTGTAGCTCCTAATAGCTTAAGTTGATCCTCCACAGTTTTTGTTTTGAAAGAGGCAATGAATTCTTGGTGCCTAGCCAGCCTTTCTATGCCACTCACAATTTTGCAGATCTTTATCATACTCCTTGGACTAACTTTTTCAGACTAGAGAAAAGTATGCATTTGACATTGGACTTATAAAAACATTTTAAAGACTTTTGGAAAACACTACTGTTTACCAAAGATACCGTCCATTCTGCAGAATGATGGGTGGTATTCTGCTTTGCTCCATGATTAATAGATGGTTGAGCTATCTGCTCTTCTGCTTGGTATGCCTTTGTCATCACTAGCAGGGGACTGTCCCTTTACTTGCATGGTAAATGAGGTTCACTGCAGTCTGCCAGGCTGTTCTACAGGCAAACAGAACCACCCAAATAAATAAGAGCACCAATAATAGGGAAGAGACATTTTCATCTTCCCTATCTAATATCTTATCTTATCTGAAACAACTTTAGTAATAAATAGTTAACAGAAACAGACTTTTCAATGTATTTTAAAAGGACTGTCAATCACAATGGAAGTAATATCATTCTATCTGATATCTGTAGTTACCGTTCAGAAAATCACACGTTCATTGAATCTTCTTGTAGACACAAAATAGGAGTAGTCTTTGCTGAACTTGGAAAGGATCTACAGTCCCAGCACATGACAGTAAAGTAGAAACAAGCAAAGAGGCAACATCAACTTGAAATAATCAGAAGAATTGCACTGGCAATTCACTACTTGGAAAAATCCAGCAGTTAGTTTAAATAAGAGGTCAGTATTCTTTTTGGGTACTTCAGTATAGAGTGGATCATATTATGGGAAAAATACCATTATTCTAGCTTTTGTCTCTTGTAATAGAGGCAATTGGCTTTTTTTTCCCTTAATTTTGTTGTAGAATTACAGAATGGATGAGGTTGGGTGGGACCTGTGGAGATCATCAAGTCCAATGCCCCTGCTCAGGCACAGTCACCCAGAGCAGGTTGCCCAGGACCCTGTCCCATCAGGTTTTGAATATCTCCAAAGATGGACCTTCCACAACCTCTCCAGGCAACTTGTTCTAGTGTTCAACCACCTTCACATAAATAAGCGTTTCCTTATATTCAGCTGGAGTTCCCTGTATTTTAATATGCCTCTTTTCCTGTCTAGATACCACTGAGAAGAGTGTGGCAGTTTTCTTTGCTGAAGGTCAGTTGTAACAGGAACGACTGAAGCAAAGAAGGTGTTGAGTACCTTGGTCCTTTTTGTGTCCTTTGTCATCAGGTCCCCGTCCCGTTCAGCAGCAGGCCCACATCTTCCCTAGACTTCTTTTTGCTGATGATCTACTTGTAGGAGCCCTTCTTTTTGCACTTCACATCCTTCAACAGATTCAACTCCAGATGGGCCTCAGTTTAAATGTAACAGATGATTTTAGATAGGTTTAGCTAATTCCAAAGTCTTTTGCAAATTAGTCTCTCTCTGGCAGCGGTTTCAAGACTGAGTTTTACAGATGCTACTTGTTACTTGAAGAGCCAGGAGTTTAAGAAAAGTAAAATTGCAATTTCCAAACCAACACAATTCTTGCTTTGGACCTGAGCTTTCTGAAATGTAGGAAACCTATTTATTTTCAAATTCATTTTTGACAGCAGGGCCAATCAGACTCTCCTGCACCTGGTATACCTGACAGGGCACTTAGAAATTGAATGACCCATATTAAAACTGAAATACTGTTCAAACTGTCTGACTCTGGTTTTTGCCCTTAAAAGAATGCATAATACTTCCTGAGGAGACAAAATGTTATTGTTGCTCAACGTAACTGAAGCTTATGTGAAACAGCTAGTTTATTAGAATTAGGTTGTAATCAATGTAAACTTTGCTAATAAATATTGAATTGATTTCTGAGTAGGCAGTAAGAAAAACATTTGATATAGATAGTTCAGTGCTCTAGAAGCACTAGGTCAGAAAATTTCCCTTGTCTCATAAATCCCTCTGACACGTTCCACAGCCCTGAAAATTACTGTTGACCACAGTACAGATCTAAAGTCTCTGTATTTCACAGAGACTTATATCTATTCCCAAATGCAAATTAAGTGAACAGTGATGAATTTGGGCCTGTATTCAAAAAAGCCACTCAATTAAAAGTTTCAGCAAATGCTCAAACATTTTACCATATGGAAGTACCTTTAAGCATGAATTCAAAATTAACCCTGTACGGGATTAATATGCTGAACTGGGAAAACATGTTGTGTTTGTAGGACAAAAATGTGAGCATCCAGAAGCCAACTGTAACACTTCTATTTATTGACTGATTTATTGTCCTCTTTTATAGCAATAGTCAGGAAGTTGAGACTGAGGAGTGCAGTTCTCCACGCTTAATCTGCAGGCAAAGAGGTATTCCCATCTATACATATGCTTTACTTGCAACTTGTAGTTTTTTGATGCACGCATGGAAAAAAAATTTTATACCATATGTGTGAAATGAGAGGCAGAAATGACCTTTTACTATGATTTCCATGGCGACAGTCCCCACTTTGGTGTCATTAAACTGCTCATTAATATTGAATTCATTACAAGGGACATCTGGAGTGGACATGATATAACAAGTAAAAGTAGAAGAAAGTGAAACTTTGTTAAAGATTGTGCTTTAAATTTTTTAGAGACATCTGTTTTAGGAAAGCTCTGCTATTCCATTGTCCTACACTGTCAGCATACTTTATACAAAGCAAACAGCATGTGGGGAAAACAAGTACTTACAGCCAAGGCTGTTAACTTGCAGGGAGGTTATATCTTACATTCTTAATCTTTGAAGTTCATTCAGTGTGTCCTGCATATAAGAGGAAAAGAAATTATGCACTATTTCTTTCAAAACTGGTTTTTTTTTTTTTTTTGAGGTATACATACATTTATGTGTACTTCTAGGTATTATACATCATTCACATTAGCAATAAGTGAAATAAAATGTCACTCAATTCTCTACTTTTATTCTTAATATACAGGGCATAAATTCAACAGTCTTGTTATGCTGCTCTGTGAGCTACTGAGCTGTATTTGCAACATTTGTTAAGACAGAAATCCCATAAATAAAACATCTAAGAACTCAGTTTATCTACTTTTGAGATGGCACGAATATGTTCACATATTGTATGAGCTGAAGGAATCTGGGCTTCTTAGATTGAAAAAAATAGGTTATAATTGGTAGCAGCAAATAGTGTGATCATCAAGAAAGTGTACACTGTATGTATTGACTTTTAATGAACTGGAATAATGGCCCATTCTCTGTTTAGCAGAAGACAGTTCAATAAGTGTTTGAAGATTCTGCTTTATTTACTCTAGAAATTTAGTAATAACAGGTGAGAACTCCAGTGTTACCTATGAAATCTCAGATTTAATGACATTTAATATTTGTTAGATTTTGCAGAAAACAAAAAGCAAAGGAAGGAATGGTCGTGTAGTAAACATTTACGTTTTCCATTTGTTATTGTTACTAATTTTACACCTGTGCTTCTTTTTTTTTTTTTTTTTCCTTGAATTGTTCTCATTCAAGGAGCCTGCTTTTTTCCAGACTAATGCATTTGCTTATATTTATGTACCACAATTATTTCACCCAAGTCAACATGCTTCTAGAATTTGAAAACCTGGAACCAAAGCACAAGTCTCCGTAAATAAGTACCTTTTGTTCCAAGTATAATATCTGTCAAATGTAACACAAATACAACTATTTCGTGGGGGCTTTCTCTGGGGAGGTGAGCTGGTCAGACTTTACTAATTGTGAAATGTTACCATTTCTCCACGTAAATTCTAAGCCCCAGGTGAAGCTGTTCACCATCACAGTAGCTGGGCCACCATGGAGGTTGACAGCCCTGGCCATTCCAGCAAACCAGACTTCCAGCCCGGGCGCTTCTGGTTAGTGTTTGAAGATCTAGAGGACTTTGCTATTGGCCCCTCACCTAAAGATATGGTGTGAAATGCCCTCACTTCAGAGCAAGAGTTTGTTTTGGAGTAGTATCCAGGATTTCTTTGGCAATCATTGATTTTGCTAAGCACTGTATCAAAACAGTGTATTTATAAGTAGAGATGGCTTTTGTAATGGACTGCTTACTTCTACTTAAAAACACTGTGTATCTTCTTTTCAGTACTGTGAAGAGTCTCTGACTTAAAGCTGAAGAGATCTTATTTTGAGCCACCATATGGTCATGAATTAAAATTTCTTAGGTAGGCAATTTTTTAGGACATGGTAACTGAGGTCCAGTCTATTGTTGTTGACTTACATCAGTTCTTACAAGCATGACAGGCACAGCATGAAAGCTGTTTTTTCTTAGGGATGATTGTTCCATCTTATGCTAACGCTGCCCACATTTGGTGATATCCTTCATTATATACTCTACAGAGTCCTGTGCTGATTAAAGCGCATACAAATCCACTGAAATTCTCTCAAACTGTTGTTTCATTTAGTGAAAGTGCCATGGGCACCACAATCACTTAACTGTTTTTTCTAAATGTTTGTGAATGTATTTCACTTTAGCCTGACCCGACTTACCCACATCTGAAAGGTCGTGTCAGGTTTCCTTCACTGTAAGTCAGTATCGCCCCTGCTCACAGCCTGGAGGTACATACCGATCTGGTGAAAGTAGCTATATGCCTTGTTTGAGTGTTGTGGGAATCTGACCTATAAGAAGAAACCTTGCTTCAGTTTTCATCCTGCAGATGCTGTTTCTTAAGTCAAGATTTCTGTTTTTCCCTATATTTCTTTTCTTTCTCATATATGAGCTGACTACTGAAATATTTCTGTGGTTTCTGAAAACCTTTTTTCCTTTATTAAAAAAAAACACACACGTTTCCCCCATCCACCCACTGAAATACCTTCCATGACTACTGATATAAATCTTGTTAATGCCCCTCATTGTTACTTCGTCTTTGGAGCTATTTTTTATCTACTTTTTTTTTTTTTTCCCAGAAGGAAACTCTTATAAAAATCTTTTCTGTAAAGGGAGAATCTTGTAATTCTTCAAAGAGACAGAATTTCAGCATCGGCGTTATCATTTCATTGGAATTTGGAGCACAACCTACTGTGTTCAGGTAGTTCCATATCCCATTTTAGTTTTCCCTTTCAAGGTATTACTTTTTCAGTTGGAACTTGACATCACATTTGAAATGACATTTATGACCATGGACGGTATTCAGCCATCATTAAAGGCAGTGGGCACTTTTGTCTGCAGCAGCTACCCTTTGGGACTGAAAACCTGTTCAGACTTCTCTCTAATCCTGCTCAAATGGAGGAATATGCCATAAGAATCTGACAAAACTCTAACATCAGACCAGTTTTGACATTTTTATACAGTTTACTTATATTAGGCTTCCATACCAAAAAAAAAAAAAAGTTTAGCTAATGCAAATGTTGTAAACCTGTAGGTATCACTGCTGAATCACTGCAGTATTTGATTGAATAGCATAATGTGAAACTGCATATAGAAGGCCAATTAAACATAGAAAGAAAGGTAGAGACAAATCTTGCATGAGGCTGGATAATACATATGAAAAAGTCTGCTGGCAGAGTTATATCAGTAAATGAACATTTTGGCAAGAATTTATGTTATCAGTTCATCAAGCAACATCAGTTTTACTAACAAAAGCACTTAGATATCAGCCTTATTGTGTCTGTACTGGAAGGATAGTGGAGAATTAATAAGCAAAAATAAAAATGAAATTCACTAGTGTTTCTAGGTTGGAACTTTTTTTAGAGTGGGTTTAAATTGATTTTTCAATAAATAACTACAACCAGGATTTCTGTTTTTTAGGCTTCATTTCCTCCACCTATTCATGATTTGCATTCTGCTGGCCTCCTTAATCTAGGTTTTAAATAATTTCTATCAAACTAAGATCAAACTCTCTCATCTTGGTATTATAATATTAATATGCTTTGTTGTTTTCAGCTTGGCAGTCCTGTTCAAGAATGTGCATCATTTATATTCAGGTAAGACTTTATTTGCATGAAAGAAGTTCAAGTGCAGCAGCTTTTCTATTTTCCCTGGAACGTTTTTCACATTTTAAACATGTAACTATTCTAGATCACCTTTTCCATAGCTTGTGTAAGTCTATTAAAATCAAATTTGCTCTAGGCAATAAATCAGCCTAAAGCTGAAATACTGACTGTGACCCTTTGGAAAGATGTAAAGCGTTTATCAGAAAAAAGTGTTGTGTCCCTTTGGCAATGTCACAATCAATTATCCTTGTGACATTGTATATCTAGCATGTATATTGCCATCAAATGGCCAGGGCGAAGTGAAATGCATTCTGTTATTCCATATTTCATACTGAAACGATTTTAAAGTTAAGGAGATATTGTTATTATAGAAAGGAGAAAATAGTGAAAACTTACTGCAAAACTCTGCTAAGGCAAATGTAGACATCTATTTCTATGTCCACTGTTAATCTAGCATTTTAACTTCCCATAAATGTTATGATGCGTAACTTCTGATGCTATCTTAACTTGTATATTTAACCAGAAAAACAAAAGTAGGAGACAATTTATCTACAGGTTAATTGTAGCTGTGATTGTTTAAGGTGAATTTTACCTGCTGCATCTAGATACACGTCTTGGTGTTAGGGGACTGATAGAGAGTTGTTCTGTCAGCTCCACTTGAACTAACCTCATTACTCCTGGATTCTTCCCGGAGGCTATTTCTACCCCATTTTGTACAACTAGAGCAACATGAAGAGACTGAAGTTATGCAGAGACTTGAGTCTATGACATGAACTACTAATTTATCTAACTCTTTTTGTCTAAGTAGCCTCCTTTCCTTGTACAAGAAACTTACTAAGTTGTCCAATTACATTGTCAGACGGAGCATTTACTATGAAGGTGTGAGAAGGCATGTTCAAGGTGTTTTCAAATCTTTTATGATTAAGCAATATTTATTTTGGTAACATTTCATGTTACTTAATTTTTAGGGTGAAGTTAAATATATGAAATGATCAACAGATAAGATAAGTGTCAAAAACAGAAATTGCCATGAAAATTGTTTTGCTACCTTTACAGAGAGAGTCTGTAATTAACTACAGAAGTCCTTCATGCTGAATATAGTATTTCTCTTTGTTTACCATGGTATTTACCTATCCAGAAAAGTTAACGTTGTTTTCAAATGCAACCTAAGCAATGTCCAAAGAACTAACTGAATTATTTAATAAATACACACTGGTTTCAGGTGGACTGTGTATTGATAAACCTGTTTATCATTCCACATGCAAAGCACTGGCAAAAAAAGGTTCAGTCTAAAATATGTGCAAGTCTCCAACAGAAAAAGATTAGCAATAAAAAGCTGATGGAGAGCAGCCTGTGATAATACTGTTCATAGATAAGAACCTTCTTTGATATAGCTTCTTATTTTAAATAAAAACACTGAAATGCAACGGGATTTAGGCATAATATGAGATAATATTTCAAAAAGTCACTACTAAATTACATCTGGAAGCAAATATTTGATAAGCACTTCTTACATTGCAGCTACAGCTTAACACTTGAAATTGAACTCATAAGTGGCATCTTCACAAAACATATCTATGGGATATTGATTTGGATACTAAAAATTAGCAGATCCAAAATTAATGACCACTTTAAAACATGTAGTTGTACTCAAATATTGTGGGGCAACTCTAGCTGTATTTGGTGAATTTCCATTTCCACCCGATTGCTAGTTTAAGAACCTGGGCTGATTTATCAACCTTGGAAGTACTTTTCAGTTTCTTGCCCTATCAGCAGCAAGATATAAGACAATGACATAATATCAGCTTATTGCTATTTAATTTTTCCAATAATAATGATTTTTTTTCACCACAATAATGATATTATCTCATAATTTTAACAATTTTATTGAAAATTTTTGACCAATACATGACAGAGCACTTACTGTAAGACAATTTTTAAGACTCAGGACTTAAAAATTAACTCTCATTTGTTCTACCCATTTCAGATGCTCCATGTTCAAATGTATGTCACTAACTACTTATGTACTGGTGACCAGCTACCAAATAGATGGACAGAAGATGAGAGATGTTTCTGGCTCAACTAATTACTAGTAAATCCATCTGCAGTAAGTTGTGCAGCTGTGGGAGGGAGCATGATTTCTGTGAGGTCCTGGGGACCGTTGCCAGGCAATGTATCCTACAGATGGTCCTGCTCCTCTCTGAGCACATGACAGGATGGATGGCCTTGGCTGCTGCGAAATGCAGACCTGACATCTCCTGCTACTTCTGGTGACAAGTCACTTGGGAACACATGGCCCTCGACATTTGTGGTGGCCAGGGTTGGACAGCCAATTTGTGAACACAGACAGCTGCACTCTTGAGTGTGGGGGCTTATTTCTTTAGCACCTTCTGCACATGTAAGCTTCTCAGTGGAAGCTGCCCTCTGGATACTTGTTTAAATTGCCTCTGGCAATTTATATATCATCATTTATAACAGCTGTGGATGCCTTCTGGCTATCATCTGATCTCACTCTTGCTCCTGTCTGCTATTTCCCCAAGTATCATCTCAGGGTCCAGACGTAACAGTAACCCTGTAAGTCAGGGCTCAAAAAGAAACGTGCATGCCTACAGTGTCCCCCGGAGAGTAACTAGAATTACTGCCATTGCTTCGTAATCTTCCAGCCCTGGCAGACTCTGTGAGTCGTTCATGCAATCAAATATCAACCACGCTGTTTGCTGAAGGATGCCCAGGTCCAGGAAACTTGGGATGCACACAGTGACTGACTCTTGCTCCTGTTACTGCTCAGTTAAGTGAATGGTATACATAAGCCTGGCCAACCTCATTACCGTGGCACCCAGTGGACAATTAAACCAGGTTCTCAGCTCCTGCTGGCCTACACGGCATTGCTTTCGGTCGCTCCAGATACCACCAGAGCCTGCCTTGAGCCTCCAGAAAACTGCTTCCCAGGTAGTCACTTAATGCTTCAGCTTTGAAGGTTCCCTTAAGAGTGAATGTGTGGGACTGCTGCTTATCTGTGCTGCCTTTAAATAACTGGGTGGGTGCAGTCTGGGTGTTAGTAAAAAAATAATGGTATTTGAGACAATTTTTCAAATTTATTAACAGAGATAATGTCCCCATTTATAATGACTGTGTAACACAGTTTGTGACTGTGTTGGAGGTACTAAACCTTCATTCTGATAAATTATACTTTGAAATGCATTTCCTTGTTTTGGAATGTTATTTCTATATGGTTTTCAAAAAAACATTTTCTGTTTCTGAAAATAAACAAGTTATCAGTAAAAGGGTACATTTTGTTATAAAACTGTTTTGTTTCTATTCAAACAGAATGTATTTGGGAGACAAATTTTCTTAATTTGCTAACTAATAATGTCATTCTTTTTCTTTAGAGATAATTCTAACACCTTAATAACCCTCTAGGATACTTATTAAAATAGAAGAGATTAAATTCCAATGAGCACACTACAAACCTCTTCTTGAAAGGGTTTCCAGGAAGGGATTGCTATAAGAAAAAAAAAAAAAAGATTAAATTAATTTTCCAACCCATAACAAAAGGTAGAGAGTAGTACATAGCTGTAACCACTTCATGAATAACCATAAATTCACTGGTGTTTTGCTGGTTAGCCATTTGTCCCCTTAGACTGGTATGGATGAGCAGGGAGAAAGTCTGTATTTTCTGCTATGTATCAGTCTTAACTGTACTTCTTCTTGTAGATAAGTACTTCTTTACAGTAAAGAGGATATCAGGACCTTTGTCACGCTTGTAGATAACCCATGGAAGAGGATACAGAATGCAAACACCTTCTGCATTATTGTACAGAAAACGGTCTGGGAGGAAGGCAGCAGTAGAGCCATGGTGATAAGGTTACCAGATGATTTCACCTCGAGTACTGTGTCCAGTTTTGGGTCCCTTACCATTGAGGTGCTAGAGCGGGTCCAGAGAAGGGCAACAAAGCTGGTGAGGGGTCTGGAGAATAAGTCTTATGAGGAAAGGCTGAGAGAGCTGGGGTTGTTTAGTCTGAAGAAGAGGAGGCTGAGGGAAGACCTTATCATGCTTTATAACTACCTGAAGGGGGGGTGTAGAGAGGTGGGGGTCAGTCTCGTCTCCCAAGTCACAGGGGATAGAACAAGGGGCAATGGCCTCAAGTTGCGCCAGGGGAGGTTTAGATTGGATATTAGGAAACATTTCTTCACGGAGAGGGT
>JAOXNO010000024.1:20345554-20355828 GCA_028565335.1 Limnodromus scolopaceus | reverse complement strand
GAGGTGTTCAAAAGACGGGTTGACGTAGTCCTTAGGAATATGGTTTAGTGATTTTTGTCAGGGTTAGGTTGATGGTTCGACTAGATGATCTTTAAGGTCCCTTCCAACCTAGACAATTCTATGATTCTGTGATTCTATGATGGAGATCCTCAGAGGAGAATGGGCAGGCACCATCATCGTGGTCCTACCCGGCTCACAGCAGGAGGGGGAAGCATTTTATACTCACTGTTAGCACTCAGGTGTCGGATTCACTGCAGTAAGTGAAATTCTGCACCCACAGTAAATAATCCACTCTCAGTGAAAGCAAAAAGAGGGTTTCCCCATGAGTTCAACACGAGCAGAATAGAGCTTGTAATAGAGTTCTTGACCAACTTGAGGGGGGGAATAAAAACAAGCCTGATTCCTACAGATCCAGAAATACTTGTGGATTATGGATTACTAATAAAAAGCTTTGCACTGATTTGGGCACATTAGGAAAAGCCATTAATATACTAGCAACAAAAAATATTGTAATGAGGTAAAACATATATTAAAACTAAAGGTGATGACTACTAAAAAAAAAGAAAGTCAGAATTAAAGCATCTTGTAAGAATTGTGTGTGCAAATATCCTGCTTTCCTAGTGTATCATATAATATAATGCCAATGATACATTAACATGCTATTTAGTTACACGAAGCAATAATATGCAATTTATGGGGAGGACATTATAATTACCAGCATTTGGGCTGAGTATTATTGTGAATCTCCTATAAAACCTGTATGAACTAATTTTTGCCAAGTGATATAACATAATTGAACTAAAAACAGTACACACGAATTGTTATGATAGCCAGGTGATAAAAGGTAAAGCAGTTATTTACATTACGTTAGTGTTCTCCCCTCGCACCAAACAAATAATTTAGAACAATTTAGTTGAGAGGGAAGTAGTGAAGCAGATATGAAGACATGAAGCAGATATGATAGCATTAAGATAAAAGAAAAATATAAGGAAAATCTAGATATGCTTTCACACTGCTGGAAACATTATAAGGAAAGGAACAGGAATATGCATTGTATTTACAGGGGATAAAAATAGAGAGTACCACTAATGGAAAGGTGAGCAATAAACAACATGAAAGGTTAGGTGAAGCAAACCAAATGCAAAAGAAGACAAGAAAGTAAAGTAAAATTAGAAAGGAAAATAACCTGGAAAATAACAATGTCATTGCTTCAACAAATTTGAAAGGCACTCCCCCCTCCCCCCCCGCCTTTTTTTTTATTTTCCATGTTGGACTCCATACAAGTAAAAAAGATAGAGTTCTTTGCCTGAGAGCCTTGCAGTCCAGCATGAAGTTCAAAATGAACATAGCACAAGAAAGATATAGAGTAAAGCTGATGTGCTCATGTAGTTTTATGTATTGTGGTACATCAGTTAATGGCACTGATATTATTTAAACTATTTTTTAAAAACTTGACTCTAGATGAAAATGCAAGAAATTCAGCAAATCCAGCAGAAGTTGGGACAGGTTGCGCAGAGAGGCTGTGGATCTGCTATCCCCAGAGGTTTAGCACCCAACCTGTAAAAGCTCTGAGCACCCCAAGGTGAATTGAGTGCCAGCCCTTGCTTTAGGCGAAAACTTGGACTAGTGGACCTCCTGGGGACCCTCCAGCCACAGTGAATTTGTGTTTCCTTAATTTTGTATAAGCTATGATTCTGTATGTATCACAAGCACTATCTCAGTAATGTTAATTAGCAGATGCACTTTTGTAGCTGAAATGTGCCTTGAGAAGAGATTTGCCTCCAATCTACAAAAGGTGCATAGGAACTGATGAATTTAAAACAATGGAATCAACCAGAAATGGTGAGAATAGATAGCCATAAATAGATTGCATCGTTTGGAGTGGGGAAAAAAGCTAATGTAACCAAAGAAGAGAGATGGAAAAGCAATGAATTGAAAAAATTAATTTAGTTTTTTCTTGTTACATATGAACTAAACATATATTTATAGTGGTATAATTCCACTGACTGTGATGATGCATGATATTTCTTAAAACAAAAATAGTAAGATGCATAGCATTTTCATTTAAGATAGCCTAGCTTTTCATCAATAACTATATTTTGTACTAGGTTTGTGCTATATATAGTTTTAAAATTTTGACCTCTCTTTCCATTTCTTACATGTTTTATCTTCTCTCTGTGCTTATTCTTTCAACTCTCAACTATATCTCTTAGCTTTGTATTCTATCCGCCTACAAAGTTGTTGTAAAAGACAAAACAGATAAAATAGCAGAGTAATGAAAGTGGATGTGTCCCCTCTGGTGAGATCTAGATTTCCTCAGTGGAGTATATATGACCTTCTTTCATTTTTGACGCTTGAAAGCTTTCTTTAATAATGTCATTTCAGTCTAATTTTATACAGACAGTGTGTTAGATGTCTTTTAAAAGTACTCCTATCTTTTATTGTTTTTAGCAACCAATTAGTTCCCAGCCCAACTAGTCCCAGTTGCTCAGCTGTATACTGGGGATTTGGCATAGCATGTTGGAATAAATCACTCGCCTCCTGCCCCTTGCAGTCTTAAAATACAAATCAAAGTGAAGATGCAGATGTATACAGTCACAATGGAAGAACCAGAATAACAAAATTCATCTGTTTTAGTGACCCCACGTAAACCTTTCTAATGCCAGAATGTTGTTTTTCTGGAAAGAAAAGAAGCAATCATTTCAGGAATTTTATAATTAGGAACTATTTCTCCTACTACTGCAGATTGATATTATGCTTTCCTCTGCTAGACCTGATCGCATTTAATTATCTTCTGTCCTTGCAAAGCCACTTGATGATGTGACTCTCTTGATTATAAGAAGGTTGTACACAGCCAGCAGAGGTCAAGTTCCCAACGGTTGCATAGTACGTCAGTGCTGCCAGTTGAAGTCAACAGAATTACATTTATGTACTTTTGAGCACATGGTTAAGCCCTGCTTTTTTTTTTCTTTTTTCTCTGTTCTTTTGCATTGAGGTCACTTTGACTGTTTCATTCTATTTGTACTTTCAATCTCCATTTTTTTACTGAGGACATTGCAGGCTGAACAAGAATTCCACATTTTCAAGTGGCATACTGCAAAGTGATTTCCTGCTTAAAAGTTTTCCTCTTTATTAAGTACTTTCTGGAATACAACTTAGTTTGTTCTGAAACAGAATGACTGAAACTAAAAGGTAGTTCCGTTTCTAGCAGCCACTGGCAGAGACCTGAAAAGCCTTGTGCAAACACCTCCATCACAACTACAAACACCTGAACTGTGGCAAACTCCTTGGTAGCTGGGACCAGGGTGCCAGTTTGGCATTCCGCTCCCCACTCCATTGAGTTAGCTCCAAGGTGGGATGCTTCTTTTTTCCTTTCTGAGCCAAGAATAGTTCCAGGAGCAGGAGACAGTTTCAGTCTGAATCGACTGCTGGGTTTTTTACCATGTATTTTTATCTCTTTCATATGATGCTGATCCCAGAGAGGAGCCCAAGTTGAACATTCGTGTCTTTTTTTTTTCTGGATCTTCTGCTGCACATAAAAATTCAGGTGTTTGAGGTTCTTTTGGAAACTCTGAAAGGCTCCTTCTCCTTTGCCTTTGCAAAGACATATTTTGATCATAGGATATGGTTGGTGTGAACAGCAGCATTTACCCTACTGCTGAATTCTGAACTGTAATTAGGTTTTGGGACTTTGCAAAGCTTGGGAACACGTTCCGCTCATTTACAGTGCAAGACTGAACTGCGTTAGGATAACTACTATGTTGAAACAGTTTTCCAAAATAGTTGATTTAAAATAGGTCTGACTTCAAAAGATCTACAAATTTCTCTTCTAAAAGTTTGTGATGCTCTAAGAAATCAAATAAAAGCAAGTGTATATCTAAATTCTATAAAATAAGATTCTTAATTGTCAGAAGAGTCACTTAATAATGTATGTATATTAGATTATTTGAATAATCTCAAATTTTTTGTTTTATGTGTTTAATGTTTTATTTTTTTATAGTAAAAAATGACCATTTCTAGATCTAAGTATATCCTTAGTGGTTAAACTGAAATACTATGCATCTGACTACTCATGAAATAGTACCTCTAGTAAATCATATTAAGAAACATATCTACAGCACAGAAATATTCTTCTTCTCTTTGTTTGAATAGTTTAGCTATCACATTATCTGATGGACCAAAATGTATTTCCCTGACAAAATGGATTAAAATCATAAAGCTGTAAGAAACACATGAGTATATTGCCTTTCATCTTTCCATCTAATCACCCGGTTGGACAAATGGGGCTTGCAGTTACTTGCCTCCTCTTTAGCTCACGTGCCCAAGGCAACAAAACAGAAATTACAGGTAACAGTTGATCAAATGCTTGTAGTCAGTTAACTCCCTCTCTACCTGTCACTAGGCATCATTTTATTAACAGAACCTTGACCCAGGTGTGCTAGTAGCTTGAAAGTTCAGAAGGTAGAATGCAACTGTCAAATAAAAGATGGATGATGTGCATTCTATGTTTTAAATGCACGTTAGTGTATCTGAGAGTGAAAGTGCTAATCAAAGGTGACATTTTATAAACGATATTGCAGAAGCCTTGTGAAAAGAACTCAGAACAATCTTAGCATGTGATGGGAATGGACAGGAGGAAAGACTTCATGGTTAATGTACAGCGGCTGTGAGTTTGCATTTGAATTTCCTGCAGTGGAAATGTGCATCAGCACAGTATTTAATCAAAATCAACAAGACCACGCATAACACACAGTTTGCTACACAAGCAAGCTTTGATAAGTAAGAATAATGATGGTTGAAATACATTTTTATTAAATATAAATAATTTATAAACCCATTTTAGTTTTTTATATTGCTCTGTTATTGGTATAATAAATCAATTTTGTTTAATAGCTACTGAAATTATACATTTAAAAATGTACCTTCACATACATGAGGAAAGAATTTTAACATGTGTAACTGTTCAGAATATTCTGTTGCTGTACTTTTTTAATGAGGTAGAAGTTGAGAAAAAAATCTTAATCTCAATTTAAACTTTAATTTAAATTTTTTATCAATTACTTAAAATTATATTTATATTATAAAAATACAAAAAAATATTTAAGATTTGCAAAGGCACCTTAATTTAATCTTTACCTTTTTCACTGTAGTCACTGAAAAATTGAATAGACACAGGTAAATACTGATGAAATAAAGTATTTATTTTGTGCACAATGGAAAGGACTGCTTACTGTCATTTTAATTTCTCTTAATTTATTTTTTTTTATTTCATGCCCCAGCATTTAACTTTGTAGCCGTACAAGAAGTTCTTGAAATGAATTCATAAACAAGACAGTTTCTAGTTAATAAAAAAAAAAAAGAGGGAAAAGAAAACGTCAAATATTTTGTGTTAGGTGAGATTAAAAAATCTTTTACGTAAAAAGATCGCTGATCCTCCAGGTCAAATGAAAAAAATAGTTACCTATGGATTCTGTTTGCAGTTTGTGTACTCTTTTGTTGGTTTAGATTTTTATAAAATAATAAAGAAAATAAAAACACGAAGTCTGAAAAATGAGGTAAACATGGCTGTACCACACATTAGTAAACAAACAAAAACTACCCCAAAACCCCTCAAACCAACCACAGAAAAACATACTTTTTTTTTAAATAGCATTTACTGCAAATAGAAGAGTTTCATTATCTGTATAAATATGCTTTTTGAAGTGAAGTATAAGGAAGTAAGAATTTATTCCAGGTAACTCATGTTACATGACCTTTGAAATGAACATACCTACTTTACAGGTTATGTGTAGTTCATGGGTGTATTTTAAACTCTCTTATGGGCCAGCAGCTTCTGACAGTTGCTTCCATGATGAAGACATACATTTTCTTCTTGTTAAACATCGAGGCTTTTCTCACAAAACGGCTCAGATTTGCTGTGCTCAGTTTCACGCCCACAAATGCAGACCCTGGCCCTGCATCGTGTTGTACTCATGAAGGTGGCATCGCTTTGCCACGTCTAAGTGTCCTTCCCTCTTTTGCACAGAATTTTTCAGATGTTCTTAAGACTATTAAGGTCTGGAAGATCCAACTTCCACTCCCGTCCTCTCCATTTCTCCATCAGCTGATATTTTTATTCTTCCCTTAAGATCTGTGTCTCAGACTGACCCTGTCCTTCCTCTCTTCTGCTGTGCCAGGTACCCCACACCACATATGACCCCCATGGAGCCACTGCCCATCCAGCAGCCACAACCTGCCTCCTCCAGGGACCTACACCTGCTGGGCTTTTCTCTGCTAAAGGATCAGCGTGGGATCTGCCACGACGCTGCCTTTATTTTGGTCAGGATGGTTGGTGAGGATCGTAATGCTGTGCGTAGGTGTCTTAATGCTAGTTTGGTGGGATGATCAAGCAGTTTGCATCGAAGCTCTGGCTCTCCTTTGGTACTTTTATTCACTTATATAGTGCAATATTCACTCCCGTATTAATTTACATTTCCTATTATATCTCTAACAGGAACTCTCTAACCAGTCATTACTTTATCCACATGTTAAATGTTCATTTTACAATTATTAGTAGAACCCTATGTTCCGCCCAGGCTATATGTAATCTTAAAGGCTATTTTTGGACATTTCCCAGTTTTTTTCTGTCTTTCTCTGTAGAACATCACCACTAGGTCTTGGATGGACTAAATGCACTCAGATCATTAGACAAATACCAGTCTCGTATCAATCTCTCGTTTTGATGCTCATTTTTTCATCAGAACGTTTTTAAGCCTTCTGAGCATTGTTTTAGCCTACCATGTATAGAGCTCACTACAGTTTTCTCAGAAAAATAATCTCCTATTTTGCAGCCTGACTGATTTTCATCCAAGTACTGAAATACTGCTTTTTAGATAAATTTTATCCACCATATCTGATACTTCTGATCATTTCTCTCTATCGCTTCTCAAAGATCACTGCCCTTGACTTCCATGCGTTCATTCTAGTGCTTTTGCTCATATTTTTCTGGCCATTGCGCTGGTGGTTTTTGTGTGGACTTGTCCTCCATTCTTCTCCATTAGCATCTCCTGGGACTTCTGTTCATGCTCACTCGATGTCTTTGCTGTAAATCTAGTGTCATCCTTGAACAATCTCATCCATTTACATGGACAGTTAAGTGCCTGCCTGGAGGCAGAAGTTAATTACTGTATTGTGTGTTATACAAATTAGTATTGTGTCTAAGCATCACTCCACTTTTAAGGATGCTATCTGTTGGGACACATTCCTTGCTTGGTAACAATGGGCAAACTTTCCACTTCAGGCTAAATCTCTGATCAGGGATGTTATGAAAAAGAAAATAAAATGTATTTATATTTCATGTTATGCCCCTGTGCCTGCTCATCTGTCGCAGGAAGAAAAAGACATAGTCTATGTTTTGTTCCCTGCTTTCCTTAGAGTTCATTGCAGTGTGTTAGTCTGCTACCAGCACCCAGGGAGCAGGATTATTATTCTTGTCGTGTGAACATTTTCTTTCCACTGCTGACTGAAAGCCACAAACTTGTCAGAGAGAAAGTCTGATATATTTGTACCTTTGTCCCTCCCTTTAAAATTTGTTCAAGGCAGGCGTTACATGTAGTCAACCAGGGAAAAACATCTTTCTTTATAAAGAAATTAGGTGTGTTCCCCAAACGGCGTTTCTAACAGCCGATTTCCCATATATTATTCTAGCTCTGGCTGTGGGAATTGCATGCTTGCAGACAGCTGTGGAATGGTTATTCATGTTTCGTATCTACAAAGCTGAATGTTTTGTTCCTCTTCAGGAACAGCATGGAAGACTCAGCCTGAGTTAGCTGGGAAATGACTTACAATTTCACTTGACCTGGAGGATCATTGATCTTTGGAAGGTTTAGGGCCTCCAGAATCAACAAGTGTAAGGAGCAAAGGACAGGTCATGCCCATATTGAAGTCAGTGGAATTAATTGTACCACCAGCAACTGAGGGGAAAAAACCCCTAAACTGCAGTAATCTCCTTACCGGGATTGGAATATTTGAATGTTTCTGTTTTCAAGTTGAAGGAAGTTTTACTCCGATCATTTATCTGGTCTTCCATTTTGGTGCTGGTGTAAACATCAGGCTTCATTATTTTTTTCTTTTATATATGTACATACTTTATTTACATATTTTCCCAAATTATGGCTATTGTAGTGGCTTTTACAAATGAAACTGAAGAATCCCCTTTACAAGAAAAGAGTTTTCTCTCCCCTTCTGGTCCAATAAACATTGATTTATAAAATGTGGAGCAGATCCCACAGGACACTAGAATATTCAGTAGCTTGATAAATATGTAGTGATCTAGGATACGGGTTCAAATATTTGCTCCACATCATGCAAGCAAGCATCATTTAAACTAAGATCTTTTTAATGCCTGTGTACCTGTTGGCCTCTCTCTCATTTTCATTATCAGGATGAGAAAACTGTGCTTGGACTACTAAAGCACATCACCTGGGCAAAGAGAAGAAATCAAATAAGATAGAAGATGACAATGTACCCTTAGGAGCTGATGTAATCTGAATATTAAAATATGGTTTATAAAGAGGAAGCTTAGTCTGATTTTTAGCTGGTTAAAAGCTAAGTAGCTCTGAGTGCTCCCTCGCATCATTAAATGTGGCAAGACTAAGGATTTTGTTTTAAGGAATTGTTCCGTGACCTAAGATTAATGATAATAGTAGAGGTGCTAACGTGTTTGTTTGTTTATCAGAAACTGTAGGAAAAGAAGTGGAAACATTGCTACCTTGGGCCTCACCTTTCTTTGTTACTGGTCAAACAAAAGAGTGTGTCACCCAAGAAAAGCCTGTTCTAGACCAGAAGGTGTATGTAAGATACTCTCTCTATGGTTTAGGTGAAATGGTACATTTTTCATGTGGACACCTTTCTATGCCTGGCTTCAACCAGGCATCTACATCCTACTGTGAACTACACTTTATAGGTAAAGTTGTGTTGGTTCATGAGCATTATGTGATGGGCAAAGGCTGGGAGTGTGTCCTTTGTCACCCTGATGTCCCATAAGTCCTGCAAAGCTCCGAGTAAGCACCTGCCAGCATCCGCTGTGTTCCAGGGCCACATCCATTCACCTGCTCAAGGAAGGGCCTTTATCTCCAGGTGGACACAAGTGAAGCTCAGAGGATCTGTATGGCCACGGGGAAGCTTTAATTTAGGCTATGGAAGTTTGCATGGTTAATTTAGGCAAGGAAAAAAATAATTTCAGGTAAGGAAAACGGAGAGTGATGGAGGCACCATGGTGTACCTTCCCTGAGCCCCTGTCACCGGCTGGATGCTGACCTCGCTCACAGAGCGGGGAGACCAAAGCATGCACAGTTGGGAGAGCCCCCCTGCCCCCTGTAGTGTCACCTATCACTACAGCACCGTCCTGGTTTGAGCAACACAGGACTAAATTCTCCTTCACTAATTTTATTTTTCAGTAAAGTCTTTTCTAATGCTTGGGAAAAGTGCACTTTTAGAAGACTCTAGTGTCTGAATTTGGAAAAATATTTACTTTTATAGCCAGCTACGGTGTGTGGGTTTCCAAGTCTCAGCGCTTTCGAGTTAGCCAGGTGTGGGGACGAGGAGGCATGAGACCCGGGCACCTGACCCAAGCTGCCAACAGGATTATGTCATGCTGTGAACGTTGCAGCCAGTATAAATTACAAAGTTTGCTGAGGAGTTCTCTCTCCCTTGATGGCTGCCATCCGGAGAGCTCCTTGCCCCTGAGCCCTTCCCTTCCTCCCGACGCCGCGGCGCTGGCAGGGTCCCTTGCTGGAGCACACAGCTTCCTACGGACAGAATGGGCTGGGTATAATCCTCGCATATTTTATATTGGTATCGGGATCAATACTGGTTCCTTAATTATTTAGTCACAGTCTAATCAATCTGTTTGTTTCCTCGCGTTTCCTTGTTTTTTCCCCCCGGTTCCCCTTCCTTCCCGGCTGGGGAGGGTTCATCGGGCAATAGAAGGTAATTGTCTGAACGGCAATAAATTGCGGTGGGTTCCTCAAACCCTAACAAGCACCTACGTTTAAACCGGCGGCGGCGGCAGCCGTTTCCCCCTCGTCCCGCGGCGCCGGGGCTCCCGTTTCCCGGGGGGGGCGGCCGGGCTCGCCGGGCAGAACCGGGCCCTTCCCGGCCCGCAAGGCCGCGGCCCCGACGCCGTCGCTTAGCAACGGCTCTGGCCCTCCCGGCCAATCGGCGGCGCGCTCGGTAACGGCCAGCAACCCGGAAGCAGAGGAGGAGGCGGGCGGGACGGGGAGCGGCGCGGGGGG